>JAQPCC010000099.1:0-600000 GCA_028392965.1 Lindernia subracemosa | reverse complement strand
TGATGATGTGTTGAATATGTACCGACTCTTTATTGGAATGAAATTATGTATGATAAAGATGAAATTGGAACGTGATGATGATAGTAGAGGGGGTCAAAGTAGCCAGGCGGAAAGGTTTTTATTCTTTTATTCTTAAATAGACAATGTTATATCTACTATTTTTGTACCAATGATCGATAAGGATTTTGATCTGTATTGTTACAGTATGGAAGAGGACGACGAAGACTCCAATGAATTCGACGTTGTAGTAAATTCATTAGATGCATGGAGTCGTTACATTCGTGGAGATGGACAAATCTTTAAGGATGCAGAAGATTTCAGACGGAGCTTGAAGAACTATTCGATCGCCATTCGCAGAACCTTCATTTATAAGAAGAACGATAAGAGAAAAATCATTGTCGTTTGCAAGGATGCATCGTGTAATTGGCGGATATATGCATCACTGCATAAATGTGATAAATCATTTGGCATTCGAAACTCCAATCTTCAACACACTTGCGGTGAAGACAATATTAGAAGCCGCGGTCATCCTCGGGCGGATTCACCATGGTTAGGGAACATAGTGAAAGAGAGGGTACGCGATGAGCCTTCTTATCGTCCTAGTGTCATGGTGAAAGATATTCTGAGGGACTATGGCGTAAATGTGAGTTACCAGAAGGCATTTAGAGGCAAAGAAAGTGTCATCCGTAGCATACATGGGTTAGAGACTGGGACGTTTGATCAGTTGAGATGGTGGTGTAAATCGGTGAAGGAAACCAACCCGGGTAGCGTGGCGGAGTACGATGTATACCCTCAGGACAATAAATTCCGTCGGCTATTTATATGTTTTCACGCATGTCTAGTTGGTTTTGTTCGCGGATGTCGTCCACTCATATTTCTTGATGACACTCACATTAAGACTAGGTTTAAAGGGGTGTTGGTTACTGCGGTGGCAAAGGACGCAAATGATGACTTGTTCACCATTGCGTACGGCGTCGTAAGCGTTGAAAATGACGAAAATTGGGACTGGTTTTGTGCTAAGTTGAGAAGTATGTTTGATTGCTATCATTCTACATTGCGAGAGTTGACCTTTTTTTCGGATCGACACCCTAGTCTTATTAAGGCCGTTTCTTCCGTATTTCCCGGAAGTCATCATGCCTATTGTTTGCGCCACTTGGTGGACAACTTTAAGAAAGAGGTATTTTACTATTAAAGCTTAAAACTTACCCTTTAAGGATGTTTTTTGGTTAACTCTTTGTTGTTCATAGGTTATGAGGTATTATCCGAAGCATAACAAGAAGCATTGGTCAACTGTTTTCAAAAAGGCAGCCTACGCAACGACACCCGGTGAGTATTCAATCCACATCGAAGTGAGCTACTTACGATCTGCAAAATACACAACAGTGAGCTACTTACGAACACTCTCCCTGCGAATTGCACTTGACTTACGCCCAGAGAATCTTGAAGGATATACTTTTGCGTGTGGACGTTGAAGATAAGAACTACCCAATGGGAGTGTGCGAAAACAGGACAAATAACATATTGGCATCTTGTCAATTCAGCTTGGATAGTCGCTCCAACCAACCACGACTACTTGACGTCAAACCATTGAGGAATGACTCCATCTGATCCTCCTTTACTTGCGCCTTCTTCGTTAGTTTGAGCGCCTTCGTGAAGTGTTCATGCTGCACGTAATTCGGGATCACAAAAATGTAGGGCGTCTCAGCAGATTCCGCATACATTCGCCTCAAACAATCTAAATAAGCGTCCAGACAGTTCGACTTAAGCATGTCGCAGAAAAGCAACATGTAGAAGCCTTGCGCATCGACATTAGTCAGGTCACTTTGCCAAACATTCTCGCTGCATAAGAAATTACGCCGCGTTTATAAACAACAAAGATGAATTTGACACTAAAGAAAAATGTACCTAAACTTTCGCGCCTTAAGGTATTGGTCAATGCAATTACGATCGTCTAAATCGATCCCTTGACGTCCGGCGTAGTCAAATCTATCGAGGTACTTCTTGCTCCATTTTTCCTGAGCCTCTTTATCGGAATCGACATCACTCACATCGACGGTGGCTCTGGAACCTTTCCCTCTCCGCGCCTTCTTTCGTGGCGCAGAGCTACCCGGTGTAGTAAAATCTGAATCTCTCTTCTTCTTACGGTCGCGTCTCGTTCGAACTCCTCGGGCAATCGAGGTGGTCACACCTACTGTAGGTTCCACCACTTCCACCGGTATCGGAAATTCTAAACTCGGGACAATTGGTAAATCATCCGCTGTCACATCCTCCCTTGCATCATCATCCGATGACACGTCCTCCGCTGTCATGTCCTCTACTGTCACGTCCTCCCTTCCATCATCATCCATTGCCATGTCCTCCGCTGTCACGTCCTCCCTTCCATCATCATCCATTGCCATGTCCTCCGCTGCCACATCCTCCCCTGCAGCATCCTTTGCTACCACATTCTCCAACGCAGGATCATCTACTACCTTGTCACGAACATCTACATCATCCTCATTAGCTACCTTTTCAGCAACATATAAACCAATCTCATTACCCCCATCATACTCCTCCTCTTCATCAACTTTCTCGTTTCTAACACGCGATGTTAGATCTTTAATAATATTATCCTTATCTCTCACCTCCGCCTCTAACAACTCAATTCGAGCGATCAAGACGGATTGAGGAACTCCAACGCCTCCATGAACCTTAAACACGCAAATAACGGTCAACAAATAAAATTTCTAACTTATGCAATTTATAGAAATAAGCAAATTTTATACCTCTCTTATCATATTAATGGGCTGAACTAACTCCATCTCATTCTTTCGTACATGGAAGGGGGTCACACGTTCAACCGACGAGAATTCCGTTTCCGCATTTCCGACGTCGTTTGCCACCCTTTTATCCTCCCAGTTGAACAATCGTGGAAATGTGTACACCGCACGCTTCTTTGCCAAGGACGGTATGCGCTCGTACACCCACATCTGAATAAAGAAAAATAATTAAATTACCAAATTTCAATACGTTCAAAAGAAAATAAATGAATTTAATTACCATCAATCCGACTGTGCACCCATTCATCATTGAATTAGGCGTTTGGTTATCAAATGCATTGGCTAGCTTCATCTGGGAGATCAAGAAATCATGCACTGCAGCTCCCCACGCATACTCACCAATCGTATCCAAATCGTCAACATAGACATTCACAAACGATGGGTTTTTAGAGTTACCCATCGGGAACAAGATGCAATTAAATAAAAAAAGAACAAAGATCCTAACAAAAGCAGCGACATTATCATCCCCAGACCTTCCCACAAACTCATCCAACTTTTTAATTATGTTTTGACGAGAAACATTTCCATTTTTTCCCCCGAAATGTTGCATCACAACTTGCGAAGATAGCTTCTCCTTAGGATCCACATACTGACCTACGTAGTGGAGCCCCATAATCACACTAAATTCCTCTGGTGCAAAGACAACATCAGTAATCTCCCCAAACCTAAATAAATTAGTTTCTACATTGTATCGGTGTAATAAGGCGACTGTTCTTGCAAATGATTGTGAGATTCTCGGCAAGTCTAGAAAGAAATGGAAAGGAGTCTTTTTAATAGCTGTAACCTGCTCTTGGGTCATCTTACTCTTTAGCTCGATCATCTTTGACCGAAATGTGTGAGGATGACACCTAGAAGATAGTTGGTAACCGTTCCAAGAGCTCTTTATCTTTGATGCCATTACTGCATGAACCCAACAAGATAATCAGCAACAATATCATTAAACCCATATATACAATAACAGTAAATAAAGCATACGGTACCATTACAATCATATATATTGTACCAAGACACGCAGACAGAGCTTACCAAAAATAGATACATACTGTACCTAATCGATCAAACTCAATACGAGTAATCTAAACATCAGCAAGCATAGTGTACCATGAACTACTACGTAACAAGGCCTAATTGAAACCTAAAATTCCCAGAAAAACGAAACTTCAAAAAACACGATTTCACCTTAATAAGCATAGTCGACCTAAACCTAAAAAACCCCAAATTAAACTCCTAACTGAGATCTAATAACCCTAGTGAGCAAATAATCGAAAAATAGAGGGCAACAACTCCTAACCGAGATCTAATAACTCCTAATCGACCTAATAACCCTTACTATGTTTGAAGCTTCTCAAGTGGCACACCGGCGGCAACTCGTGTGCAATGGTGTTCGATGACGACGAGAAGGCAGTTGCGTTGCGAATCGTCGACCGTGGTCTCAGAGAGTTCGTGCGTTTTGATGAGATTAGGGTTAGAGAGTGTGGTTCGAATGGTTGAAGTGGGGATCGATCCCATTCTTTTCTTTTATTATCTATATTATAATTTTTTTTAATTTAAAATGATGGTAAAATCGTAATAATGCATGTTTTGAGGGGTAATTTCGTCTAATTGGTCCTTAAATGATAAAGAAGTTTACAACTGGTCCTTAAACGAAATAAATATCTGACAGGGGAGTTAAGTGATATAATTTTAGGTCACTAGGGATTTATGTGAAGTTACCCCTTGCTTTGTTTTATATATATATTAAAAATTTATTAATTTCATAGAACGGACTGATGTGTACATATAAGCAAATAAAAAATTCCTTAAATTAAAAAAAAAAAAAAAAAGGAAATACCTGCACTTTACGCACGGGAGGACAACCCCATTTCATCCTTTACTCTCTCTCTCTCTCTCTCTGTTCTCTCTACACGTCACTCACTCCCCTCAAACCCTAACCACCGCCATGGCCAACTCCTCCGCGGTAATTCCCACGGCAGTCCTCATGCTAACTCTTCCACTTCTCTACTTCTATCTCGCCCCACATATTCTCCCACAGCCCCGAATCACCATTACACTCCCTGATGAGCTCGATGACCTTTCTCTCTTCCACAAAGCCATACACATGGACGCGCAGCAACACAGCTCTGTAAATTCCCAGAAAGCCCATCGTCTCCCAGCTCGCAAGTCTCATCTCTCCTCAAAAACAAACCCAAGACCACCCAAGATCGCTTTTTTATTCCTTACCAATTCGCCACTCCACTTTCAGCCGCTGTGGATCAGATTCTTCAACAACGCTTCGGCGAAGCATTACAATATATATGTCCACGCCGACCCTTTTGCGGTTTTGCCGGTTCTCGAAGGCCCTTTCAAGGATAAGATCATCCCGAGTAAGAGGACTCAGAGATCGTCCCCAACTTTAATTTCTGCAGCTCGCAGATTGATTGCGACCGCTATGCTCGACGATCCATCAAATGAGTACTTCGCTTTGATTTCTCCTCATTGTGTTCCTCTTCATTCGTTTAAGTTCTTGTATAATTTCTTGTTTGATATGGGGAAGTTGGGGAAGGATATGGTTTTCAAGAGTTATATTGAGATTCTTGACGATCAGCCTACGTTGTGGGATCGGTACAATGCTAGAGGGGAAGATGTCATGCTCCCCGAGGTGAAGTTCGAGGACTTTAGGGTCGGATCGCAATTTTTCGTCTTGACTAGGAAGCATAGCTTGATGGTGATTGAGGATAGGAAACTATGGAGGAAGTTTAAGCTCCCCTGTTTGAATGTGGATTCGTGCTATCCCGAGGAACACTATTTTCCGACACTTCTGTCGATGACCGATTCGGAAAATTGTTCTAAATTTACGCTTACTCGGGTGAATTGGACGGGCAGTCTTGACGGGCATCCGTATACCTATCAGCCCGATGAAGTTACGGCCGATCTGATTTATAAGCTGAGGGAGTCTAATTCATCGAGTTACGAACATATGTTTGCAAGGAAATTCTCTCCAGATTGCTTGAGCCCGTTGATGGAGATTGCAGATTCGGTTATCATTAAGGATTGAAAGTGGAGTTCTTGCCTTGGTAAGTAAAGATTTCTCTTTTCTTTTTTCTTTAATCCTTCCTAATCTAGTTATGTTTAGTTCTTGATCAGTTGAGTTGCATTAGGTTTGATGAAGAATAATCTCTTTCTTTCTAAACACTTCTTTATTTGGTGGAGTGGGAAGTGGTTGATTGAAGTTAGTGAGTTTAAAATTCGGTAGATCTTAGAAGTTGAATAGTCACTATCAATCTTTTGGCCTTTTCTAAATGGTTCTGTGTAGAGTATGTCAGGAATCCAATGGTGATAATCTATTTGGAGTTTTGACTAATTATTATTAAAAACAATGAACAATGTTTAGTTTTTGCGGCAGTTCTTGGCCTCATATTAGACCCGTCTAGATATCGCCCTGCCCCTATATAATGCTGATAATTAGATTAGTTACTCTAGTTATTACCTTAACTTCACATGTGGTGTTCTACCTTTTCAGTGATACATGTTGACTTATATACTAATAACACTTCATTGTTTTTTGTTACAGAAGATGAGAAGAGTGAAGCAAAATGTGAACTTTCTGAATGAAAATGTATATATGTCGGGAGCACCGATGGGGGATTAGGTTTTTCGAGCGGCTGTTCAACGAAAAACGTAAGCCCTCAACCTAAAGTAACCCAAATGGTGGTTCTAAGTTCTGACTCAACTCAATCAAGAATCATTTAGTTGAAAGTGTAATTTGGTATTTGATGATTTGAGATCATTATTATGGTGGCTTTTTGTGTTTATTTGCTGTACATGTTGTAGTTGATAAATTTGTTCATGAATGAGGATGAACAGTCTTTGTTTCTTGGCAATTGTAAAAAAGGTGCTATCTTTATGTTCTTTGTCTCTTTCTTCAAGCAATGGAGCTAATGTAAAAAAACAAAGCTCTTGTATTAGAAAAAAAAATAGTACAATCTTTAATCAGAGAGCTGGGAAACATCTATCTAGTTGTCCTGGTAATTTGTAGAACTCATTGTTTCTAACATCTTTGCCATAAACCAAGAACTTCTCCCACCAATACGAACCGTTGTCTTTAGCAGCCTGAGCCATCTGCGCTTGGTCGTCTCCCCGAGAAAGCGTACGGTCCAACACAAGAGCTGTTATTGCTGACACAGTCGCGTGCGACATCAACAGAACGGACATGATGTCGTTGAACTGCGGTTGAAAAAGATCGGCCAGAGATGACTTATTAACCGCCGTAATAATTGAAGAAGAATAAAGAGATCGAAAGGGCGGTATAAATTACCCATTTAGAACGGGTTTGTATGGGTCCATTTTGAGAGATCATATGATGTTCTCGGAAATATTGAGGTAGAGAGAGCCCCACGAAGAAGGAGAGCCCCAGCACGAGTTTTACTCTGAAGCTGTTGAGGTTGCAGAACTGAAGAAACCCTAATCCTGCAGAAGCTTTTGTTTTTGAAAAGAAAGATTTGTTAATTCTGTGGAAATATTTTTGATAAACCTCCGCTTAATGTATACGAGAGAGAAGACTCACAGACGTAGCCGAAGAATATGCAGTATGAAGCCGCCATGATCGGCGAAGGTATCGAAGCAAAGATTGCTCCGAACTTGCCTGATCAGCAAAAGTTTAGGACTTTATTGCAAAATTTGTAGTAAATGATTGATGTCTGAAAGATTTAAACTATTGCTACCTGCAAGGGAGAAGAAGATCATGAACAAGGCTGATATTTGAACAACCCTTCTACTTCCAGCTCTTGTCATGGCCAAGAGACCTGCATTTTCTCTGCAATTTTTCCTTTTTTCTTTTAAAATTTAATTCGAAAAGCCATGAAAAGTAGTCATTGAATTGCATCTTATCGTGCTGATTAATGTGTAAGATCTCTTACACTATTGCTGTGGAACCAGTCGGGCTTCCAAAGATTCCATTAAGGAAAGTTCCAACACCCTTTGCCATAGAGAAACATATATATATTATTAGAAATCTCATTAAAATGAGAAAAAGAATAATTTGAATTCAGTTTGAATGAGCGGGTTTCGAATGTACCAGCCATCCGACGCCGCGGCTTATTACAGAAGGTGGCACAGGCGTCGCGCTTCCGAATTTCGCCGCTGCGACAAATGAACCCGTCGACTGCATGCCATTACAGATGAAAACATACATAATGTGACGCCGTTTATGTGCAATCAAACATTCGAATTTACGAACTTGTATATACTATTTTATGATTGAGAATGAATAAATATGAGGTGGAAGAAGACCTCCATTGAAGCTACGAACGAAGCAACCATCATGGAAAAGATATCTCCAGCCCGAAATGTCGGAGGTCCCCACTGAAATGGATATGGAATGTATAACCTGGCAAAGAAATATATATATTTGATCGAAAATTGCTCACTTCTTACGAGGGAAAAAAAAGGAACTTTTTTTTACGCCGAACATACCACGGCGAGCCACTGATCAGTCCCGAGCTATCGGTTCGACAGTACGCATGTTTAGATTTCTCAAAAGCGCCGGTCAACATTAATATTTCAGCATAGATCCACACGATCGAAACTGATATGAGAAGGGCAAATCTGTTGCATATGGATTGCTTGAACGTTCCAATTCTCGGAAGATACTGCAAAAGGAATAGTAATTTTTTAACAGCACACAGAACAAATAGAGATCATTGATGATTAATTTGCCACGGTGAAGAACTTGCATGTGAGACGATGGTTATGATCACAAGTTCTGGCAATCCGACTTCTATGCATTTGGAAAGCTATGGAGAAATCGCAGGAATTATATCGTTAGTCCCAATATATAGTTTTGTAATTAGATACGTATACATAGTACATAAGTTTTACTACCAGTGGAAAACCGAGGTGATATAGCCCGAGCCCAGTGAAGGAAACGAGCGGGACCATGGAGAGCGGGCTAAAACACCTAAAGCCGAAGATGAAATTTCAGAACATAATATTCGCGTCTTTAGTTTCGACGGTAAGTGAGAAACTGACCTAACAATGTTTCTCCACAGGCCAATGAATCCGATTATCATTTGGAAGCATGAAGAGATTATTAAAGCTCCTTGCATCTGTCTCATTGTTTCACTAAATTTCTGGCAGCAAAATCAAACGAATAGAAGTTATCATCGCATCGCAACTAACAAATCATATCCAACAAAGATCCCATTTTTCGAATCATTAGAAAGAAGAAAAAAAGTTACTTGATCTGGGGTATGCCTTTTGGAACTAATGATCGAAGTCGCGGGGATTAGAAATGCATACGATCCTCCGATTACTGAGGGCAACCTCGTACCGAAAAACGACTGCAGCAATGTGTTTATGCCCGAAAGGAAGAGTAAGGTTTGCGTCACCTTAGCTTTGTCTGCCTACACAAACCATGCAATGAAAGAGGGCTGTGGCTGTCATATCATGCCAAAGAATAAATCCATATACATAGATGTTAAGGATTTTAGGAGCTTACATCACTACCACCCATATGAGGCACTATCATACTTGGAATCAACACAGTAGAACCAAGAGCTAAAAGGTAATGCTGAAAGCCCAGAAAGATAGATTCCACTGTTTCAAGATGGAAGAAAAAAAAAAACAGAGCAGTCAAGAAATAAACACAACCATTATTCTAAATCATTCCAAAAAAAAAAAAAAGGAAATAAAAAAAGAGTTGGGATTTACTCACACAGTGGAGGTGGGCTGTTAATGCAATATTGAACTCCAGGCAACTGCTCAAGAACTGGGTGGGGCTGAGGATCGATGGGTGCCTGAGGAGGTGTCGTTTGATTAGGTATTGCATTGTTGGCTGACATTATTCTCAAAGCTGATGACAGAGATTCAAATGTTCTCTGTTTTTTTTCTTTTTTCTTTTTTTGTTCTGCTGTAAAGAAACTGAAAGAATTGTAGCAAACGGCTATGGCACTGTTCTATATTTAAAATGTAGACTGATGAATATCTCTCGGCCTGAGGTACAGAAAATTATATTATATTATTCACTATCATATCATGATAGTTACGTCTGAAATAAATTACCCAGATTGCATATCAAATTTAAAATAAACACAGATATTACACCACCATTTTCAAATAATTCAGCTACAGTTAATGATACAACAACTAACTATACTATATGAATATTAGCTGAGCGGGCTGAATCTTCAAATTGATTCATGAGAAGATAGATGGATAGACAAAGGAGAGGAAAAAAAATGTTTATTATCAAGATTATGTGAAGTTAACCAACAATGTACAAGGACAAATATTTCGAAACCAAAAAGAGAGAACAACCATATGCGTTTTCTTTCATCAGGAGATGTTGCTAAATCCGAAATAGACAGTTTTCTGTTGCAATGCGTTCATAGCGTAGTCGATCTGAATGTGTCCGAGGTGGGACTTGAAACGAAGACCATATCCCAATCCCAGGCCCGAGCCTGGTTTACCATGCCTAAGAGAGGGATTTCCTGAAAATGTACAGTGGTACGATATCGCGAATCACACTTGCATAGCAGCATCTTGGCATTTAGAGACGTTTATGAAAATTTTTTACGGGCCTGAGTAAGTTGAGACGTGAAACTTACCCGGGACATGACGACCAGAGCCCAAATCAGATCCACAATCCAAGAAAACAGCACCTTCGACCATTGAACTCTGTTTGGATATAGAAAGATAGCGTTGATTACGAAGTTACAATGTCTCAGATCAGACAAATATCTTAGTTTTCATGTTAGAGTTAAGGTTTAATGATGAGATAGATACCAGTGGTAATGTTAGTTCGCTGTTAGCAACAAGGCACGATCTTCCCGATCCAACAGCACCTTCACCGTAACCTCGTACACTACCTTGTCCTCCGATAGAAAAGGCTTGGTAAGGAGCTATGTCCCCAACAATTGAGCCGCCTGTGAGGCTGAGAGAGAGAAGATTGATATAAATTAACAATCAGTGGATGAGAAAAATGTAATGGTCGGGCGAATTTGAAGCTACTAAGACATTGCATTGAAGATTTCCTAACTAGCCAAGTAACTCGCCTTGTAAGTAAAAATGCTGGTCCAAGCCTCATTCCCTTTGAAGCGGCGAACTTAAACCGGTTGAAGATGAGCCACTTTGAAAGAATAGGAACTCCTTGTTCTATTTGGATACTAAACTACAGTGAAAAGAAGTTGGCAATAAGTCAATGATATCACAACCATTAACTTATATCAAGGAAACTGCTATAGATTAAAACGTAGTACTCGATTAAAACTGCAATCGTTCGCCTTTGCAAATCGGGACTCTTGTTTGACTACCACCATGGTATCTTGATAGCCTCCACTAAAGAAAAGGAAAAAAAATTAAAACTTTAAAACTCTTTATCAATCTCAAAAGTAACTCAGAAAATTGATCATTACTAGTCGTTAACCAACCTGCAGGTAACTGGAAATCCGTGAAGATCCCTATTAATCGAACGGCCATCGTCATCAACAGCACGAACATGCTATATAATTTCTTTTGTTAGAGTAAGGACCACATTGTTCGATACTACCATATTCGACATTAATTCCTGATGAAAATTAAAGGGCATACCTCAAACTTGATGCTGGTTTTACTGCTCCAATTCGAACTCGCAGGTTCGCTGAGATCCAAAGCGGCAGAGAAGCGGCACAGGTTAACTCCTCCACTGGACGAACGAGAGAAGTTTTCCATAGGGATTCCATGAATCCCAATCTCTGGTGAAACAGAGTGCTGTAGAAAGAAACCTCCTTAGATTTCCCTTGATACTGACTCATTTAGACCTTACATAACTAGTTCATTACTTCATTCCAATAATCAATCAACTCAACTTAGTCTCTTTTCCAATATCTAAACAAGGGTGATGAAGATCTTCATGACGACGATGCATTAAGACTATTGTAAGGAGGAACAGCAGAAGCTCAAGATTAATAACTTTGTACAGAAAATAAAAAATAGCAGCAACCTGAATGACAAACGCATGTTGTGAGAGCCATTCTGGTCTTGGTTTGCGGTAAGTAACCAAGATGTTCGAATCACAAAGCCCTTTATCCCACAAGAAATCAAGTTTCTCACTCTTTCCAAATAAATTTGGGTGCTTAACGCAGAGACTGTCAATAAATAAACAAATAAAGGTTCAATAACATCATCATCGGATGTCTCATCTCACCGACATGTTTGAAGCAGGCTTACCTCCCAATAACAAGTGAAAGTGGGCTCCCTACAACAGCATTACTGTACAAAGGAGACAAAACAGAGCATAGTCTTTAAACAAAATGCAAGAAAAAGATTGCATCTTTACTGATATGTTAGAAATTGAAGCTACGTACCTTAGAGGGTGAAACATCAAAGCAGCACATAGCTTGTGTGTGAAATCAACGTTCAAGTCTATCTTTGCTGCACATATACAAAAGAACATTAAAAGAAAGGAAAGACGAAGACTGACAGAAGAATCCCACAAACCAGACAAAAGATTTTCACATTCACGCAATAAAGAAGTCAGAAAAGAAACAGTAACCATTGCCAGCTTGAATGCTTTTCTGAGCACCCATAATCCCATTACTTTGCAAAAATCACTGACTGAACACCCATTCCTAGGATCAAGAATTATAGGACTGTTAGTAAATAGTGACCAAAATCACTGAGAAAAAAGAAAAAGAAAAGGGTCCGTTAATTGAAGAGGCTTTGAGCTGGCGTGGCTCGTTTGATTACGCAAATCAGGGGAACACAAAGCGACATTCCCACGTTATCTCTTTCTCTTCTGGACAGCCGATTGGATTCTTGTATTTCCTACACACCACACGGAATAAACGTTTGGGCTATTGTAATGTAACGTATTTAACAGTATTTGGGCCACGAATTGGGCCTCATATAATGATATTGGACTAGAATTTGGGCCCTGTCCTTGTACCAATTTTACCCAATGTAATTGCTTTGATTTTTAGTGTTGTGGTATATTTCAATTTCAATATACATATGATATGAATGGTGAATCCCTTGATAAATAACTTGGTTCAGATATAAGTTAAAATACAAATCTCCATGCTATCAGTAGTTGATTAGGGTCCCAATAGAGAGTGGCCCGATCCTCAGGTTCGCTTCACCGGCCTTTGCACGTAAGATTTGTTTGGATCTTCGGTCTTGAGCTTTGGAGGTCGAAGTTCTCCTTTCTTAACCTAAGTAGATGGAGAAAGGAAAACAATATGACAGTCGACTAAGATCTGCAAAATGACAACGGAAAGAAGAGTAGTTTACCTTCTTACCACCTTTCATGAAATCCCTCCAGCTAGAAACCTGCACAAGCAACTGTCGGGATGAGATTGTGCTTTAAGTTGATACACTAATGGCGTCGATATATATAATAACCCTTTGCTCTCTTGTGCCTTCCCACTGCTCCTCGTGTTCGCGCTTCCTTTTCCACGTCTCTTTTGTTTCTTCGTCATCTTTCTTTAATCTGCCTTCCTCCTCTGATATCTATGAGTTTATTTCGTAATAGGACAAAACATTGGGGTTACAGCATTTAGCAAGGAAATTATCTTCATAATCAGAATATAAGCATGTGTATAGCATACCCTCATCTGCATTTTCCTTCTTCTCCATTCTTGTTCTGTTAAAATCTCACGAACCTTAAGTTTCAACTGCTTCTGAAATTCCTCCGATCGTTCATACTCCTGCTCGTACTTTCCCTGTATAGTCATTGGGTCAAACATGACTGTTATCTGGAACTTCAAGTGCTGAATGATATTAAGTTCACTAGCAAGCAAGGCGCATTGTCGTTGTATCGTAACCACAAAGCAAAAGTTAATTCGAAAGATGCACGAACAGATCTCTGGAGAAAAAAAGAAACAAAAGAATTAATTTCTCTGAGTCCACCATATGTGGATAACTTTACCTCATCCACCTGTGACTTAATCTTGTTGGCAGTGTCTTTTTTCAGCAGCTTCTTTCTCTGCTTCCTAAGTTCTTCTGAATTGCACATATGACATAGGAGAATGAGTCTTACATAATTGCATACCAAAATACCAGAGTAGAAAAACTTCAATAAATTCAAACTATGAGGGGAAGACAAAGAAAATGGTTCAAATGAAATGCTGGAAAGTCAGCGCAAAGATGGACCTTTAGCGTCATTGACTTGGTTCAAAATATAATCCCGCTCTTGTTGGACGAGTAACTGCTGTTGTGCTTTGGCCAGCGCTGTTTACGGAACAATATTATGTTATTATAAAAATTAATCGAGTTATTGAAAAGAGTAATGTCGTCAATGCAAAGATATAAAAAGAGTATAACGTCACATAAAGCAGGTTATACTGTTCCATACATCAAAGTAGCAGAACTTACTCACCTCCAAATGCCTCCTTTGCTTGTGGATGTTTACATTTATCCGGGTGAACAAGCAACGACAACTGAAAAACATATATTAAATGTTGACTGCTGCTAAAGGGGGGTTTCACAAATGTGATATGGTCAGTAAATCACCTTACGATACTGTTTTTTCACATCATCTATTGACGAATCAAATGGTAGGTTAAGATGTTCGTAAGGATTTAATTTGAAGCATGAAAGGATCCTACATTGAAATAAGAAAAAAAGAACAGAAATATCAGCAGATAGATGGTGTTGAATCTGAAGAATATATTAACATAAATGAATGAACATAAAACAGGAAATTTCTATAGAAATGAAAAACGAACGCATCTTAGTTTATGTTCCGCAGCTACATAGAACAACAACTCATCTTCGTCTAACTTCTCCAACACATCAGAAAACATCCATCATCAACGACACAAATCACGCTCAAATTTCGATAAAAGTTCCCAATTCAAATTGCCACAGCTCAAAAGGTAATACTCTCGACACATAACCTTTCCCGATCGATACAGCAAAAACACAGGTCGACGACTATGAACATATGCGTAAAGTAAGATAACAATAATGATCATGATGAAAACCTGTTGACTTCGTTATCCCGCTCAACCTCGCTGACTTCAGCGAAGAATTGCTTCAGCAGCTGATCCTCGTCGGCAGCGTCACCCATGGATGTATTTCGTTATCTTCTCCCCTTTTTGATTAGAGTATCGTTGTCTTTCTATTCTGAGGCATCCAATTTCATTTCTCCTGAGAATTTGGGCTTTATTTGGGCCTTCAGAATCAAAATGTCCCCTAACGGGCTTCATATCTCTAAACGTAAAGCTAGCCCATAAGCCCAACAAAATAAATAAAGTCGAGTTCTTTAATTAATCCTTTTTTCAGGGTAGTATTTGTAATTAACTTCCAACATAGGAGTATTATATATATATATCTATAATATATTACATATTACATAAATAAAATAATATATGTAGTAATAATTTTTAATTATTATTTTTTTGTGTGGGGATATGATATGACAGGTGATCTTGCACAGTTAAAGCAAAACATCCCACTTTTGTAATAGTATATATCTTTTCCAAGTAATTCCATTATCAGACCTAAATTCCAAGACACCCCAACTACATGATTTGACGTTACAGATTCTATCTTCAGAAAAATAAATAAAACATTTTTTTATTATTATTATCAAGTACGTGCAGGTCAAATATGTTACAATAATAAGTATCAGATGCTTATTTAAAATTATTCATACTAATTGAATATGAATCTTGATATATATTATTATATTGACATCAGCAACCTTTCCTTTGCACATTGATAGGTCTTATTAAGTATCAAAAGGTGGAAATTTCGTAGTGGAAATTATTAATATTTGGTCAGGCAGAAAAAAAAAATTAATAAGAAGAAGAATGTATTATTACACGAACTTTTTGACTGCTTAAAGAATTTTCCTTTTTCAGTCAATAGTCTGACTGCTTTGCAGATCATATTTTATCTGGTTATAAATTTGAATAAAGCAACCAGCATACATACAAATTAGCATCGATCAAAATATGATAAAAGAAATATAGCATTTTGATATTAAAAACCGAATAAAAACATAAAAAAAATGTTAGAATAAAACATTGGATTAGTTACCATATCGAGGGGAGGCATGGAATTATGTGGCTATGCGAGACTCTTTTCTCGAATTGATATATGACCTAATTAATAAAATGATAGCGACTTATGATTCCATGAACTGTTGCTATCAACTATTTATAATGTAACCCCACTCCACCCACCATACATAATATATCGACTCCTCCTTACTTCAAAGAAATAAATAATAAAAAATATATACTTTACTCATAATTTCACAAGCCAATAGGTTCCTACGGCTTTGATTATATATAAAAACTTTGTAGTCATACATAAATGAGCACGATGTACGTAACACTTCAAATAATTATATAGTATACTTACAACATTATTATCCAATAAGCATAATATTACATTGAATATAGCCCAATTGCTGAAACACACAATGGTAGGTAGGCAAGCAAACATATGTGTATATATATATATGAGAGAGAGAGAGAGAGAGAGAGGAAGAGAGTTTTATATTATGATGAAAAGCAAGAAAGCCCACAAGGCTTCAACTTGAATTATTAGGGTTGGAGTGGAGGGAGTAATATATGTGTGATCTTCAGTAGAAGACTAAGCCATGAGAGTCTTGAGGTGTAGCTGTCCCTTCTCTTGCTGCAACTGCTGGTTGATCCATCAGCCCAGGTTGTTTGTTCAGGCCAAAGTTATGGATGTGAGGAAGATGTGCCCACTGTAATAAATAATAATAATAGTTTATTAATAAAAATTACAAAACCCTAATGATCCTTAAAAACAGTTGATTGCGAGAAGGCACTTTAGGTTTTACAGTCAGCAGATGGACTAAGACTTACATTCTTTGCGGCTGCACTAAAAGCTTCTCGGTGGCTTATTTCTGGATTGTTAGCCTTTATCCTCTGAATCTCCTCCCTGCGCGAAAGAAGATACATATAGCATTGTGTATATATATATATATATATATATATATATATATATATATATATATATATATTGTATTGGCTTGAGTCTATGTGCTAATCATGGAGCAAATACAAGTAAATTATATCTTTTTTTTTTCCTTGAAAAATAGCCTGCGATCTGCATATACGATCGTACTTAATCTGAAGTAATACGCGTTTATTACATCTCGTTTGTAGATAATCGTTGTTACACACTTACTTGATGAAGCGATTATATGCTGATGGAACACGCTGTCTTTTTTCGGGCGCTGTAAGAAGCAAGCTTGTGTCATAAGTAAAAAAAACAAAAGAATGTTTCTTCATGGTATGCATTACTCATTTGATAATAATCCATCGAACTTCGATCAATTCTATATAATGTAAATTCATAAATGTGAATATATATGATATGATTAACTTACGGCGTATAGGAGCATTACTCTTGGGCTGTACTTGATGATCCTTCACAGCCTGAAATGGACCGAACGATCGATGGCACATTGAAGACGAACCACCTTCTTTGTTAGCAGCAGCTTCTGGCATGAGTTGTTTCTGGCCGGGCTTCATATGCAATAGGGTTGAAAAACAATCACCATTGTTATTAAATTTCAATAAATGATGAGCAGATTGAGCAGATTAAGTTATCATTATTACCTGAAATTCTTGGACATGATGAGCAGATTGAAGCAAAGCCCCCATATTAACAGATAGCAAGTTAGCACAATGCCCACACCTGACAGTCACGATGGTGAACAGACTGCTGCAAGGAACACTAACCTGGCCATGTTGTCCACATATAATTGAAATTTAATTGCCAAAGTATATGAAGAAAAAAAAATTATTATATTTTTCTCTATATCTTAATTGCAAAAAGACATTATAGGACTTTGAATTCTTTTCATTCAAGTGCTCTCCCGACTTTTTCTGGTGGTTCTGACACAATCGATGCTGTGTCTGATCATAAGAGAGAGAACCTAGAAAACGACGTCACTATAACGTAATTTATGGAGACAATAACGACATGAAAACATTGGAGTGCAGGCATTAAATTCAATACATGCCATGATTTTCACTCTTTCTGGGCAAGATCTAACATTATTCGAAATTCAGAAAAAAAAAAAAAAAAAAAAAAAAAGAGTCTACTGTAATGTGGTGAAAGGTGCATGAACAGGTCATGTAAAATGAAGGGAAAATAAAGAGTCAAGAAAGCTGCAAAAGATTAAGATAACTCCATGAACTTACCTGCGGGCCTTAGTGCATACAGAATAGAAATCTAATCAAACTATATCTTCATGGAAGAATCCATTGGTTATAGTTTAAGAGATGAAATGGAAGTTGAAAGAAAGAAGAAGAAAAAGAAAAAAAATAGTAGTTAGATTTTTGCACGTGAAACCCTAGAAAAGCAAATCTAATTTTAGGGTTACAGTTTTTGAACAGATTCCGACCAGAAAATTCATGGACACGTTGATCTTCTTAGCGTATGAGCTCCATAAGTCTTGATTTTGTACAATTCAACCATATGCGATCGATCCCGAGATTTCAGATTCTTCCCAAGAAACAGACTAGAAAAGCTTCTCAGGCTTTCATATATCAATATATGAGATAGATCTCTCTCCACAAAATGATTTTATTGTTAGATTTTGGGCAAAAAACATTTTTAGGGTAAGTTCCGTCGAGCAAAACGGAGACCATGAAAACCCTTTTTTGTGTAATAATTTCTCGATCATACAAGATTTTCGCCTTCGCAGAAGATAAAAATTGAATCGAAGAGAAGCATAGTTTTAAGTACAAACCGCTAGGATAATGTTGCAGAACTTGCAATGGACGTAGCACACGCGCTCATGGGCCATTTCGACAGACATCTTCAGCTGATCCTCGGAGATGATGTAATCAAAAGTGGCTAACAAAAAAAAAATGTCTTTTTTTTTTGTACTTAAAAATTTGATCTTGGTCCCTATATGTAGATATTGAAGAGTTTTACGAAAGTAGTTGTGTAATAGATAAGGAATCAAACCAAACTAGATTGAGGATTGGAGAGTAGAAAATCAAAATTCCATGCTTCAGTCTTAAGATATGAGAGAGAGAGAGAGAGAGAGAGAGAGAGAGAGAATGCTGATGCTCACTCCTCTTTGAAGTTGTAAAGACTTTTTAAAAGACGAAATGAGAGCATTAAAATTAATAAATATCGAAATAACAAGTGAATTTGCTGCGACCGTAATATATGTCATGTATTATTCATTTCTAAAAATGACATGAATGGACCAATTTAAACAAAAAAAAATATTTTTTAAACTGATATTTTATATGTACAATTCATATTTTCGGGGATGATGATGAAGAGATTCGTCTATATTAAATGATCATATCATATACATATACGTAAAAATACATATTCTATTTGAATGACAACATAATCGTGTAATTAATGCATCATGCATGCAGTACAAAGTCTTCATGTGTGTGATCAGTATATATTTAATGTTAATCGCGTACAACGGATATAATACTGTTTGTGTTCAACGTTATGTGTTTCACAAAATAACACGAAGTGTATGGTAAGTTATGATTATAAAATAAAATAAAATAAAGTATAAAAGTGATGATGGTGTGAGAAAAATATTAGTTCAGGCATTTAATTTGTGTGGGGTTTGTAAATATTAAAGAAGTTTTGGAAAGAATGGCTCATAGTGAGTTTGTGGGGTTTAGATTGTTGTTTGGATTATTATCCATGGAATGAGTGAATGAGAGTAGTCACAGGTTGGGATCTTTTAACTTATTATTATTATTATTATTATTATTATTATTATTATTATTATTATTATTATTATTATTATTATTATTATTATTATTATTATTATTATTATTATTATAAAACAATCGTTTTTAATTAATTTGGTCTGTCAGTTTAATTAGAATTTCCTTATATTTTTTTACTCCAATTTTACCCTTCTTTTTTTTTTCAATGTTACCCTTCAATTTTTTAATTCCAATTTATCCTTCATTTAAATATTTTAAATTAATAATAAATCTTAAAATATAAAATAATATTATATATGTATATTTAATTGTGCTTAAATACTAGTTGCTATTTATTATTGGTGGTTGTTTCTGCTTACAATTTTGTGATCTTCAAAATTAATTTATAGACGCACTACGTAGATTATTATTCGACTTTTTTTTATTATTATTATCAAATTCTGCATAAAGTAATGGCATTCTGTAATAATAGGTCAAATTGGAAAAGACAATTAAAACTCTCAATGCAGAGAAGACAATAAACTGCCAAGAATTGTGAAGGTTTGACTAACACACTATACTCCATCTTAAGCATTAAGGAATCGGCCGAGGAAGAAGAAGAAGAAGGTGAACAATGGCCTTGGCCATGGCTTTAGTGTGTGCTTGTTTTGCACGTGCGCAATCTTGTTTGGTAATAACTAACGATTATAATTAAAGTGATGGTAATATTATTTGATGGGCTTCTTACTCCAAATCTAGATATATATTAAAAGGAGATGAATAAAAAGATGAGATTTTAATTACAAAATCGAAAATGAAATGTTGCACTTCTTCCTTCATATCCAAAATTGCTTGTCCTCATCAATAACGCTAATAATGCCACAAAACATTTCTTTTTTTTTTTCTGGTCCACCACAATTACAAGTCGCAAACATAGTTATTCAATCCACCTTCCAACTTCTTTCACCAATATATACTTTAATATTTATTTTTTATTTTTCCCAAAAAACAATATAAAACAAGGAGTTATATATATTAATATATTGTCTGCATTACACCGAATAAAATAAATTAATTTCCATTTTTTCCAATTCCATGAAGAATTCCGCCTTTTTTTTTCATCTCTATATTATTACAAGAGAGGTGGATGGCCAATATATATATATTATTGCACACAAGTGTTAATTGATTATCTATAATATCCATACGTAGTTACATTACATAAGCTAAGTTGGTCGTCATTATTTTACAATTTCCATCTCTTTAATCTGAATATCTTTGATTCAATACATTGGAGTTACAGTTAATTATTCAATACATCTGAAAAAAAAAAACACAAACGACATATAACATTGATGTAAAATCCTTACAGAACAATAAGTTTCCTATGCAAGCTCTCTCCAGACGAGCTGCCCGTATGGTCATGTTCGTGATCGTGAAACAACAGAGTCAGCACACCGACCGAACACAGAACAGAGCCCACGAGGAGCTTGTCGTAGCGTTCCACCCAATGGAACTTGAGCTGGCTCGCGCCGTAGAACGAGAGGGCCACCAGCGAAGTCATTACAATGATCGTGCTGCAAATGCAAATAAAAAATAAAAAAAAAGCCCGCAATCGCCATTGGATTCTCAATGCACTTCAATACAATTAAGATCAATCAAGAAATGGTACCTGAATAGTAGAACTATGATGGCAAGAACCATCATTGAGGATGAATTTCCAACAGCTAAAAACACGGGAAGTGTGGTGGCACAAGGAGAGAGGGCGGGGACAAGGACAAGGCCAGCAACAGCCATTTTCTCCATAGGCTTATTATGAGAATGGCTATGGCCGCCCTTTCCAACGAGATGCAATACAACGTAGCAAAACCCGAGGAATACTAGCAGCAAAGATGCGAGCTTGTGCACAGTTTCTTCTCCAGCTAGGGTGTTTGTTATGGTTATTGCTGTTATCCCCAGCAGTGAAGTGGAAACTACGTGCAATACAGCACCAAATGCAGCTGCGAGAGAAGAAGGATAAGCATTATATAGAGAGCACTAAAGCTCAAGCCATTCGTAAGAACAGGCTTGCTGCAGAGTAGACCTACATTCGCCTTATTCTCGACAAAGGGCCAAGTTTATGAAGTACTAAAATCAGCGAAATTCTGAATCATCGGGCATGACTACGGTTCAGATCCCTAATTTGCAACACGGCGAAAACGGCAAAAACTGATAACCTTATGGTTGCTTTTGAATCCCATTATAAAAGGGCACACCGCACACGCCATCAACATCCATCATTTAATCTCTCTAATTCAAGCTGTAATCCAATCTAAGCAATGATCCACAAAATCCAAACAGAACAACAGTCACTTTACTTCACAGACAAATACTCAAAATCGAAACAAATGATTAGTCACATTAGACCAACAAACGACAATTTTATCAGCACCCAAACAAATAGCTACAAAACCCACCGACAAGATCGCACATTTCCTTCATTTCCAGGTCCAAAACAACAATAAGGCTCAAATCAAATCAAACAGAAACTTACTAACGAGGAGAGTGCGAGAGAGAGTCCATTTCTGAACGCGGCCCACAACTGAAAAAGGAAGCCAGTGCGTTGGAATGAAAGAATGCAGCACTGAGACGGTCGCTATGCCTCCGATCGTTGATAAGTCCTCGGCGCTTATGCTAAATTTTTGTCCCTCCATTTTCGTCTTTAACTTCGCATATGCGCGATGGGCAAACGATCGTTGATTTGTTGTTTTTCAGTTGAGATCGAGAAGGAAAGATCTGTGTTGTTCAAAGATTTTTGTGAATTTTCTGCGTTAATTGCTGTTAAAACGTAACCTCAGTGGTGAAAGTCCTCGAGATGTGTTAATGACGTTATTACCCCCATCCATGGAATTTTTACATGATTAGCTTACGATATCCAAAGGATATGACGTCACACATGTAATAATATAATAATAATAACAATAATAATAATAACTAGTTTTTAAGCACACTCATTTTAAGAGTTATTTTGAATTTAAGATATTTAATATATATGATTCATTTTAATTATTGATTGTTTTAAAATATATAATTTAAAAAAAATGACTTCCAAGGATGTGATTAGTATATATTAAAGAAATGAAAGGATCAAATAGTAATTATACATAACTAAAATGAAAGAATCAAATAGTAATTATACATAACTAAATTGACATATCTGGGCAGTTTTTATGATGCCCTCATAAATAATATAATAGATTGATATTTCATATATACATGAACACAACTTATATCAATGATATCAAGCTTTGTCGTCTTGGTTGTTGATGAAGACTTATGATTGAAGCATATATATATATATATCTATCATATATACATAACAAAAGTTATCTCAATGATATATATAAATGCATGGATTTAATTAGGGAACAATTGAAAATATAAGGGTGATAAAAAAAAAATGGAGCCGTTAGGGTCAGATCTAAACCCCCCAAAAACAGTTGAAACCAAGAAAAAAAAAACCACCCAAATATTTCGCCTACAAATAAACCCACCAACCCACCTCAGTCGACGACCACCATATCAATCGTTTACCATTCATATTCAGCGTCCACACACCACCACCATCATGGCAGCACCGTCACGCAAACCAAAACAACAAACGCCGGCGAAGACTCCCACTCGTCCACCACCAACAGCGCAGCCTCCCACTCGCTCATCAGTGCAGATGCCTCCGCCACCACCACCGCAGATTACCACTTATCTGCCACCACAGATACCACCGCAGTTATATCCCACCTCGACTATAACTAGTGATCTCCCACCGCCGTCTCTTCTCAAAGGCTTCGAGGCCCCCAAGTTTAAGTGCTTAAAAGATTTGCCCTCTTACATCGCGGCACGGAAATCTTTTTCCGAATATCTAGACCAGCTGATCAGTGGGTCGCCTGGGTATTTTCTTTGCCCCCATTGCCCTTACATTTTCTGGAGTTCGCCGTCCATGCATGCACATATCATGGCTCATCATAGTGATCGCCATCCTCCTCCTCGGTTCTGAGTGCGGAGGAGCAGACATCCCAGACCAGCGTGGGCGGCGTGTGGCTCGTCGACTGACTGAGTCTATGACCGTTCTGATGACTGAAGACTCTACTGGTTTTCTTAATAAATCGATTCAAGTCCTCAATGCTTTCTTTAGATGACAGAGTATATAGTTTGTGTTCTTTGAATGGTGTGATATCGTCTTTTTTCATGTTCTTGTTTTGCTTTTAGGGTTTTCTGAAGAAAAACGACTCTGTCTTGTTATTGCTTTTATGATATAAATAAAATGTCTTCCTAGAAAAGTCTTTCTGTTTCATTTACTGTGTGATAAAATGATAACATTGTAGTTACAGTCAGATTCCATGTGGGTCGGACTCCATTGGTCTGGGTCTGGGTCGGGGTATTGGGTCATCGCAACATTATTATATATATTCTATTCGAACATGTGTGGCAAACATATGGTAATAGATGGACACCTTGAAGTTAAGTTAGTTAAAAGTAGACAAACAAATAAATAAAAACAAGACCAGCAATCTAAAATAATGATTATCTACATAGTAAACAAACAAATCTCTATATAATAGTATTTTATATTTTTAAAAATTTATTCTTTTTAATTTAAAATGTTTAATAAAGAAAAAAGAAAACGGCCACCCAAATAAAGATTTCTTCATCTATATATAGCCCACCAACCCACCCCAGGTGACCACATATATCAATCGTTTATACCCTTTATCTTCAGCGTCCCCACCGCCATCATGCCACGACGGTCACGTCAACCATCATCCCTACGAACGCCGGCGATGACTCCAACTCGTCCACCACCACCACCTCAGCCCGCTCGCAATCGCTCACCACCACCTCAGTCTGCTCGCAGTCGCTCACCACCACAGCTAACACCGCAGTTATTTTCCCCTCCTCCACGTCAACTCATCTTCTGCAACATGTGTGGCTTGATTCTACACAGAGAGGAGGATTTGGTTCTGCACATGTCTGTTAGCGGGAGGCCCCGCAACCCTAGGCGGGACTATAACGAATGCGTTCATTGTGGTGCGTGCTTTGATAATAGTCTAGACATGTGGCTGCATGAGGAATATCTCTATCGCAATCCCACGGGTCAGTGCATTTTATCTTACCCCGCCCGTACCATGCCTCTGCGGCCTGGGGCTTTTGCGTGCCCCCATTGCCCCGGCGTTTTCGCCAATTCGTTCACCACTGCCACCACCTCCGCCTCTCACTCGTTCACCACCACCGCGACCTCCCAAACCATCGCTGCCTCCCACTCCTTCACCACCACATCACCTACCCCCACCGTTTCCCGCTCATCTGCCACCGCGGATATTTCCCAATCTGCAGGCTCCCGCTGGTCCACCAGGCAACCGCATCGTCTGCGAAATATGTGGCATGATTCTAAGCAACTACGTGGAATAGGTTATTCACATGCGCGTCCACGAGGTGCCCCGCAACCCTAGGTGGGACTATAATGAATGCTTTCATTGTGGTGCGTGCTTTGAAAATAGTCTAGACATGTGGCTGCATGAGGAATATCTCTATCGCAATCCCACGGGTCAGTGCAGTTCGTATTACCCGGCCGGCCGTGGAACACTGCAGCGGCATGGGAGTGTTGCGTGCGTCTATTGCAGTGGTGTTTTTGTGAATTCGTATTATATGTATTGGCATTTGGTGGCTCATCATGATTGGCTTCGTTCTCCAGCTGGGATGTGAGAGAGATGATCGTTCTGATGATTCGAAGTCCTTGATGATGCTTTCTTTAGATAGTTTGTGTTCTTTGGACGTTTCTCCTTTTAAGTGAAAAATGGAGTAATCTTTTTCATGGTTCTTGTTTTGTTTTTAGGGTTTTCTCTCGATCTGAATCTCGTGAAAAGATGGAATTTCAGCTGTGTCTAATCTTGGATTTGCATGAAATTCCGAGAACTAGGAAAAAACTTATCCTATAGCTTGACGAATATATTCGGTATTGTGAACAAGAGCTAAATAGGGTTATAACATGTAATGGATAGAAGTAACCTAAAATTACAACTCCAATAATGCTTCATTACGTATTGCGCTATTCAGATCGAAGCTCGGCTTTCCTTTCTGTTTTCTTGATCTCTCATTACTGACACTCGCTACTCGTCAGAAAATGCTTGTTCCATAATATATGAACACAACAATTCGATATTATCTTCCTCTGAGTTTGTCGGAATCTCGTTTGTCCCAGCTATGGCAGCTCGCTGTTCAACCACAGTTGTAGGTACCTTATAATCCAAAGTAATAGTTAAGTGAGTGTTGTTACCAAAGTAATAATTGATAGGTTATTATATTTATATAAATTCAACCTAATGCATACCTATCTCTGGACATGGATTGTCCCAAGGATTCCCATTGATGAGAGGTGGCGGCGTATCTACGAACATCATTGAAGAAGAAGAAGGAGGAACCACAGCCGGCGGAGGTATTAGCTGCTCATCATTTCCCACCATAGCATTATCTTCCATATGCGAACCACCTAGATAGTGGAAGATGCTCATGGCCTCAGAGTCATCGAGTGTCACATCTATAATTCCGAAGAGCCCTTCATCGAATGACAGATCTAAAGATCCATCGATCGGGAGATCATCATCGAACCCATGGAGGGGTTGTTGAATTTGTTCGGATAAAGGGTCAATGCCTTCGACAGCCGCCGAGGATGGGCCCACATTACCAATATCTACAAGAGTTTGGATTGAAGAGAGATCATCTTGCGTCATTGCCCGACCAGGCCGAAAAGAAGAAGGTTCGCCGCCTTTAAAAATCTCTGCTTGGCAGCTCGTAAGTAAACCCCCATTATACTCCGAATCAACAGCAGCAGCGAACGATGGATGTCCGATATTAGCACCAAAAATTGGCGATGATAAGGGTTCAGCAGTTCGAAGCCGCTTTGCAGGGCGATCAAGGTGGCAGTGCATTGAATCGACCAAACCCTCAAAGTGACGGTGATCGCAGAATCCAGCTAGGGATTGAAACTCAGGCCAACTGTTGAGTGCCAAGTCAGAGGGCGAACCTTTGAAACATTTGAACTTGGGGGCCTCGATGATTTCGAGCGGAGACGTCGACGAATGCGTCTGATGAAGATCCCCCCCGGGCGGCGGGGGATTAGACATAGTAGTCGAGGTGGTGGCTGTTTGGTCGTCCTCGTTCGACCGTTCCCGAAGCAATTCGGGCGGGTAGATTGGCAAGCCCGAACGCTGCTTTCTTTGGAGCCTCGTGTTCCAAAAGTTCTTGATCTCGTTATCCGTACGCCCGGGCAACTGCCAAATCAAACATCATATATATGGATGATGTTAGAAGAAAACAAAAATATCCAAACAACGTAGGTATAGATAGATAGATAGATCTCTGTCTATTAATACAATATACGAACCTGGGCAGCCATTAGAGACCATTTGTTGCCAATCGTCGAGTGGAGTTCGACGACGAGTCGCTCCTCTTCTTCAGAGAATGCATCCTTTTTCAGGCCGGGCTTAAGGTGATTGATCCACCGAAGGCGGCAGCTTTTACCGCAGCGAGCAAGGCCGGTGGCTTTCTGAACGTTATTCCAATTTCCTTCGCCATGCTCGCTGACGTATGCCGTCAAGATTGCATCTTCAGCTGACGTCCATGTCCCTTTTCTCAGCAAGCCATCGTTTCTTTCATTGGATGGTTCGTCCATGGCGGCTGCTTCTTCTTCTATGTGGCGATTCGTATCTGTCATATCTTCTTAATTCTTCTCTTCTATTGCGTGTTTTTTTTTTTTTTTTTTTTTTTGCAAGTGTTTAATGAAGATCTCAGCCGCCAACGCCAAGTTGTTATTTATAATAATTAGAAACTATGTTGCCGCCTAAGTTTCCTTCTCCTTTCTTGTGAAAATTGCCTCTTATCTTTTCATCTCAATTACAAATTCAAATTTAAATTAATAATTATTACTTTACCATTATAAATGGCTATTTTTAGTATTATTATCATTATTGTAATGAACAAGGGCATTGCCTTCGGGCCCGCCCACACACTCGAGTTCCGGCCCGAGGTCGAGCCCGATTGGGATGATAATAAGCGAGGTAGGTAATAAATTCTATCTTGAAAGCAAACTGGTGAAAAGAATATTAAACAAAAAGCTGTTTGATTAATATATATAGATAGAAATCTCTGCAAATCAAGATACCTATTATTACACACTGTGATAGGAAAGGAAGACAAAGAGATGATATCATATTTGACAGTCGAACAAATGATCTCCCAAGAACTGAAAAACTTATTATATGATAAACAACTACTAAGAGGCGGCCCGGCCCGCCTGCGTGAGAACCAGACCAGACTGTTAGGAACGGTTACTGTGTTTAGAGGGGGGTGAATAAACACTTGGTTATTTTTCGGTTTCTGGGTAACTGAAGTGCCAGGTCACTGATATTGAATTATCAGTTGACTGGTTTCTGGTTGGTTAAGGGTGGAAACCGATTATTTGAGTGCAGTATTGTGTTTTGAGCGCGCGGAATTGTTTCTGGAAGTTCGGAGCAAAGTTTCCTACGTCTCCCCTTCTTCCCTCAAGGAAGGATATCACTAGCAACTGGTTTTACACGTTACAAGGAGCACTCTACTCACTAACTGCAAACTACCAAAGCTAATGCTACAAGGCAGTTGTATACAAACAATCCACCTAAACTCCAACAGCTGATGTTCTTGTTTGTTTTTAGGGTTTTCTGAACAAAAATCTGAGTATTGCTTCTATGGTAAAAATAAAAATGCTTCGGACTAGCCTTTATTATTATTATTATTATTATTATTATTATTATTATTATTATTATTATTATTATTATTATTATTATTATATATTAAGGGAGACTAGAATAACTACCATCAAATTGATTTGATATGACAATGCTAATTAACGTTTTACCTTTGCTTTTTAAGTTTATTCCAATTATATCCCAAAAGCCATATTTTTAATTTAAAAAATTAATTTACAATTAAAATTAATACTATAACCTCATATTGTAAAAATAAATTTATATGTTATTTATATATTAATGCACACACGCATATTTGAGTGTGGGTAAAAATACTTGTTACTATTTATTCCCTTCCAATGAGTTACAGTCTGCTACAAATGATTTGTTAGATTGCGAGAAACAAACTATGGATTTTTTACGAATAAGATTGCAAGAAATCTATGGATTTGAATCAAGCCAACGACCTCCATTCACATTGTCTGAGTTGAGAAGGGACCTTGATTGAATCATATATAAACTTGCATAATTAATAATTATATGGGTTAATTGGGGAACAATTGAAAATATAGGGGTGTTTAAACCAAATGGGAGCAGTTAAATTGACTTTGTTTGACTGTCAGTTTCAGTGTATTTGTATGCGTACAGCCGTCATTGAAGAGAATAACCGTCAGAATGAAAACCCTAAGAAAAAGAAAGAAAACCGGCCGAAAGATTTCTTCATATCTATAAATAACCCACCACATTGTCCAAATATTTATTCATCGTCCACACCCACAATCATATGCCACCGTCACGTCAACCACCACAACCAGCGCAGATGACGACTCCCACTCGACCACGACCATGGAAGCCTCCCACTCTTCCACCACCACTGCCACCACCTCCGCCTCTCACTCGTTCACCACCACCGCGACCTCCCAAACCACCGCTGCCTCCCACTCCTTCACCACCACATCACCTACCCCCACCGTTTCCCGCTCATCTGCCACCGCGGATATTTCCCAATCTGCAGGCTCCCGCTGGTCCACCAGGCAACCGCATCGTCTGCGAAATATGTGGCATGATTCTAAGCAACTACGTGGAATGGGTTATGCACATGCGCGTCCACGAGGTGCCCCGCAACCCTAGGTGGGACTATAATGAATGCTTTCATTGTGGTGCGTGCTTTGAAAATAGTCTAGACATGTGGCTGCATGAGGAATATCTCTATCGCAATCCCACGGGTCAGTGCATTTTATCTTACCCCGCCCGTACCATGCCGCTGCGGCCTGGGGCTTTTGCGTGCCCCCATTGCCCCGGCGTTTTCGCCAATTCGTTTTTCATGTATAAGCATATCATGCTTCATGATAGGATGAATCGTCTTTTTTCTCGGATGTGACTGATGACTGAAGATTCTTACTGGCTTTCTTAATAAATCGTTTGAAGTCCTTTGTGATGCTTCTTTAGACAGACTATATTTTCTGTTCTTGAATGTTTCTTTTAAGTCAATGGCGTAGTCTTTTTGCATGTTCTTGAGCTTTGAACTGACTTTTGCTTTTAGGCTATGAATAAAATGGCTTCCGATTAGTCTTCTGCTCTTGTTTATTCTCTTTCCTTCCCAATATATACGATGCGAACTACACACAGAATTCGTCAGATTCAAGAGATTCGCCGGACTATCCATTTAACATTGTAGTTACAGTCGGATCGGATCCATGTGGGTCGGTCTGGGTCTAGGTCTGGATCGGGTAAATGGGTCGACTCTAAAAGGTGTAGTATTTCTGGGCTGATTGTACTGAATATTTATTCCATTCGAACATGGTAAACAATTGGTCATTTACAGACAGACGCCCCCAAAAATAGTTAAAACATATCTGACACAAACGAATAATTAGTCTTAAAAACAAGTTGAAGTATTCTGATTTTGTTGACGACGTGTCGAAAGCTTGTGGTTGTTGTTGTTGTTGGCTTAAGATCAACAAGTAATGAAAAACTTATGATTAAATCATATATCTATATATAAAATTGCATAATTAATTATAGGGGTTAATTCGAGAACAATTGAAAATATAGGGGGTGATAAAACCAAAATGGCAGTTGAGGTCCAAGAGAATAGCCGTCCGATCAAACACCCCCCCCCAAAAAACAGTTACAACCAAGAAATTAAAAAGAAAACCACCCAAATAAAGATTTCTTCATCTATATATAGCCCACCAAAACCCTATCATCAACCCACATATCAATCGTTTATACCCTTTTCTTCAGCTAGCGTCCACACTCTACTATCATCATGCCACCGTCACGTCAACCAACACCACCAACGCCGGCGACGACTCCCACTCGTCCACCACCACCACCACCACCAGCACGGCAGCCTCCCACTCTTTCTGAAGTTTCTCCCACTAGTCCGCCTGTTCTCCGCTACTGCTGCCTCGTATGCCAAATGATTCTAAACCAGGCGGAAGACTGGTTTATGCACATGGACACTCATGAGCTTGTTAACCGCAAACCTAGACGGGACTATAATGAATGCGAAACTTGTGGTGCGTGCTTTACAAATAGTCGAGATCTTGAGCTTCATGAGGAAGCTCGCTTTCGCAATCCTAGTAATTATGAGTGCAGTTCATATTTCCCGCCTCGCTTTGGCTTTCGCCGTTGGTATTATCAGTGCACCCGTTGCCATGGCGTTTTCACGAGTTCGCATTATATGGCAAGGCATACGAATAAGGTGCATGATCAGAAGGCCGATGATCGACGTCCTTTTGCTCGGATGTGACTGCGGAGATTAGACCAGACTCAAGTGGGACGTGGCTTTTGTGGCGTGGTGGCTCGTTGTGAGAAGGATATATGTTCGTCCTTTTTCCTTAATAAATCATCGACTGAAGTCATCGATGCTTTCTTTAGACGACAGAGTATATAGTTTGTGTTCTTGAATGTAATCTTTTTCAATATGGTTCTTGTTTTGCTTTTAGGGTTTTCTGAAGAAAAACGACTTTGTCTACCAATATTGCTTTCATGGGTATTAATAAAAATGGCTTCCGAGAATAGTTTTTCTGTTTCATTTACTGAAATGAAATTCCATTGAAAAGCATTAGTTCGTCTTCCTTTCGATGTGAGTACTATTAATATTATTATTAATGCATTTATTATTACTAAGTATATTACCGATAGAAATATATATATGTACATACATACATGGACATTAATCTATATATAATATATTAAGTAAATCGGAGGGGTTATTAACCTAAAAAGTAAAAAGTCTCTCAATCATAGTTTTCTGATAGGCAAAAACAGTTGACAACCCAAATATTATTCACATCGATCGTCGAGGGGTTATTAATTCTCTTGCATCGTCAGGAACCAAATTTCGGATTAGCATATATTTCACGTGGGTTAATTCGCGAACAATTTAAAATATATGGGTGATATATAAAACAAAATGGTTGGATATATATATAGGTTGACGAAAAAAAAAAAGATTAGAAATTTCAGATGGGTTAATTAGGGAACAATTGAAAATATAGGGGTGATAAAACAAATGGGAGCAGTTATATTGACTTTGTTTGACTATCAGTTTAGTATATGTGTACATCGCAGTTGAAGTCGTCATTGAAGTGAATAACCGTCAGAATGGGTTAATTAGGGAATAATAATATAGGGGTGATAAAAAAAAAAATATGGAGCCGTCACGTAAAACAACACGCCAAATGCCAGCAATCCAAAGTAATGATTATCTACATAGTAAATAAACAAATCTCTATATAATAGTATTTTATATTTTAAAAAAAGTTATTCTTTTTAATTTAAAATGTTTAATATATGAAATTATAATTTAAATTGAATTAATTAATTGATTTGTAAGGACATAAATGGAATAATAAATTAAAAATTAAAGGATAAAATGATAATTAGACCTAAATTTTATAAATAAGTATTGATGATTATAATAATAATAACGATAATATATTAACATTATTTAATTGAAAAGGCAAAACCAGAACGATGAAATTTTTATTCTTTGCGACACCTTTCATAATTATAGGGTTATAAAAATAAAGAAAAACCGTTTGATTATCAATTCATTATGTTGTGTATATCGCAGTTGAAGCCGTTTAATAAAGAGAATAACCGTTGACAATAAATTCAGTATAAAAAAAATAAAGAAAAAAGAAAACGGCCACCCAAATAAAGATTTCTTCATCTATTTATAGCCCACCAACCCACCCCAGGTGACCACATATATCAATCGTTTATACCCTTATTCTTCAGCGTCCCCACCGCCATCATGCCACGACGGTCACGTCAACCATCATCCCTACGAACGCCGGCGATGACTCCAACTCGTCCACCACCACCACCTCAGCCCGCTCGCAATCGCTCACCACCACCTCAGTCTGCTCGCAGTCGCTCACCACCACAGCTAACACCGCAGTTATTTTCCCCTCCTCCACGTCAACTCGTCTTCTGCAACATGTGTGGCTTGATTCTACACAGAGAGGAGGATTTGGTTCTGCACATGTCTGTTAGCGGGAGGCCCCGCAACCCTAGGCGGGACTATAACGAATGCGTTCATTGTGGTGCGTGCTTTGATAATAGTCTAGATCTGTGGCTGCATGAGGAATATCTCTATCGCAATCCCACGGGTCAGTGCAGTTCGTATTACCCGGCCGGCCGTGGAACACTGTCGCGGCATGGGAGTGTTTCGTGCATCTATTGCCGTGGTGTTTTCGTGAATTCGTATTATATGTATTGGCATTTGGTGGCTCATCATGATTGGCTTCGTTCTCCAGATAGGATGTGAGAGAGATGATCGTTCTGATGATTCGAAGTCCTTGATGATGCTTTCTTTAGACGACGGAGTTGTATAGTTTGTGTTCTTTTTCATGGGTTCTTGTTTTGTTTTTAGGGTTTTCTCTCGATCTGAATTTCGTGAAGAGATGGAATATCGAGTAAGATCTTGGATTTGCATGAAATTCTCTGAGAACTAGTAAATCGATTGAAGTCCTCGATATATGCTTGTTTGTGTTCTTGACGTAATCTTTTTTTACGTTCTTGTTTGTTTTTAGGGTTTCCTCAAGAAAAACTCTGTCTGACGGCGTAATAAATCTTTTTCATCTTCTTGTTTTGTTTTTAGGGTTTTCTGAAGAAAAACTCTGTCTGACGGACTGTATAGCTTTTATGGCATAAATAAAATGGCTTCCGATTAGTCTTCTGCTCTTTTTTTTTTTTTCTTTCCTTTCCGTGCAATGTTGTAGTTACAGTCGGATCCATATGGGTCGGGTCTATAAAAGGGTCATATATACATCTGTGCGCACACTAGGATTAATTATTCTCTCTCTGTTCAACAAAACTGAAAGGACACCAAATAATCTTTTTTTCAGTAGACCATTTGCTGACAAGTCGCCATCTCTGTAATTCTTATAAATGCATGTATGGATTATGTATATGTAATTACAAATGGAGGCGGACAAAAAAGATTAGAATTTCGGATGGGTTAATTCGGGAACAATTGAAAATATAGGGGGTGATAAAACAATAAAGAAGCCGTGAAATTTTGTATAACCGTTAAAAGAAAGCCGTTAACAACAAGAGTAACCGTCAGATCAAAACCCCCCAAAAAACAGTTGAAACCAAAGGTTTAATTTCATCTTATAAAATAATCAACAGTTTACCATTTATAACTCAGTGTGCGTCCAGCACACAGCCACCATGCGACGTCACGTCAGCCAACACCACCAACGCCGACGACCGTGTCGCAGCCTCGAACTCGTTTACCGTGCCCCCATCGCCCTGGCCTTTTTGCGACCAAAGACCAGTATGGGTGGCATGGCTCGTTGATTGAGAGAGATATATGATCCATCGTTCTGACTGAGGGCTGATGCCTCTACTGATTTCTTCATAAATCGATTGAAGTCCTCGACTATTGCGTATTTCGTGAGTGTTTCTTTTAAGTGAATGGCCGTAATCTTTCTTCACGTTCTTGGTTGTTTTTAGGGTTTTCGAATGCTCTGAAGAATACCGTGTCTCACTATATTGCTTTTATGGTATTAATAAAACGGCTTCCGATTAGTCTTCTGTGTTCATTTACTTACTGCTGCTTTTTTCCTTTCCGTAAATGATGCGAACTACATGTAGGTCTATCCCTTTTGGAAGAGTAATATTATATATTCTAATTTGAACATGGTGAACATTTGGTCATAGATGATTATCTGAGATAAACGACAGCAATCTAATGATGATCTACATACAGAGATTATTATTCTCTCTGCTCAACGAAAGATACGAAAGAATCAACTGCCTTTCAATGCCAATTCAACCTTATTAAAGTTTTTGCAGTAGACTATTTGCGCGTTAGGGTCTCCTAATGGCTTTCCTTGTAATCTTTACAGTGGCAAAACACAACCCTTACTTCGTTTAAGCCAAATGGGCCATCTTATTCCTACAAGAATCATCGATTTTCAGTCAGAGTTGAGGTACTGTGATTTTGTAGAGTTAAGCCAAATGGGCCATTTTATTTTTCAGGTTGTTTATTAAGGGCTTCTTTTTCTGTAGATTTTATAAGGGCTCTTAATCTTTTCTGGGAATTCTGCGGTTCAAGTGAATATCGAGTAAGATCTTTGCATGAAATTCTGAGAACTAGGAAAAAACTTATCCTTCATATTGTGCACGAATAGATGAATAGTGATACTATAGGAATGCTTGACGAATATATTCGATACTGTGAACAAGAGCTAAATAGGGTTATAACATGTAATGGATAGAAGAAGACCTAAAATTACAACTCTCAATAATGCTTCATTACGTATTGCGCTATTCAGACCGAAGCTCGGCTTTCTTTTCTGTTTTCTTGATCTCTCATTACTGACACACGCTACTCGTCAGCAAATGCGTGTTCCATAATATATGAACTCAACGATTCGATACTTTCTTCCTCCGAGTTTGTCAGAATCTCGTTTGTCCCAGCTATGGTAGCTTGCTGTTCAACGAAAGTTGTAGTACCTTATAATCCAAAGTAATAGTTAAGTGAGTGTTGTTTCCAAAGTAATAATTGATAGGTTACTATATTTATATAAATTCAACCTAATGCATACCTATCTCTGGACATGGATTGTCCGAGGGATTCCCATTGATGAGAGGTGGCGGCGTATCTACGAACACCATTGAAGAAGAAGAAGGAGAAACCACAGCCGGCGGAGGTATTAGCTGCTCATCATTTCCCACCATAACATTATCTTCAGTATGCGAACCACCTAGATAGTGGAAGATGCTCATGGCCTCAGTGTCATCGAGTGTCATATCTATACTTCCGATGAGCTCTTCATCGGATGGCAGATCTAAATATCCACCGATCGGGAGATCATCATCGAACCCATGGAGGGGTTGTTGAATTCGATCGGATAAAGGGTCAATGCCTTCGACAGCCGCCGAGGATGGGCCCACATTACCAATATCTACAAGAGTTTGGATTGAAGAGAGCTCATCTTGCGTCATTGCCCGACCAGGCCGAAAAGAAGAAGGTTCGCCGACTTTAATAATCTCGGCTCGGCAGCTCATAAGTAAACCCCCATTATACTCCGAATCAACAGCAGCAGCGAACGATGGATGTCCAATATTAGCACCAAAAATTGGCGATGATAAGGGTTCATCAGTTCGAAGCCGCTTTGCAGGACGATCAAGGTGGCAGTGCATTGAATCGACCGAACCCTCAAAGTGATGGTGATCGCAGAATCTAGCTAGGGCTTGAAACTCGGGCCAACTGTTGAGTGCCAAGTCGGAGGGCGAACCTTTGAAACATTTGAACTCGGGGGCCTCGATGATTTCGAGCGGAGACGTCGACGAATGCGGCTGATAAAGATTCCCCCTGACGGGCGGCGGGGGATTAGCCGTAGTAGTCGAGGTGGTGGCTGTTTGGTCGTCCTCATTCGACCGTTCCCGAAGCAATTCGGGCGGGTAGATTGGCAAGCCCGAACGCTGCTTTCTTTGGAGCCTCGTGTTCCAAAAGTTCTTGATCTCGTTATCCGTACGCCCGGGCAACTGCCAAATCAAACATCATGCATGGATGATGTTAGAAGAAAACAAAAATATCCCAAAAAATTTAACAACGTAGGTATAGATAGATAGATCTCTGTCTATTAATACAATATACGAACCTGGGCAGCCATTAGAGACCATTTGCTGCCAATCCTCGAGTGGAGTTCGACGATGAGTCGCTCCTCTTCTTCAGAGAATGCATCCTTTTTCAGGCCGGGCTTAAGGTGATTGATCCACCGAAGGCGGCAGCTTTTACCGCAGCGAGCAAGGCCAGTGGCTTTCTGAACGTTATTCCAATTTCCTTCGCCATGGTCGCTGACGTATGACGTCAAGATTGCATCTTCAGCTGACGTCCATGTCCCTTTCCTCAGCAAGCCATCGTTTCTTTCATTGGATGGTTCGTACATGGCGGCTGCTTCTTCTTCTATGTGGCGATTCGTATCTGTCATCTCTTCTTAATGAAGATCTCAGCCGCAACGCCAAGTTGTTATTTATAATAATTAGAAACTAAGTTGCCGCCTAAGTTTACTTGTCCTTTATTGTGAAAATTGCCTCTTACTTTTCATCTGAATTACAAATTTAAATTTAAATTAATAACATTACCATTATAAATGGCTATTTTTAGTACTATTATCATTCTAATGAACAAGGGCATTCATTGCCTTCGGGCCCGCCCACCAATGACACTCGAGTTCCGGCCCGCGGTCGAGCCCGAATGGGATGATATAATAAGCGAGGTAATAAATTGAAATTCTATCTTGAAAGAAAACTGGTGAAAAGAATATTAAACAAAAGCTGTTTGGATTAATATATAGGTAGAATTCTCTGCAAATCAAGATAATATCATTTGAATCATTTGTGCTTCCACCTTAATACAGTCGCCATCTCTGTAGTTTCTTTCAATGGCAAAACCCAGCTCAAAAAAAGCTGTTTCTCCAAACCCCCCTTCGTTTAAGTCAAATGGGGCCATCTTATTCTCCGACAAGAATCGTTGATCGAGCGGATCGAGTAATAAAATATAAAACGAATATCGTCAAACTATCATACGCTCAACAGGCAAGTGTACCTATCAAAAATAGCATAGAAATGGCAAGTATTCGAGTATCGAACCCAAAGGAATTATGTAATCAGAAAAACTTACGTTTAAATATTCTAGTAGAAAATTGTTTTGTTTGAAAATTAAAGAGAACAATAAACACTTGAAATAAGAAGTTTGATAAAAATATAAAAACGAGACGACCTTATGAAAGCGAACGTATTTGAGACTTCGAATCCCCCTAGCTTGATCGAACGAGTGACAAGTATAATAAAATTTAGCTAACTATTAGACCGTGAGGATTCCTATAACATGCGTACGAATTTATATGACTGACGAAACTGCGCCTTATCACACAAGACTCGTAAACAACTAATCTACGAATTAACTAGCTGGGCAAGCTTCCCTAAATACTTAACCGAAGATCGCATTAAACACGATGAATCCCGCTATTAGATTTGACTCTAATCCGACGGGGTAGTTCAACCTATCTCTAGCGATGAGTTTATTCCGCTCGTTTACGAGTGGTCTAATCGTCAGCCCCTCTCTCGAGCGTAGCTTACGATTTCCCAAAAATTATCTTGACCACATAGACATAATCAAAATAATATCATAATTCATAATCGAGTCATAATAATAGCAAAACAACAACACTTAAAACATACGTACGATCTCGCTAGGGTTCATCTAATCTCAAATACTACGGGATTTAGCCACTCATTATGATCACAACAAAGAACATAATTAACATCGAAGATATCATAAATGCTTCCCTGAATTCGGCTTCGAAGTTAATCCCCGTTCTTCGCTGAGGAATTTTGTCGAACAGGTGGTGGTCGAGAGTTGGATGTGTGAACTTCTCTATGCTCCTTTTCGCTGCCCTTCTTTGCACGGCTCGTTGCCCTGCTCCTTTGCTTCGCTTGCTGCCTCGCGGCAGCTCAGACGTAGCTCGCTGCTCCTCCACAGATCAGCCGAATCTCGCTAGGTCACAGCACCACACAGCTCAGCTCTCGCCTCAGCCCCGTTCGCAAAATGAGGTCGAGGTCCCCTTGGTCACCACCCACCCTCTCTCTTACACACACGCTGCCCCCTTTTATAGATGATTGAAGTGAACGGATATAGCATCAAAATCTTCATTTGGCAGCTCAAGCATGCGTGAGATGATTTTTCTTCTTCTTTGAGCCTTGTGCGTGATGGTGATCTTATCTGTTTTTCTTCGTGTGGGCTGCGGTGTGTGTGCTCGTGGGTCACCTTCCTTCATTTTCTCCTTTTGCCTGCTTGAAGGTGTGCGTGTGTGTCTCTATGTGTTGCTCAATCAATGATTGAGCTTAATACACACATATTATCATTACAAGACTTTATAATAAATGGACCAATCTAATATGATTTGGGCTCGGCAATTTTATGAAGCCCGCTACCTTTTCATGTCCAAATATTCCCAATTGTAGTTCTTTTTCTTCCAATGTATGAGTTTAGGATTTCAAACCCGAGCAACGCAATAATCCAAACTTCGGAGAATAAACTGTTTTTGTTGGACTAGAGATGAATACTGGATCATTTACCGCTCCGTTCCTCTTTGAGTCTAGTTTCCAAAGAAATTGACGGACTGGCATTTGAGCTTCTGAGCAAGGAGATATTGCATTTCCCGTGAAGTTGCATTGTCGAGGCAAAGACAATGTTCGATGAATAAACTGCTTTTATCTAGATATAACTAGACTGCGAATTTTATACCGTTGCGACCGTCTGCAAGTCTATTTTGCAGCGAAATTTACGGAATGGAATTTGGACATCTGAGCGCAAAGTTATTTCAATTTTGCCGAAGTTGCTGCAATCTGCCAGAAAATTTCACATAAGTTTGACCGTAGTACGCTTTTATGGAGTATAAAAGATGTCGTAAAATACACTTATCAATCGTCGATTTTCAAGAAACATAATCTGCTGTGGTATTCTGAATTTGTCGAAAGCTTTGTCGTCGTTGTTGTTGGGAGATACAAAGCTATATATATATATATATAATAAACAAGTTACGAAAAAAACTTATTATTGAATCTATATATGTTTCGAAAAAAAAAAAAAAATTCTATATAGGCATATACTTTCATAATAATTGGGGTTAATTCGGGAATAACTGAAACTATAGGGGTGATAAAACAAAAAGCAGTTAACTTGATTTTGTTGTATGACCATCAGTTCTCTCTCTCTCTCTCTTATCAAAGTTTTGAAGACTTTAACAAAGTGAATAACCGTCAGATGAAAAAAAAAAAACCCTCAAAGATTTCATCTATAAATAGCCCATCATCGTCCACACAACACCACCCCCACACCACCATTATGAACCTGTCACGTCGTCGCATTCGCCCACCACAACCACAGTCTCACTCTCCTCCTCCTCTACGACCGCAGCATCCCACTTATCTGCCAGCACAGATACCACCGCAAGTACAAAGCTTCTACCATCGCCACAATATCTGCTACCAATGTGTAATGCGTCTAAACAACGAGGAGGAACTGATACAGCACATGTGGAGCCACAGGGAGCGCGACTCTAGGTTGGACTACTATGAATGCATTCGATGTGGTGCATGCTTTTCATATAGGCGAGATCTTGAGGCGCACGTGGACAATGATCTGTGTGATGAGTGCACTTCAGATTTCCCCGCCCGTATACCGCCGGTGCAGCCTTGGGCTTTTTCGTGCCCCCATTGCCCTGGCATTTTCACAACTTTGTTTCACCTATGTAGGCATATGGTGGCTCATCATTTTGATCGTCTTAGTTCTCTTGGGATGTGATTGCGGACCAGACCAGAGGGCGGCGTGGGGCTCGTTGAGAGAGATATATGATCGTTCTGATGATGACTGGCGACGACTCTACTTGCGTAATAAATAGATTGAAGTCCTTGAATGCTTTAGCGACAGAGTATAGTTTGTTATCTTTTTACATGGTTCTTGTTTGTTTTTAGGGTTTTCTGAAGAAAAACTCTTTCCGACTATATTGCTTTTTATAGTATAAATAAAAGGGCTTCTTATTCGCATTTTGCTCCTTTTTTTCCCTTTCCTTTCCGTAAATGATGCTAATTAACACACACTGTAAAATATAGTCTTCAATTTCCAATAAAAAGTTCAAAAAAAGCTTCCACCTTAATACAGTCGCCATCTCTGTAGTTTCTTTCAATGGAAAAATCCAGCTAAAAACAAAGCTGTTTCTCCAAACCATCTTCGTTTATGTCAAATGGGCCATCTTATTCTCCGACAATAAGAAGCATCGATTTTCAAGAAACAAAATCTGCTGAGGTATATTCTGAATTTGGATGGACGTGTCGAAAGCTTTTTCTTCTTGTTGTTGGGAGATACAAAGCAATATAAACAAGTTACGAAAATCTTATTCTTACAAGTTCGCATTGGCACATTTCATAACATAATATCTCTCTCTCTCTCTCTCATCGCAGTTGAAGCTGTTAACAAAGAGAATAACCGGCAGATCAAAACCCTCAAAGATTTCATCTATAAATAGCCCATCATCGATATCTATAGTTTAATATTTATAATTCAGCGTCCACACACACCACCATCATGGAACCGTCATGGAGGGCGAAGGCACGCACTCCACCAACAGTGCGTCGTCGCATTTGCCCACTACCACCGCAGCCTGCCACTCGCCCACCACCACCACCACAGCCTGCCACTCGCCCACCACCACCGCAGCCTCATTCTCTACGGCCGCAGCATCCCACTTATCTGCCAGCTCAGCTACCACCGCACATACAAAGCTACCATCGCCGCAATGTCTGCTACTTATGTGGAATGATTCTAAACAACGAGGAGGAACTGATGCAGCACATGTGGATCCACGGGGACCGCGACCCTAGGCTGGACTACTTTGAATGCATTGAATGTGGTGCTTGCTTTTCAGATAGGCGAGATCTTGAGGCGCACGAGAGCTATCTCTATCACAATCCTAGGTGTGAGTGCACTTCAGATTTCCCTGCCCGTACACCGCCAGTGCAGCCTTGGGGTTTTCCGTGTCCCCATTGCCCTGGCATTTTCATGGATTCACGTTGTTTGTGGATGCATATGATGGCTCATCATATGAGTAGTCATCCTGCTACTTCTCGGATCTTAATAAATCATCGACTGAAGTCATCGATGCTTTCTTTAGACGACAGAGTTATATAGTTTGTGTTCTTGAACGTTTCTGTGTAATCTTTTTCAATATGGTTTCTTGTTTTGATTTTAGGGTTTTCTGATGAAAAACTACTCTGTCTACCAATATTGCTTTCATGGTATTAATAAAAATGGCTTCCGAGAATAGTCTTTCTGCTCCTTTTTTATTTCCCTTTCCTTTCCGTAAGAAATGATGTGAACTACATACACTGTGATGTGAGATCAAAAACTCTGATATTGTTTTAATTATACCGAACATTATATTCTATATTCTATACTAACATGGTAAACAAGACAGACAGACACCCCAAAAAATTAATTAAATATTTATCTGAGACAAACGAATAAACTAGTCTAATTTCGAATCAACTTTATTTTCATTTGTGCTTCCACCTATAAGTACAGTTGCCATCTCTCTAGTTCTTTCAATGGCAAAACCTAGCTCAATAAAAGCTGTTTCTTCAAACCCTTCTTCGTTTAAGTCAAATGGGCCATCTTATTCTCCGACAAGAAGCGTCGATTTTCAAGAAACATAATCTGCTGAGGTATTCTGAATTTGTCGAAAGCTTTGTCGTAGTCGTTGTTGTTGGGAGATCCAAAGCTATATATATAAACAAGTTATGAAAAAAACTTATTATTGAATCTATATATGTATATACTTTCATAATTAGCGGGGTTAATTCGGGAATAACTGAAACTTAGGGGTGATAAAACAAAATGAAGCAGTTAAGTTGAATTTGTATGACTCTCTCTCTCTCTCTCTCTCGTCAAATACTTGTTTTTGTTTCCAAGTATTATAATGCATTGAATATGATAGAGTCAAAAGAAGTATTGTCCCAAAGATTCCCGTTGATGAAAGGTGACGGCATATATCTCCAAAGATGTATTAGTTGGTCATTATCATTTCCCACCATCATCACATTATCTTCCTCCATAAAGTTGCATAATTAATTATAGGGGTTAATTCAAGAACAATGGAAAACATAGGGTTGATAAAACAAAATGGAACAGTTAAGTTGACTTTGTTTGACTATGTTCAGTGTATATTTAGACCATCTCCAACCGAAAAACGCATTCTCAAACTCAAACTCATTCTCAAACTCAAAACGTAGTAATTCATCTTCAACCGTTAAACTCATTCTCAAACTCAAATATATTATCGTAATATTCACTTTCACACCAATTTTTGTAACTTTTCAATTCTACCTACATATTTAATAACTTTACAGAATAATATTTAATATTTGTATTATATATAAATGAAATATAAAAAATAAATAATAAGATATAATATATCTTAATTATTAATAAATAACTAAGCAATATATTAAAAAATAAATAATAAGATATAATAACTAAACAATTGAAAATAAGGGTGATAAAACAAAATGGAGCAGTTAAGTTGAATTTGTTTGACTAGCAATTCAGTGTATATCGCAGTTGAAGAGAAAAACCGTCACATCGAAACCCCCAAAAGCAGTTGAAACTACGTAAAGAAAACCACCCAAAAGATTTGGTCTATAAATTAACCCCATTTGACGATATATCAATCATTTACCATTTATTATTCAGAGACCACACCATCATCATGGCACCATCACATCGAAGCCTACCAATCGTTCAGCACCACCGCAACCTCCCATTCGTTCACTACCACCACCACGGCAGCCTCCCACTCTTCCTCCACCACCACCACGGCGTCCTCCCACTATTCAACAGCTAAGACCACATCGGATACCTCCGCAGTTTCCCACTCAAGATCCGGAAAAATGGGAGGCTCCCTCTCCTCATTTCCTAGCATATGGCCGCTTCATATCTGCGACGTATGTGGCATGATTATAAACACCCTCGAAGATTTGATGCTGCACATGACTATTCACAGGGACCCTAGGGTGGGGTATTATGAATGCCGTTATCGCGGTGCGTGCTTTGTGGATAGCCGAGATCATGCGCTGCATGAGAAACATGGCTATCGCAATCCTTTTTCTCAGTGCGGCCCATATTTCCCCGCCCGTACACTACCGTTGCTGCGTGGGTATTTTCCGCGCCCCCATTGCCCTGGCGTTTTCGGGGATTTGTGGTACATGTATAGGCATATGAAGACTCATCATAGGGATCTTTATCCTGATCCTCGGATGTGACTCGTTGAGATAGATGATCGCTCTGATAAAACTGACTCTACTGGCTTAGTAAATCGATTGAAGTCCTCGATATATGCTTGTTTGTGTTCTTGACGTAATCTTTTTCTAAGTTCTTGTTTGTTTTTAGGTTTCCTCAAGAAAAACGCTGTCTGACGGACTGTATAGCTTTTATGGCATAAATAAAATGGCTTCCGATTGGTCTTCCGTCACATCAAATCTTAAACCACGGAAAACAGTTGAAACTAAAATACAGAAAAAGAAAAAAAGATATCAATCGTTTTACCATTTATTAAGCGTCCATACCACCAACATGCGACCGTCACGTCAGCCAACATTGTGGTGCGTGCTTTGAAGATTTTGAGCTGCATGAGGAATATCTCAATCTCAATCTCAAACTTATGATTGAATCTATGCATAAACTTTCATAATTATCGGGGTTAATTCGGGAATAACTGAAACTATAGGGGGGGTGATAAAACAAAAAACAGTTTAAGTTGATTTTGTATGACCATCAGTTCTCTCTCTCTCCCTCTTATAACAGTTGAAGCTGTGATAATAACCGTCAGATGGAAACCCTCAAAGATTTCATCTATAAATAGCCCATCATCGATTCGATATTATCAATCGTTTACCATTTATATATAACACAGCGTCCAACACACACCACCGTCATGAACCTGTCAGGTCGTCGCATTCGCCCACCACTACCGCCGCATCCCACTTATCTGCCAGCACATCTACCACCGCACATACAAAGCTACCATCGCCGCAATATCTGCTACGTATGTGGATTGCGTCTAAACAACGAGGAGGAACTGATGCAGCACATGTGGAACCACAGGGATCGCGACCCTAGGCTGGACTACTATCAATGCGAACAATGCGGTGCGTGCTTTTCAGAAATTCAAGATCTTGATGCGCACCAAAACTATCTCTTTTACAATCCCTGGTGTGAGTGCACTTCATATTTTCCCGCCCGTACACCGCCGGTGCAGCCTTGGGCTTTTCTGTGCCCCCTTTGCCCTGGCATTTTCGTGGATTCGTATTGGTTGTGGATGCATATGATGGCTCATCATAGGGATCGTCTTCAAGCGCCTACTTCTTGGATCTGACTGACGACGACTCTAATACTGGCTTTCTTAATAAATCGACTGAAGTCCTCGATGCTTTCTTTAGACGACAGAGTATATAGTTTGAGTTCTTGAACAGTTTCTGAGTGGCGTAAATCTTTTTTTTTTTCATTGTTCTTGTTTGTTCTTAGGGTTTTCTGAAGAAATACTCTGTCTGACCATTGCTTTGATGGTATAAATAAAATGGCTTCCGATTAGTCTTCTGCTCCTTTTTATTTCCATTTCCTTTCACTAAATGATGTGAACTACACACACTGTGATGAGACCAAGAACTGATTATTCATCAGATTAAAGAGCTCGGCGGGACGGATCATCCATGCAATGCAACGTTGTAGTTACAGTCGGACACCCCACAAATAATTAAATATTTATGTGATCAGACAACGCATAACGAAGCCAACAATCTAATGAAAATCTGCTTAAAGAACTACTCTTCAATGGCTTCCTCAGTCACCACCTCTCTAATTCTTCTTACAATGGCAAAACCCAGCTCAATAAAAGTTGCTGTTTTTCCAACCCTTCTAATTCGTTTAAGCCAAATGGGCCATCGATAAGAAGCATCGACTTTCTGTCAGAGCCACAGTTTCTGACGGCAGAAAACGAGTTTAAGTCTTGTGGTTTGCATAAAATTATCTGCTTTTGGTTGGGTTTTTAGGTTGTTTATTATGATCTTGAAAGGATTAAAAATTAATGAATTAGCAGATGAAGTGGACACTATTCTCACCCTTGTAAGGGTAAGGCTGTTTATTTAATATCGAAAGACAAAAGAGCTTTCGTCCCATATGACCTTAATATTGCAGAGGACTACTCTACTACTATTTCTTATCTTAATAATGCACAAATGGAGTTTTATATTTTAGACCATTGTTTCCGTCATTACATTGCTGACTTAAGTTCATTTTTTTTAGTAATGAATAGTCATAATTGTGAATTCAAAATCCCGGCTTTATAATAAGATATTATCTTTCCCTTTGAGAAAATCCAAAATTATACTTTTTACTTGAAAATCAATTTTCAATTATTCGTAGAGCTGTAGAACCATAGCGTTTCTTTATGTTTATGTTATGACTATCCTTGTGTTAATATTTATTCATTAGTTCAATTTACCAAAATTAGATATAATTACTCCGACGGAAAAGATTTGGAGAACTTAAAGTAGGGAAGAAAGAGAAAAAATTAAAAAGGTAATAATCCATCATCCAACGGTAAAAAAACCCTCAAACGCTCCACTATTTCCTTTCTAACGGCTAGTGAAAACTTGACTCCGAATCTCAACCGTCCGTTGATCGTACCATCTAACGGATCATATTCAAACTTGCAAAAAAAAAATGCCCGTTAACACCAAAAGGCGTCTCCCTTATTTACATCCCTTGCTTGAAGCCTACGAAGCTCTTCTCCTCATCGTCCCCTTTTTTTCTCATGAAAGAACTCATAATCAGAGAAGAAAACCAAGTACAAACATAAGTGTGTGATTAAAGAAATATATAGTGCTTTTGAGACGTTATAGATTTGTTTGTCCGTCGTATCTCTCGCGCAAGGTGGCGACTCAACACGACCAAGAAGAAGGTGGGACGCGCAACAACGGTCGTCTCCAAGTGATTCTCTCCTCCCTCTGGTCTAGTTTTGAAGGAGTCTTCGGTGGTTATATTGGAAATTTCGTCGAGGAAGAAGAAGTTGAAGAAGAATCTGATTTAGATATGGCTTCTAGAGCTGCTGCAGTCGCAGATCAACCTAAAGCTGGTAATAAATCTTTTGAAAAAACGTATCTTTTTAGCCTTTCTTGCGAGAGATCGATGATTCTTGAAGAGAATATTTGTGGGAGTTATTATTATAGAATACTCTGTTTATCCTCTGTTCATTGTTTTAGTCTTTCATCATTCTATGAGAGCAATAATCTCTTTCCTTTAATGCTGTCCTGATCTTGAGTATATGATGATAATGCTTCAGTCTGTGAGAAAGAAAGTAACATCTCGTCGAAAGTTCTTTCTTTCGTCATTCGATGGGAGCTAATACTTTTATGTGTTTCTTGGATTTAAGTAGTTGGTGGAGGTAAGGCGAAGAATGTGCAAGGTGAAGGTCGAAATCGACGTGTCCTCAAAGACATCGGAAATTTGGTCACTGTGCCAGTCGTCGAAGGGAAGCCCCATAATCGCCCGGCAACAAGGTAATAGTCGAACCTCAGACACTACACACACTTAAAGAACATAGGAGGAGAGTGCTTGATGAACAATTGTTTTTATGTCAGGAACTTTGCTGCCCAAATACTAGCTAATGCTCAAGCAGAAGCAGAAAAGAAGAAGTCCAAGGTATGTCTGGACTTTCGAACTGAATTTGTTTCCTAATTTTCTTCAAATGGGACTGATTGATTGATTGATTGATTGATGAAATGTTTTTGGGCATCTTCAGAAGCCACTGGCAGATGATGGTAATGGTTTGGACAGAAAGGAACACGTTGGGAAGCCTAACACTGAAGCTATTGGCAATAGTCCCGATGGGGAACTCAGTTATAGCATCGGGAAAAAGATGAGAGCAGCGTCGTCGAAGAAGAAGCCCAAGAAGACTTTGACCTCGACGATGACAGCACGGAGCAAGGTTTATCATCATCTTCATTGCAAGAACATAATGTGTATGAACCAATAGTTTTGTGTGATAAATATTTCTATTTTGTCAGGCTGTTTGTGGGCTAGGCAAGAAGCTGGCCGCTTTGGACATCGATGCGAATGATGCTGACAATGAGTTGGCCGTCGTAGAATACGTCGAGGATATCTACAAATTCTACAAGAGCACTGAGGTTTTTTTTCTTGAATCTGTTCTTCCTAAGATTCGTTTTTCTAAGGATTGCTGCATTTATATTACATTGATTGGTGCAATTTCTTTCAGGAGGATGGTAAGATAAATGATTACATGAGATCACAGCCAGAAATCAACTCCAAGATGAGGGCAATCCTCGTGGATTGGATGGTCGACGTCCACAGGAAATTCGAGCTGCTGCCCGAAAGTCTTTACCTTGCGGTCAACATCGTCGATCGATTTCTGTCCCTGAAGACCGTCCCGAGGCGGGAACTTCAGCTCGTCGGCATGAGCTCGATGCTAATCGCATCCAAGTACGAGGAGATCTGGCCGCCGACGGTATGAATTATGCAGAAAAAAAAAATAAAAAGATCAAGTTTTTCACTTATCTCTAAATCTTTGCTCTCTCATAATCCTTTTTAGGTCCGCGACTTCATTGCCATATCAGACAATGCTTACATCGGAGAGCAAGTGCTTCTCATGGAGAAAGCAATCCTCGAAAGCCTCGAGTGGTACCTCACTGTTCCAACTCCTTACGTCTTTCTCGCTCGATTCGTAAAAGCTTCCGTGCCTGCTGATAAGGAGGTATGAAATCATGAAATCATATCCTCACATCATTATTTTGCAACCCCTTTACTGCAATTATCAATCTGCAGATGGAGAACATGACATATTTCTTTGCTGAACTTGGCCTGCTGAGCTACTCAACTGTGTTGAAGAACAACCCTTCGAAGCTCTCTGCTTCTGCTGTATACGCAGCTCGTTGCACCCTTAACAAGATCCCTCTTTGGACCGATACCTTGAAGCACTATACGGGCTACACCGAAGATGAACTCGAGTATGCCGAGAACCTCTTTTATACATACAATACAACTCAACTCTCTATCACTTTCATTCATGATTTTGCTGACTTCAACTAATATTATTACAACCATATATATCTATCTGTTGGTGGTGTTTGGTTTGTACCAGGGAATGTGCTAAGGAGCTTGTTAGTTATCATCAATCACAGGGCGGGTCGGAAAACAAGCGCAAGGCAGTCCACCGCAAGTACTCTTGTCCAGAGAGAGCTTCCGTGGCTCTGTTTCCTCCCGCGAAACACCTTCTCACGCAGACGGGCCGGGCCGCCTCTTAGTTGTTTATCATAATAATATAAGTTTTTCAGTTCTTGGGAGATCATTTGTTTTGACTCTCAAATGATATCATCATCTCTTTGTCTTCCTTTCCTATCACAGTGTGTAATAATAGGTATCTTGATTTGCAGAGATTTCTATCTATATATATTAATCAAACAGCTTTTTGTTTAATATTCTTTTCACCAGTTTGCTTTCAAGATAGAATTTATTACCTACCTCGCTTATTATCATCCCAATCGGGCTCGACCTCGGGCCGGAACTCGAGTGTGTGGGCGGGCCCGAAGGCAATGCCCTTGTTCATTACAATAATGATAATAATACTAAAAATAGCCATTTATAATGGTAAAGTAATAATTATTAATTTAAATTTGAATTTGTAATTGAGATGAAAAGATAAGAGGCAATTTTCACAAGAAAGGAGAAGGAAACTTAGGCGGCAACATAGTTTCTAATTATTATAAATAACAACTTGGCGTTGGCGGCTGAGATCTTCATTAAACACTTGCAAAAAAAAAAAAACACGCAATAGAAGAGAAGAATTAAGAAGATATGACAGATACGAATCGCCACATAGAAGAAGAAGCAGCCGCCATGGACGAACCATCCAATGAAAGAAACGATGGCTTGCTGAGAAAAGGGACATGGACGTCAGCTGAAGATGCAATCTTGACGGCATACGTCAGCGAGCATGGCGAAGGAAATTGGAATAACGTTCAGAAAGCCACCGGCCTTGCTCGCTGCGGTAAAAGCTGCCGCCTTCGGTGGATCAATCACCTTAAGCCCGGCCTGAAAAAGGATGCATTCTCCGAAGAAGAGGAGCGACTCGTCGTCGAACTCCACTCGACGATTGGCAACAAATGGTCTCTAATGGCTGCCCAGGTTCGTATATTGTATTAATAGACAGAGATCTATCTATCTATCTATACCTACGTTGTTTGGATATTTTTGTTTTCTTCTAACATCATCCATATATATGATGTTTGATTTGGCAGTTGCCCGGGCGTACGGATAACGAGATCAAGAACTTTTGGAACACGAGGCTCCAAAGAAAGCAGCGTTCGGGCTTGCCAATCTACCCGCCCGAATTGCTTCGGGAACGGTCGAACGAGGACGACCAAACAGCCACCACCTCGACTACTATGTCTAATCCCCCGCCGCCCGTCGGGGGGGATCTTCATCAGACGCATTCGTCGACGTCTCCGCTCGAAATCATCGAGGCCCCCAAGTTCAAATGTTTCAAAGGTTCGCCCTCTGACTTGGCACTCAACAGTTGGCCTGAGTTTCAATCCCTAGCTGGATTCTGCGATCACCGTCACTTTGAGGGTTTGGTCGATTCAATGCACTGCCACCTTGATCGCCCTGCAAAGCGGCTTCGAACTGCTGAACCCTTATCATCGCCAATTTTCGGTGCTAATATCGGACATCCATCGTTCGCTGCTGCTGTTGATTCGGAGTATAATGGGGGTTTACTTACGAGCTGCCAAGCAGAGATTTTTAAAGGCGGCGAACCTTCTTCTTTTCGGCCTGGTCGGGCAATGACGCAAGATGATCTCTCTTCAATCCAAACTCTTGTAGATATTGGTAATGTGGGCCCATCCTCGGCGGCTGTCGAAGGCATTGACCCTTTATCCAAACAAATTCAACAACCCCTCCATGGGTTCGATGATGATCTCCCGATCGATGGATCTTTAGATCTGTCATTCGATGAAGGGCTCTTCGGAATTATAGATGTGACACTCGATGACTCTGAGGCCATGAGCATCTTCCACTATCTAGGTGGTTCGCATATGGAAGATAATGCTATGGTGGGAAATGATGAGCAGCTAATACCTCCGCCGGCTGTGGTTCCTCCTTCTTCTTCTTCAATGATGTTCGTAGATACGCCGCCACCTCTCATCAATGGGAATCCTTGGGACAATCCATGTCCAGAGATAGGTATGCATTAGGTTGAATTTATATAAATATAATAACCTATCAATTATTACTTTGGTAACAACACTCACTTAACTATTACTTTGGATTATAAGGTACCTACAACTGTGGTTGAACAGCGAGCTGCCATAGCTGGGACAAACGAGATTCCGACAAACTCAGAGGAAGATAATATCGAATTGTTGTGTTCATATATTATGGAACAAGCATTTTCTGACGAGTAGCGAGTGTCAGTAATGAGAGATCAAGAAAACAGAAAGGAAAGCCGAGCTTCGATCTGAATAGCGCAATACGTAATGAAGCATTATTGGAGTTGTAATTTTAGGTTTCTTCTATCCATTACATGTTATAACCCTATTTAGCTCTTGTTCACAATACCGAATATATTCGTCAAGCTATAGGATAAGTTTTTTCCTAGTTCTCGGAATTTCATGCAAATCCAAGATTAGACACAGCTGAAATTCCATCTTTTCACGAGATTCAGATCGAGAGAAAACCCTAAAAACAAAACAAGAACCATGAAAAAGATTACTCCATTTTTCACTTAAAAGAAACGTCCAAAAGAACACAAACTATACAACTCCGTCGTCTAAAGAAAGCATTGTCAAGGACTTCGAATCATCAGAACGATAATCTCTCTCACATCCCAGTAGAACGAAGCCAATCATGATGAGCCACCAAATGCCAATTCATATAATATGTTTACCATATGTTTGTCTACTTTAAACTAACTTCAAGGTGTCCATCTATTACCATATGTTTACCATACATGTTCGAATAGAATATATAATTATAATGTTGCGATGACCCATTACCCGACCCAGACCCAGACCAATGGAGTCCGACCCACATGGAATCCGACGTTGCACGGATAATCCGACCTATCTCTGATGAATGATCTCATATACTCATCACACAGTAAATGAAACAGAAAGAATTTTTATTTATATCATAAAAGCAGTAGTCAGACAGACAGAGTTGTTTTTCTTCAGAAAGCCCTAAAAACAAAACAAGAACATGAAAAAAGACGATATTTACACCATTCAAAGAACACAAACTATATACTCCGTCATCTAAAGAAAGCATTGAGGACTTGAATCGATTTATGAAGAAAACCAGTAGAGTCTTCAGTCATCAGAACGGTCATAGACTCAGTCAGTCGACGAGCCACGCCGCCCATGCACGCTGGTCTGGTCTGTCTGCTCCTCCGCACTCAGAACCGAGGAGGAGGATGACGACGATCTCTATGATAATGAGCCATCATATGTATATACAAGGACAAAAAACTCCCGAAATTGCTAGGGCAATAGGGGCACGGAAAAAACCTTCAAAACACTTGAACTTGGGGGCCTCGATGCCTTTGAGAAGAGACTGTGGGAGATTAGTTATAGTCGAGGCGGTGTTTTGGTTGGGAGGCTGTGGTGGTGGCGGAGGCATCTGCAGTGGTGAGCGAGTGGGAGGCTGCGGTGGTGGTCGACGAGTGCGAGTCTTCGCCGGCATTTGGCGTGTTGTTTTACGTGACGGTGGTGCCATGATGAATAAACGGTAAACGAAACGATTGATATTTTGGTGGGTTATTATTTATAGACGAAATATTTTTCTTGGTTTTAACTGTTTTTGGGGATGAATGGATACTCTGAAGTCTGAACTGCAAATAGAGTCAACTTAACGGCTCCATTTTTTTATCACCCCTATATTTTCAATTATTCCCTAATTAACCCATTCTGACGGTTATTCTCTTCAACTGCGATGTACACATACACTAAACTGATAGTCAAACAAAGTCAATATAACTGCTCCCATTTGTTTTATCACCCCTATATTTTCAATTGTTCCCTAATTAACCCATTCTGACGGTTATTCTCTCCAATGACGACTTCAACTGCGATGTACACATACACTAAACTGATAGTCAAACAAAGTCAATATAACTGCCCCCATTTGTTTTATCACCCCTATATTTTCAATTGTTCCCCAATTAACCCCTATAATTAATTATGCAAGTTTATATGCAGATATATATATGATTCAATCTAAGTCCCTTCTCAACTCGGACCATGTGAATGGAGGTCGTTGGCTTGATTTGAACGAGCCGTACGTATCAGAATACAAAGATTAAGAGACTCTTGAGGGCTTGTGGTGGTTACTCAAGAAATCCATAATTTGTTTCTCTCAATCTAACAAATCATTTGTAGCAGACTGTAATTTATTGAAAGGGAAGGAGCAGTAAATGACACCGAAAACCAGTCGGACACATTTTTATTTTTACCATAGAAGCAATACTCAGACACAGTTTTTGTTCAGAAAACCCTAAAAGCAAACAAGAACATCAAAAAAGATTTTGCCATTCACTTCAAAGAAACGTTCAAGAACACAAACTATACTCTCTGTCGTCTAAAATCATCAAGGAGATCAATCCATTTATTAAGAAAGCCAGTAGAGTCTCAGTCATCACTATGAATGGTCATCTCTCTCAACGAGCCACGCCACCCACTGGGTCTAGTCTGGTCTGGTTTGGTCAGGTCAGATCCGAGTAGTAGAACTAAGATGATCCCTATGATAAGCTAACATATGCCTAGACATATGATACGAATCCTTGAAAATGCCAGGGCAATGGCGGCACGCAAAAGCCCCAAACTTCAGCGGTATTGTGCGGGCGGGGTAATATGTACTGCACACACTCCAAGGATTGTCGTTATTGAGATACTCCAAATGCCTATCACGATCTCCGCTATCTGCAAAGCACGCACCACAATGAAAGCATTGATAATAGTCCAGACTAGGGTCGCGGTACTCCTCGTGACCCTTCATGTGATCCATCAAATCCCTGTCGCTTTTCAGAACCATGTCGCATGCGTCGCAGACGAAGCCGCGGCGATGCTGTGGTGGTTGTGGATCGGCGTGATATGTCTGCAGTGGTATCTCCGGTCGTAGATGTGGTGGCGGAATAACGGGATATAACTTCTGTGGTGGCAGATGAGTGGGAAACTGCAGACGTAGCTGTAGTGGCACATGAACGATGAAAGACGACGGAGGTAGCTGTGGTTGCAGATGAGCAGGGGGAAACTGTGGTGGTGAGGGAAGGGGAGGCGGCGGTGGTAGCGGAGGAGGCATCTGTGGTGGTGAGGGAAGGGGAGGCAGTGGAGGTAGCTGTGGTTGCAGATGAGTAGTGGGAAACTGCGGTGGTAGCGGAGGAGGCATCTGTGGTGGTGAGGGAAGGGGAGGAGGCGGTGGTAGCGGAGGAGGCATCTGTGGTGGTGAGGGAAGGGGAGGCGGCGGTGGTAGCGGAGGAGGCATCTGCGGTGGTAGCGGAGGAGGCATCTGTGGTGGTGAGGGAATGGGAGGCTGCGGCGGCGGTGGTGGATGAGTGGGAGGCGTCGCCGGCCTTGGTGGTTTTGGTCGTCGACGTGACCGTTGCATGATTTTGGTGGTGTGGATGATGAATAAATGGTAAACGATTGATATTATGGTCACCTGACGACGTGGGGTGGGTGGGTATATTTATAGATATTGAAATTTCGTTGGGAGTGATTTTCATTTTTTTTTTAATACTGAATTTATTTTCGACGGTTAATATTCTCTTTGTTAACTGCTTCAACTGTGATGTACATACACATATTCTGAACTGAGAGTCAAACAAAGTCAGCCAAGAAGTTCGTGGTTTGAACTTAAAGCTCTGTGAGTCGAAGCAATTTCAGTCTCGGACATCAACCCTATATACTATACTTTATTTCCCTGATATACTTTCATTTCAGACCCTTGGTTGAGTAGCTTTATCAAGCATAGTTTTAGCTAGTTTATTATTTATATATGTTACATTTCAGCTGTCTCATCTTTCTTGATTGATGATTTAGGGGTTTTTCTTCAAACAAAACCCTAAAAAGAAAAACAAGAATATGAACAATGGAATCCGACCCACATGGACCCGACTGCAACTTCCGAAATGGATCCAGCCGATCCGATCGAAAGATCGTTTTTGATCTATTCAGAAGACAAAAGTTTTTATTTCTGCCATAAAAGCAATAATCAGTCAAAGAGTTGTTTTTCTCCAGAAAACCCTACAAACTAAACAAAGAACCACTTTTTTCAGTTATTATTGTTATTATTAGTTAGGACGGCGCGGTATTTGGTCAGCGAATTTTGATGAACAAAGTGCATGGGCTTTGGCCCATAGAGGAAAAAGGAGTTTATCTATACCAATTGTTTTTTTAAAAAAAAAATATTAAATATATTATTACTTGTAAAAATATAATTAACCCAACACTTGCCTTTTTTTCCCTTCGTTTCATTGACACACAGACAGAACTCGCGCGGAGCTCAATTTCTCATCGTCGTAAACGTTGATTTCAGTTTTTTCTTTGAAGGAGAACATAGGAACATGGCGGATCAGCTGACTGATGACCAGATCTCAGAATTCAAGGAGGCTTTTTCCCTGTTCGACAAGGATGGGGATGGTAAAAAAATCTCATTCATTGTTTCGTCTCGATTTTGATTGTGCCTTTTGTATTTTTGATTGTGCCTTTTGTTTCTTTTCTATGATTTACAAATATCAAATGTTAAATGGCTGTTGTGTTGAAGTATATTGGATGGCATGTATGAGGAGGGTTACCTGGCGATTTCTTTCGAGCTCTTATTATGTTTTGGTTAATTTTTCTATGTTTTTGTTTTGTACAATGGAATATGCTGGTTTTGGATCGATAGCAGCAGTTTTGTGAAATCTATCGTTGGATTATCCATCGCGGTTGAAATTATCACACGATAATACCTGAGGTTTAGATGTTGCGTTAGAATATATCTCAGATAGTTCATGTTTATTTTGGGCTAAGGGGGTGGATCTGACTCTAATTACTATCATCCCTTTTGAAGTATCTCTCAATCAAACCATCATTGTTTGACAGGTTGCATCACTACCAAGGAGCTCGGGACTGTGATGCGCTCTCTGGGACAAAATCCCACCGAGGCAGAGCTTCAGGACATGATCAACGAGGTCGACGCTGACGGTAATGGAACCATCGACTTCCCGGAGTTCCTCAACCTCATGGCCCGGAAGATGAAGGACACAGATTCCGAGGAAGAGCTCAAGGAAGCTTTCCGGGTTTTCGACAAGGATCAGAACGGGTTCATCTCCGCCGCCGAACTACGCCACGTCATGACCAACCTCGGCGAGAAGCTAACCGACGAGGAGGTCGATGAGATGATCCGTGAGGCTGATGTGGACGGCGACGGCCAGATCAACTACGAGGAGTTCGTCAAGATCATGATGGCCAAGTAAGGACCAATCTAAATAACTTAAAATAAGTTTTCTTAAACCGCATTAGTGTGGATCCTTGCTTGTTGTTTTTCTGTGCATTGAATTATTCTAAATGCTGCTGTGTTTAAGTACATGCTTGTTTTCTAAATGCCTTATTATTCAAAGTTATTACATTTCTTACTCTCAATTGGAGATAGCAGCATCCCACAAATAAGGGTCAAGTCTCTCACCAGCAACAAAGCCATGGAGCTGATCTCCAACCTCAATCCAACTGCACCCAGGATTCTTCTTCACCCTCCTCACATCCATCAGTTTTCTAACTCTATCAGCTTCATCCCACTTGCCAGCTTCGGCGTACATGTTCGACAGCAGAACGTAGTACCCGGGATTTTCGGGTTTCAGCTCGAGAAGATTCTCAGCTGCCCAAAGCCCTAGCTCCATGTTTCCCTGTAACCGAGCTGCCCCGAGTAAAGCCCCCCAGATATTAACGCCTGGCTTAATCTTTAAACCGTTGATTATCTCGACCGCTTCCTTTATAAGCCCAGACCGGCCAAGCAGATCAACCATGCAAGCATAATGCATCTCGGAGGGTTCTATGCTACGAGCCAGCATGTCGTTGAAGTACCATTTCCCCTTTTCAACTAGTCCGCCGTGACTACAAGCTGACAACACAGCTATGTAAGAAACAGAGTCGTACCTAACTTCATCTTCTTTCATGGCTTCGAAGAGATCAACCGCAGAGACAAACTCCCCGAGCATTCCATACCCCAAGATCATAGTGTTCCACGACGCTGTATCCCTCTTAGGGATTCGATCGAAGATCTTCTTGGCCACGTCGATCCGTCCACATTTGGTGTACAGGTCAAGAAGGGAGTTTGCCACGAAGAGATGCTCGTGAAATAGCTTTCTCGTCGCTCGGGCGTGTATTTGCTTTCCTTCTTTGATTGCTGAGATGTTCGTGCATGCAGATAAAGCTCCCATATAGGATATGGTATCGTGCTGAAGCCCGACAGCTTCCATTTCTGCAAACAACCTAATGGAGTTCGGGCTTTTGACTGTCTGAGAATAACCGTTTATCAGTATGTTGTACGACACCGTATCTCTTGCAGGCGCGTTTATTACAGCCTCGGAGAGGTCCAAGCGGCCACATTTCGAGTACATGTCGGCTAACGCATTAGAGACGAACAAATCAAAAGCTGACCCGTTTTTTATAGATCTCCCGTGTACCTCCATTCCATGGCGAATATGGCCCGAGCGTGCGCAAGCTGGAAGAAGGTTAGTCACGGTGACTGAATTAGGGCTTTCGCCATGAGCCGTCATCTCCCTGATAAGCTCCACGGCTTCCGATTGTAGGCCGTTTTGGGCGAAGTTGCCTATCAGTGTATTCCATGACACGATGTTTCTCCTCGTCATGAGGTGAAATATGCGTGAGGCTTTGTCGAAGTAACCCCATTTCCCATACATATCCATCAGCGCATTGGCTACGAAAACATCCGAGTGAAGATTCATCTTCATAGCATAGCCATGAACTTCCCTGCCCAAACCGAAGAAGCTCAGCTCCACTAATACGGGCAAAATGGTAGCAATGGTCACCGTACTCAATCCTATGACCTCGATTATCATAGCCCGGAAAGAATCCAATGCGTCGAGATTCAATCCCGAACGTGAAAAAGCGCCGATGAATGAATTCCAAGAAACCTCGTTCCTCCGTTCCATTTCGCTGAACGTGCGCTTCATATTCTCAAAATCCCCGCACTTGCCATAAGCATCTACCAACGCATTTCCTATCTTAATCTCTTGGTCCAACCCGACTTTCAATGCATAACAATGAACCAAACGAGCCATGAAAATCCCGTCGTCAACCTCCCCACAAGCCGGAAGTAGGCTAACGATGCTTACAGCGTTGGCTTGGAAGCCCGATTGGATCAAGCCCTTGAACACCTCAAAGACTTCGACCCACCTCTCGTTGTCGGAGAAAACCCGCAATACCGTATTCCACGAGACCAAATCTTTCTCAGGCATTTCGTCGAACACCTTGCGAAAATCCCACAAATCCCCGACGCTTCCGTAATACAGCAAGAGAGTGTTGCAAACGAACACGTCGGTGTCAAGACCAGCCTTGAGCAGCCTCCCATGCACCTCCAGCCCCTTCTGTGCGAGTCCATAGTCAGCACAGAGCTTCAACACAAACGGAAAGGTGTAGTCGTCGGGCCCAAAGGAGCCCTCTTTAAGCAACCCATTGTACACCCGAATTCCAAGCTTAGGGGCAGCCCAGTTATGGCGATCACTGTTACTGATGATGGTGCAGGCCCTGATGAGGGTGTTGTGTAGGAAAGGAGTTTTCTTGGAGAAGGGTTCGGACTGGGCAAAGATGGAGGTCAGGGTTTTCGTGGTGGTGCTGGGGAAATGAATGGAGTAGGAGAGGATCAGCGCGGCGGATATGGAGACGGAGGAGGGGAGGAGACCGCGGATGACGGCTGCGCCGTGGCACTGCTCGACGGCGGCGAGAGGCGACGGAGAGGTGCTGCTGAGGTGGTGGAGGATGTTGGATGGTGAAGAGAGGGTTGAGAGGCGTGAGCTCAAAGGTGTTAGGAGACAGTAGACATGGCGAGAAAACATCAAACATCATGGAAATACTTCAATCATTCCACCACCCATGTATGTTTCTACTCCATTTTATACAATTAAATTTCAATATATTGTCTAATTAATTGATTATTTAATTTCAGAAACTACCTAAATTTGTCGTCGTTGTTATTATTTATTTTTCAGGCAAACATTCTCTTTGTTTAGGGTCTTGTCTTGCAGCGTAGTACTAATAGAAGCACAACAATTTGCACTAAACCAATCAGCTATTGCTTCACACTATGACGATAACAATACAGCACACTTTGGTGGCTGTGGCCAAACATTCAATACACAAAGTGTTCATTGGATGCAAAGAGTCGAAAGCTACACTTCTTTTCGATATGATACAAAAGGATTCGATCTAACGAGCCGAAATGCCGCATGAAATATGCAGCTGTGTTTAAATACAGCATCACAGGCAATTGAAAATCAAGGCTCGGCAATCGTGAATATATTACAAAGTTCACCAGAATCAATATGTCTGGTAATATCAATGAAAATGCGCCTAAATGAATCTAGGAAGACGTAGTAACGATGATCACATGATCATAAAAGATCAGTTGGAGGTGCTAAAGGTAGGCGTCAACTCTTCGTACGTGTCTGGCACATAGGTTATGTGGCATCGAGAGCATGGGTTTGAGGTGTCAAAGTTCCTAACACAGATGAAGAGTCGGCGCTCACCTTAAGTCCTCTGCCATAGGCAGCGATGAGTAGAGCTTCGGCACGACCTGCATAACTCATATGTAACAACATAATTCAAGGGAAGGTTTAAAAAGTATAATATATATATATATATATATATATATACACGTAAATTCAAAAGAATACTGACCATGATCTTTCTTCCTCTTCAACAATGGGCCAATTGATGGAAACAGAGTTGAGGCAAGCTCTCTGCTATCGTCCTGTCAAGGAAATTACAAGTCATCAATGTTGGAATGGATTTCAATAGTCGTGAAGTCACAGAGATAGGAAAGCCAACTATATATTCTGTAAAGATCATACGAACCTTACTTGAACGACTCCCAGCGAGTTTTAACTCACTCTTCCATGATATTGATGGAACTGGAACAACAGAATATCCTGAGGCAACCAAGATCCCTATCCATAGTCCATATCCGAATCCTCCACTCCACCATCCCTTTATACCCAAAAATATTTGTCAAAAACTCACAGCAAACAAAATGAACTTCTAACTAAGGTGATGTGATATTTGGAAACATATTCAAACAACGTAGGAATGATGAGCATCAGAAAAAAAAGATCCAGGCCAGAAGATATCAGTTATTTAGAGTGAGCCCAGCATTAAAATGGGTGTGATAAACGAAACAAAAAAATAACATCTGTCAATTGATTGTCTAACCTGCTTACCATCTTGAGGATAAGGAATCGACTGCTCCACATATGCAGTGGTTCCTGAGAGAAATTTAAGTGAAAATGGATAAATTATCATAATCCTTTTTGTTTCATAATAAAGGGGTATATATGCAATAATTGGCATTCGATTTTTATTGGGCATGGAGTTCAATCATAAATGAGAAAACTAGACCGAACGAGGTTAAAGACATCCAAGTTAAATCATCTTTCTTTTTGAGCAAGATAATCTTATATGAATTATGAACTATGGCATGGCTTATCTCATGACACTATTACAACCATAAACATCAACTGATCAGCAAATAACAAGACTACATGGTATACCGACTGGAGCATCAATTGCTCGAAGCAACTGGATTATCGACTTCACATCAAGGCGTTTTCGTACTCTTTTGCCCACCAACACCTTCAAGTGAGGGGAATCATGGACCTATAACATAATGAAGCATAAACAATGTAGCAAAATGGTACCATTGGAACTGCCCAACAACTCTTCTTCACGATAAAAGCTAAAGAAACCACAAGCAAACAATAATATTCAATATTGTCAGATTATTTTATCAACTAAGCTATTGTAAAACACATAGCTCAACTCTGAAACCACAAAATACCTGAGGACAACCATCGCGGTCTATAACAGCCACAGCTCCATAAATATCCGGGTCAACCCCGATTACCCAACCCGGGTGACCCAACCCGCCACAATCGGACCCTTCGGCAACATGGGTTTCATCACCATTCTGGAAAGGGCAAGATAGTGAATCTAGCCAATCGAGCTTCAGCTGCTCAGCGTTCACAGCTGCCTTCCTGCCTCTTCCACTGACTCCTCGTTTAGCGCCGTTGGGCTTAGGGGCTGGCGCTGGGGTTTCCGAAATCCCTACGAGTTCTGGGCCAACGATGGCAGTGGTAGCGGTGGAGGCGAAGAGGCGCCTCGCTGCGGAGGTGGTGAATCGGAGGAGTGTCGGCGGTGATTTGAAGGGGAAAAGAAGGGTTTGTGGAGTCATCGTTTTTGGAGGGAATGAGACATTTTCCATTAACGTCTTGTTTTGAAGCAGCTCAATAGACTCTTTTAAACTAAGGAAGTGGCGAAGATTATTTAGTCCTTTATCTGCACTAAAATTTCTATAAATTAATAACATTGGGACAAAATCCGATCCAATTTATTGTAATCGATTAGTTAACATGTATTCGAAAGAATTGCATAAAATTTTATTAATTTAGAGAGATATTAATATATCGATAAATTAATATTCTATTAATTAAAAGAGAGATTTGTTACTTTCAGCAAATTTAGTATGTATTGAAAATAAATGAATTCATATATGTTTCATTAATTATATTCATGGATGAATAATGTGTTTTTTAGGATATTTTCGCTGATTTGAATATGTTACAGTTATAAAATTCGACACCGGAACTCTTGATTGCAATTAAAAAAGTTAGGGATGAAATCCAATTAGATTTAAATTTAAGAAAACTCAAGTAACAATAGATTCATATTTTAGTAAAGTGTCATAGTATTTATAATTGTAATATTTTATGAATTATTAATTTAGAGTTTTAATGGGACCTAATATTATCTTATTATCTTATCGAATTTGGTGATTTTTAACAAAGGCCCAAGTCGAGACTGAGAAATATTATTATTTTAGAGAGTTTATTAATTTATCGAGTATTAATTTATAGAAGTTTTAGTGTAATTCGATTTATTATTAATACAATAATCGAAATGCCCGCCTGAGACCCGCCGCAGAAGATTAGAGCCGCCTTGGCGCCGCCGCATTGAGGTTTCCGGCCGGGTGAGAAAGCGTCTTTTCTCGTTCATTAAGTCGCTATTGTTTCAACGTTTCTATATTGGGCTGGAATTAAAAACCAGCCCATTTATTGGGGCCCAACTGAATTAACATATGTTAAGCCCATTTATTCTTGATTTTATTCTTTTTATAGGACATTTAAATAATAAAATTTTACATATTAAAGAAGCATTTATTTGGACCATTGCATAAAAATTAATTTGAAACAACTAAAATACGACTTTTAATTAGGTTCTGAAAGGAATTAAATTATGGGTAATTCTATTGGCACCCCCATTTTTTTTATTTACACCCCCTAATTAATAAGTGAAGTAAATTATTAAATACTTACCAATTCTAAAAGTAATTATTTTAAATTATTAAATACTTATAAATTTGAAACCATTAAATACATACCATAAAACTAAATAAATTCTGATTTCAACCCGATTTGGAACCGCCGGTTCCGATTACACCAAAATCTCAAACCGTAACCGAACCGCGGTTAATCACGGTTTCGAACATTGGTTATTTTCATTATTTTTTTAATTTTTTTTTCAATTTTTTTTTATTTTTTCGTTCAAAATCGGCGGTTTTCCAACGGTTAGTAAATTATGGTCGTTGATCTTCAACGGCCACAAGATTGGGACCATTAATAATTATTTTTTTACTTTTTATTTAGAAAATAAAAAACATGCGGTTAACCGGCGATTTGAACCGCCAATTTTCGATTGAAAATATAAAAACCGAAATAGAACCGTTAACGGTTCGGTACCGATTATAACTGGAACTGTTGACCCCGGTTAACCAAACCGGTGACCGTCGGTTCGGTTCCGGTTTTCAAATCGTCTGAACATCTCTAAATATAATAAAAAATAAATTAAATATTGTATCGATGTAAAATAACTTAATTAATATTGTTGAATATCTCATGCAATTAATGTTGAATTTTATTAAAAATATATTATAAAATAATTATTGTTGAATTCATGTACTTAGTTAAATGATTTTTACAAATTTCAAGTGTTTTGGAGTGTAAATGGGGGTATGGGGGTGTAAAGGGGGTGTGAATACTAGGACCCTTAAATTAATCATGCAGAATCCATTTATAGGTACAACCAATTTCTTCAACACTTCAATTTAATTTATATGGTGGAGCATTAAACTCACCCTTCAATTTCATTCAAACCTTCAACTAATTCCTTTTATTGTTTCAAACAGAAATGTAGGTGTTCAGATCAAGCCTTTGAATAATATTCATTGTACAAAAAGAAATTCAAAATTATGAACTATAGTTGAGGAAAAAATGGTCTCTTAGTTATATATGTTTGACATTATTGTTCTCTAACATTTACTATTTTCGAGTGAGAAACGCAAAGAACACTACTTTTGAGTTTGTGGGCATCATTGACACATTTAGGAGATGTCAATAAATATTTTCAATTATATTTCGCAAATTTCATTTGAGATTGTGGGCATCATCGACACATTTAGGAGATGTCAATAAATATTTTCAATTATATTTCGCAAATTTCATAACTTTATGATAAAACAAGTCAAATGTTGCGAGTGAATCAAGGCATAAAAGAAGGTAAAAAGCAACCCAAAATAAATAAATAAATAAATGGGCAAATGAAATTGAGGCTAAATCATTTCCTTTGAATGTTATTACACTGTTAGCGCTAACTAATCATTCATGTAGTAGCAACCTTTGAATATTGTTACATTTACACCGCTGGACCTAACTAATGATAAAGCAATAAATAGACACTCAAAAAGAGTGAAGAATGGAGACAAAAGAAAACAAGGCGTAGATTCTGATTAGGAATGTCTTTCCATTACCATTGATTGACAGAAAAAAAACCCAGTTCGATCCGGGCTGACCCGGTTCTTGAATTCGGGTTGGGATGCTCTTCTGTTGCATTGTCTTTGAAAGCAATGAAAAAGAAGGATTGTAAGGAAGTGGGGAAGTACGTAATGTCTGGAGCTGCGTTGGCTCCATTGGAGCAACCTCGTACTAGAAACTCGAACACGGTAGTGTTGACAACTATAACATCTCGATGATTGTGAGTTATCATAGTCGCTAATGTTTTTTTTTTTTTTTTCTGGATAGATTTTCAAGAGTGGGCATTTGCTTATATCTTCTAAAGGTAAGTTCTTTCGAGCCTTGAGAAATGTATGTAGTGAAAACATTGGGCATTCGGCTGATACGTCTAGGATGTGGAAGAGTTCTGTGATGATTGATATATACGTTAGAGGCACATTGTATATTGCGGGCTTTTTCTTTTCTTGGTCAAAAGAGGACTAAAGTTTGTATATTTAGCTGTCTGCTTTTGTTGCTTAAGCAATTGATGAATCACTCCCTGTGTGGACGGTTTGGTGAAGTACTTTTGTGATTGCAATTTGCAGTAGACATTTGTGTGTACATTGTTCGTAATCTTTCTCTTGAATGTCTATTCTTATGCCCCATTAGAACATCATGTGGTTCAGTCGCACTTTTCGGAAATGTGGCTAGCATGTGAGCTTTTGGATTGGGTAGTAGTCTTACCTAGTGTTTGATCTTCTTGCAGGCTTAGGGTGGAGATCTTGGAAGAAACGATGGTTTATCCTTACAAGCACTTCGCTGGTCTTCTTTAAAAATCAAAACGATCCCGTTAGTCTTTCATTTCTTCCATCTTATGTGTAGGCAGAATTTGATGTAGTAATTATTCACTCATTAGGCTACTGTGAAATGCGTTATGTCTTTAAGTATGCTCAATTTCGCCAATGTTGTAATCTGTTATCAAGATTCTCTTGTATATGCAGAGTGCAGTTTCTCAGCCTGGAGGTGAAGTCAATTTGACTCTGGGCGGCATCGACTTAAATAATTCTGGAAGGCATGTTCGATAGTCTATATCTCTTGTAAGATTTTTCTTTTCCTATAAGTTCCATTCAATGGTTGACGATTCTTTGTTTTTGTTTCTTTTTTTCTTTTTAAGTGTCGCTGTTAGAGAAGACAAGAAGCTTCTAACTGTTTTGTTTCCTGATGGGCGCAATGGCCGGGCATTCACACTCAAGGTGCATTACGTACATTTAGTGTTGCCTATATGCTCCCCTACATTGTCTTGGCTTGTAAAGGGAAATGATGTCTAACCTCTTACCACTTTATAGGCTGAGACGCTTGAAGATTTGTACGAGTGGAAGACAGCGTTCGAACATGCTCTGGCTCATGCTCCAAATGCTGCTCTTGTGATGGGACACGATGGAATATTCAGAAATGTCGCCAACGATTCTACTGTGGGCTCTTTCCGTCAACGTTTGTATTATTTTATTCCATTTGAAACTTTACATTGTGGAGAGAACACGGCATTGTTCTTTATAAAATCATCTATGTTTATATTTCAATTCAGGGAGAGGGAAGCATCTGCCGAAGTCTTTGGTCGTTGGACGACCCATTTTGCTTGCATTAGAAGACATCGATGGTAGCCCCTCGTTCCTTGAGAAAGGGCTTCGATTTCTTGAAAAATATGGTATCCAGTAGAAGTTTTAGCTCCGTATATTAATATTGATGTTTTCGAAAAGGTTCTCAAGAGATTGTTCTTTTTGTTCTCACTTATGAGGATGACGCCTTTTCTAACAGGAATCAAAGTAGAAGGAATTCTACGGCAATCTGCAGACGTTGCGGAAGTGGAACGAAGAGTTCTTGAATATGAACAAGGTATGTGAATGATGAAAACAGCCATACCTTCTTACATCACATGTGTCTTACTCTTACGTCATGCTTCCAATCTAAAGACCTCTCTGATTGTCTAGGCAAGATCGAGTTTGATCCCGACGAGGATGCTCATGTCATTGGAGATTGCGTCAAGGTTTGATTCCCATTTTTCAAGGCTTATTTCTCATTTTCGCCTTCATCTGATCAAACAAATGCATACCCCCATTTCATCAGCACTTTCTTCGTGGGCTGCCTTCATCGCCCGTTCCTTCTTCCTGCTGCACTGCACTGTTAGAAGCCTACAGTAAGTTGCTCTTTGCATTGTTTAATCTAAAGCTTGTGGAACAAATTATTCTGGCATGCTTGACTATTTGTCTTGGGCCGCCCTTCAAGAAATTGATCCCAAAGAAGCCCGAGTCAACGCAATGCGATCTGCTGTACAAGAAGCATTTCCCGAGCCCAATAGGCGGCTTTTGCAGAGGTGTCACATCTTGCCTTAATGTTTCTTCTAAAGCTTGAAAAAATGTCCCTGGAAATATCTATGTTAATGAATATTAATCTTCCAACTAACTCATTTGTATCTTTTGTTGGCGATCTGCAGAGTTCTTAATATGATGCGTACAATCTCCTCTCACGCTTCAGAGAATCTGATGACTGCATCTAATGTTGCTGCTTGTATGGCTCCATTGCTCTTTCGCCCACTTTTAACCGGCGAATTTGATGTTAAAGGAGATGATTCTGCCCAGCTTCTTGCTGCTGCAAATGCTGCTAACAATGCACATGCAGTTACTAGGACTTTGATCGACGAGTATGATGATATTTTCGATGTGAGTTGCTGTTTGTCATAAGATTATGAAACTTCTTCTTACATTACCATGTAGTGACCACTGAGGGGATTGAGTTAACGGTTTCTGTTAATTTCTTCAGGACGAGGGCCTACGCAGATGCTCGATGTCTGTAGATTCTCAAACTGGTAAAAGCGAAAGTGAGGATAGTAGTGATGATGATGATGATGATGACTGCTCTGTAATTGTCGATGGTTACCATGGTGCTGAAAATGAAGTTAAACGGGAAAGAGATTTTGGTCGTGATCGTGCACATAGCGGGAAGTTAAGTGAAAGTACTGCTAGCGATCTTTATGACTATAAGGTTCTCTTCTCTCCCCTGCTACACACACACACATAATTGAACTTTTCAGCAAACTTCTGCTGTTTCTTTTGTACCAGGCGATCGAAAACGACAGCTCAGAAAATGGATCTCCAGCGCAGGGCAGAACAAAATTTAGTCCAAATAGGTCGGACAGTAAGAGTAAGACGCTGGAACAACCTAGGAAGTCTTGTGAAAACAAGACCGATCGTTCTGCAGAAATACTTGGCAATGAGTCTCCGCGCTCTGTGGGTGAGATTTTGTCATCCACGGATCGTCATGGACTCCCCAGTAATATGACTACGAGCGAGAAAAGGTCTACTTTTCAGGGACGAGAAATTGTGAGTCTTGTTTATCGCTTAGTCCCACTGCAGATTGATTTACACAAGGCATTTATTTTTCTTAATCTTCTATTTGTTCTCAGCCCCAGAAAGAGCCTTCAATGGAATCGATTGGTTCGTCCGTAGAGGAAGAGTAAGACCATTTTCTTGTCATTTCCCTCCGTTTTCTATCGACCCCTTTGCTTCATATTTATCTTACAGCATCACTGTCTCTTACTTGAGCTCATTATTTTCACGTCTAGGCTGTCCATGCAGAGACTTTATACTGCGACAACTGATTTGCGTCCCAGGATAACGAAGGAGGTAACATATAGTCTTCAAGGAAGTCATGGATTATTATTATTATATCATGTTATTACATCCATTTTGGTTATGAGTTCAGGCAAGAGGAAATGCCATTTTGCAAGCTAGCTTGGAGAGAAGGAAGCAAGCGTTACACGAAAGTCGATTGGCCCTTGAACGAGACGTACGTTTTTGCTTTACATTTACTCAGTGCTACGCTAATCTGTTTTCTTGATCAAACTTATAGCAGACATTCTGAGTAAAGCTTCTTACGTATTCGTCTCTTCTAACAGGTGATGAGATTGCACGAACAACTGCAAGCTGAGAGAGACCTACGAGCTGCTTTAGAACTTGGCTTGAGCATGGCTTCTGGACAATTTCTTGGTGCTCATGGCATAGATCCCAAGGTTTAACTAATCATATCTTTCTCTAAACTCTTTTGGGATAATCTTTTAAATGTTGAAACGGTTTCTTCGTTTAAAAATAAAAAAAAAAAGACAATGGCTGAAATCGAGGAGATAGCTCTTGCCGAGGCTGACGTGGTCAGGTTGAAGCAGAAAGTAGCCGAACTTCATCACCAGCTAAACCAACAACGCCAGTCTCATCACAGTTCTCTTATGGATTCATACTACGACTATCAGCATGCTTCTGCTGCGAGCCAAACTTCACAGCCGTGAGTCTGAGTTGAATCTTCTTCAAACTCATTTTCGGACCCTTCTCCGCGGAGTAATATTATTCGTCCTAACAGTATTTTCCTTGCAGCAGATATTACCAGCCAGATTTTGATGCAACCATAGCTGTTTGTAACCATGAAAGAAGACAAAAGACTGAGGTAGAATTACCAACCCGACTCCGCCTTTTCAAGGAGAGAAGGTTTCAGTTAATGGAAAAGCTCCATCGCCTAGACTTAAACTACGGATCGCTTCCTCGTGAGTTTGTGTTTAAGCCATTATCATCTCCTTCTTGGAACTAATATACCTACGAGTGTATTATGTGTTCGTACATACTGTGCACAATATACACGTTTCATTTATTTTTAGCTTTTTGCCCGAAATATATATAAGTACATACATACGTATACATGAATAACGGCTCGATATAAATACTTAAGCGGATGCTCTATTGTGATTTATAACACGTTTCTCCAAGCCTGGAATGTGACTCTCCATGAAATACTTTCTCCAGTTTATTTTTCTTGGATCAATTTCAAAATTCAGTTTTTCCTCATCAGACATCTCTCCCAGTAGCTTGTCTGTGTTGCCCGTGTCGAATCTGAAAGTATCGGAATAATGAAAGTTAAAACCCTAATGATGTTTTTTCTTTCTTTTATCAGCGATAGATTTAGTTATTTAGTTCGAACCTTCCATTGACGAACCCGATGAACTCATACATCTTGCAGAGCTGCTCGGCGTAAGCAATCCTTGCTTTGCTTCGTTTATGGAGCTTTGCATCACAGCTCGCTCCATTAACACGTCCACCTAACATTACATCCCGAGTGTACTGAGAGAGATCGCTGTAGTTGTCGAACAGCTTAATTCTCTGTATACTTTCATCGTCGAACGAAGAAATACTTCGAGTTGTAATACTCGTGAAGGATTTCGAAGAAATCTTGGAACTGAAGAGGGTTGGCCACGCCAGATGCCACGTGATGAACACTTAGCAGCGGTTTGGATTTGCCCCCGTGCTTCGCAATACTCGCGATCATCGAGTTTACTACGAAGTCTAGAGGGATCTGAAAGTAGAAATAAAACAATCGATGTAATAAACTAATTCTTTTAGCTCGTTATGGAAAATATAATATAGCGGGGTAGTTGAAGAAGTTTACAATGTCCATGTGCTCTTGAGGATCGGCCAATTTCGTCTCCCCTTATTTCGTCGATAGCCATTTCGCTTAGTGCTTTTGTCAAATGATATGCGTTGTAGAATCCGAAAATATTTGCCCTATAAATACGTTATAAAATCTCAGTACCTTACGACAGATAGTAAATTTCCAGAAAATGCGCCGGGAACGAATACGCAATGAAATTTGAAGGAGTTACTAATTAGTACCTCTCTTGACCTAATTGCTTGAAATGTTTGGTCACATCGTAATCTTGCGAAGTTCGATACGATTTCATGGCAAGACTAACCTCGTCAGCTAACTCGAGCGGAGGAGGAGATAAAGGCATCGAAGATGTATGGTCGTCGTCTTCGATGCATCTCCCATTTCGACCCACTGTCAACGGTTTCTCATATATAAGTCCCTCTTTTCTTCCACAAACATAGGCTGCATGGGTGTGTGTATATTATAAAAAAACATTTATCAAATCTCTTAAGAGTTCATTGAACATATATTTCTAAACAATTATTACACTGCTTGATCATAATTAACTTGCCTGTTGAAATATGCACAAACAACTTTAGGTTCTTGCAAGTCTTGGCAAATCTCATTAGCCTTAAAGGGGCAACCACGTTTATATCAAGTAACGTGTCATACCTGGGATATAACAACATGTTTATGTATATATATCAATGTCAGGAGCATGTTATATGCAGACAAAAAGGGTATATTTTAAGCAGATATACAGATATATATATATATATATATATATATATATATATATATAATAGAACATACTTATTCTCATAATCTTGAACCTGTCATTCAAGGTTGTGCTAGCATCAGAATCTACAATGACATCTACATCCTTCATAATTTCTTGAAGAGATTTAGGGTCCATTCCGAGGTTGGGTTCACAGATATTTCCAGCAACTGCGATCAACTTCTCCCTTACAAATGTTTGATAATCATCCTCATGCATGTCTTGAAGAGGCTTGAATAAATCCGAATCTATGATCTGAAGAAACATAAAAAATAATAATAATAATAATAATAATAATATTAAGTACATCTTTTGCCTGAACACCAAGGGTTTAGGGTTTAGGGTCTCAAGAGGATGTTGAAGACGACGAAAATAAGGATATACCGTTTCGTCGTTTCTAACAGAAATTGATCTGCAGCAGCAGCTTTTCCTCGAGGGATTACTACTACTACCAATATTCTTGCCATTGGCCAAGAAACTAACTTTTGAAATAGGGTTCGAAAGCTTTTGCAAAGAACACTTGGTTGTGAAAGAAACTAAATTATTATTATCGAGCTGCTGCTGCCTTGGGCAAGCTGAGAAAGGCGAGCTTTGAGCGAGCAACATGTTGATTAATTCAAAATATTATGTGTTGGACATGCAACTGTGCTTAGTGCTATGGATTATTTATAGGGTAAAATATGAACGTTCATCTGTTGTTTATGTCCCTGTCTGTATATGTTAAATAATCATTTCGACTAAAAGTTTGAAATAAAGTATGATACACTATACTTAAAAGTTTAAACTTGAAGGAAGTATAATATAGTTTAATCTTATATTTTTTTTATTTCCAACACGCTGATTTCATATCCACGACATCTCTTAGTTTAAACTCTGATTATATGTTAAATGACTATTTTACTTAAAAACTAAAAGTTTTAGATGAATTAGTCATCCAAATAGTTGAACGAGTCCCATTATAGAGCAGTTTATTCCTCGGACAGTAGATAAGATAATGTTCTAATTTAAAAATGGTAATAACTCCGCTTAATAGCACATCATTCGTGACTCAACGTGTAGTTTGTGTTACATATACTAAAAATATATGTCAAGATTTATTATTGTCGGCTGAGTGTTTCAATATATGCTATTAATGATTAGCTGCTCTTTGAAAAAAACAATTAGCTTATGTGATGACCATTGATCAATATATATGATTAGCAAATTGATCCCATTATTAACAAAAGTGGTTTGGAAGAAATATATATATATATATATATATTAAATTATTCGAATATTAAAGTCTCTATGCGGTTATTATTGATCAATATAATATAGAAGCATCGTTCGAAACTTTTGTAAGGAAATTTAAATTTTTTTTTATTCATGTTCTAACTAAATAGTGCTGCTAGTTAGTTAAATGATTCGTTTGACTTATAAATTTATCATCCACATGCAGTAGGTTCATGATAAAGACTTCTGAAAGATACTAATTACTAAGTAGTTAAGGATTCGTTAAAGTGTGTACGAGAAAATTTAATGCCTTTTTTATTATTATATTTAAATAATAATTTCTTTAAAAAAAAAAAAAGATTAGGGAACTAGAACATGGTTGTTAGGGTTACATCGTGAGATTATATAAAATATAGAAATGTAAAATTCTTAAAAACTTACCCCACGTCAAGTGATACCTGAAATAAAAACAAAGAGATGCTTTGTCCGAAAAAGGCCAAATATAACACTAACACACTTGGAACAAATCAAATAGAGTGACATGTGAATCAAATAGCGTGCGATAAAACATTGCTCAAGTCTACTTATTTGATATCAAGTTGTTTTTTAAATAATGTAATTTCATATTTGAATTGAATCGGGTCAAATGGCAGGGCATGATTATATTTTATAATTAAATTAGTGATTTCTATGTTATTATATTGTTATGGCTTTGTATGGATAAAAAGAAGATATACATAATATACATACATGATGAAGGAAAAAAGCAAATAAATGCCTGTAATTTTTCAGAATAAAAGGGTTGATTTATAATATTGGTGGCTGATGGGCCCATCTGAGCATTCGATGGCCCATAATTGAAAAGCAATTGGGCTTTTAGCGCAAAAAAGCCCAACGTAGGACCACTCATGACAAAGACAATGACGCCATTTCCATGGCCTACTCAAATGATTATATTAAATTAGTTAATATAGCAATTAATTCACTCTTTCTTTGTTTCGTGTGAAACATGACGCAAAGTTTCCGGAAGAAAATGTGGTATATATATGTAGACATGCCCAAGCCTAACCGTAACCGGCGGTTACAACTGGTAACCGTCGGTTACCGAACCGCACCGTAACCGGCACCAACCGTAGGCGCGGTTGGTCCTTCCGACCAACCGCTGACCACCGATTAAAAACCGCCGGTTAGGCGGTTAACCGGCGGTCAGAAATAAAAAAAATTTGAATTTTTTTTTTTATTATAGCAGTTGGAAGTATAAAAAAAAAAAAAAAAAAAAAAGAAAGAGCCGTTGTAACCGCCGGTTACACAACCGGCGGTTACAACGACTATTTTTTTAAAAACTTCTATAAATACCCACCCCAAATCCAAAAAAACACAACTCTCAATTCAATCTCTCTCAATGTCTCTCGCTCTCTCGTAGTCTCGCACTCGCTCTCATGACCCGACGCGAAATTTTTTCGACCGCCCGTCCCGAAAATTAAATACAACTCTAATTAAAACACAACACCGGTCCCGACCGCCACCGCTGCCGCCCACCACCCCACCGCTACCGCCCACCGCCGCCCGCCCCGCCACCCCACTGCCGCCCGCCGCCCACCGCCTCCGCCTACCCGACTCTGCCACCCCGCTGCCGCCCACCGCCGCCCGACCCTGCCACCGCCCGCCGCCGCCTCTGCCGCCCGCCACCGCCGCCCGCCCCGCCATCCCGCTGCCGCCCTGCCACCCCGCCCGCCGCCCACCGGCCACCACCTCTGCCTGCCCGCCCCGCCACCCCGCTGCCGCCCACCGCCGCTCTTGGTATCGTTTTTTGCCGTTTTTCATTTTTTTTATCTAACGTTATTTTTTCGTGTCCGTGTAGTATATTTTTAGACTAGATGGATCGTGGTGGTCGACGTGGTTCTCGCGGAACGAGGGGCAGCAAAGGGAAGCAAGTTGTTGGTAGTTCATCGCAAGATGACTACGAAGAATATTCGGCGAACGAGATGTTGGACCTTGGCGCCGTGCTCGGCGAGGACTTCAACATGCCGGAGTTCGCTCCATCGCCGGGATATAGCTCGCAAGCCGCGCAGACAGAGACGGAAGCGGAAGCGCAGACGCAGATCGGGATGGCGTTTAGAGGGTACGGGTAGATTACTACAATGTTACTATTTGAAGATATCGTCGGATCGTACCGTCGATAGCATTTTTTGGAAGAGCGTACTTGATCGAGCATATGACTCTTTAAAGGATCTCTTTAAAGAGTATAAGCCCGATTTCGGTCATGACCCACCTCGATCGGGTCAGGGTCAATCTACTTCGAGTAGTAGTCGATCTTCACGATTAGCCGACTACTACGACATCCTCAACGCAAACAAGCGTCCAAGGTCCTCCCAAAACCCCTACGTAGAACTCGATAACTTTATGACGACGAATTTCGAGTTCGAGGACGACGATAGCTTCAACGTCCTTAGATGGTGGTCGAGGGTGTCGCCAATGTATCCAACGTTGGCGAGGATCGCTCGGGAGATCCTTGTCGTCCCGATTTCGACCGTCGCGGTGGAGCATGCTTTTAGCATGGGCGGTTTGACTTTGAGCGAAAAGCGTTCGAACTTGGGTGTCGACAACCTCGAGTATCAATGTCTTCTCGATGATTGGACTCGAGCCGAGTATCGCACCCAAGATGACCCGAACAACGACTCGCCCGACGACGTTTACGATGACACCACCGGCACGGAGACAAGCGGCGGCAACGACGACGGCGAGGATTAGAGACATTCGGGATCGGCGAGGCGTGAACTCCACATCAACAAACACGCCCGAAAAAAGATAAGTATACTGTATACATCTCTTATATTGTTTTTGATACAAATAATTGTTATGTTTATCGCTAACTAATGAATTGTTATTTTCAGGTACTTCAAGATTTGCACAAGCCAATTACGACGACGAAGCCCGAAAAAGATAAGTATCAATCTCAATCTCAATCTATCGCCATATTAACTTTTTAATTTTAAATAATTGTAACGGTTATAACTAACAAATAAATTATTATTTTTAGGTACTTCAAGATTTGCACAACCCGGTTATGACGACGAAGCCCGAAAAAGATAAGTAATTAGCTCTTTAATTAATTTTTATTCTTTTTTTAATTAAACATCTAATCTAACTTAAGTTTACGCATTTTTTTTCTAGGGGAAGAAGATTTCGAAGAAGAGGGGCTTCGCCGCTTCGGTAAGTGCAGGCGAGTTAGCACCGTGTGATCTATGAATGCTTTGACGGATCATACTTGATTCGTCACGGCTCCATAGATCATTCGCTGCTTTCTTGCCTGGACTTGCTGAAGTCCGGTACTAAGGTACTTCAAGATTTGCGGAGAACGGATTCGGACCGGACGGAGACTGAGTTCTCACCACACCATATTTTGTTTTAATTTAATGTATTGTATTGTAATTGGTTCAATTAAAATTTTGTAATACATTTTTTTCGACTTTCGACCAAATAATACACCGAATATTTATTCAAACCTGAATTTTCAACCCCAAAAAAAAAAAAAGAATAACCGGCGATTTTAACCGCCGGTTAGGCTAACCGTCAACCGCCCCCGGCCGGTTAGACGGCGTCGGACTAACCGCCAACCGCCGGTTACGGTTAACCGGCGATTGGGCAAGTCTATATATATGCGGCATATTATGGCAAACATTGAAAATCATTCACCATTTACATAAGTAAAATCACATATATATATATATATATATATATATAACTTGATGTGACAAGAAACCATTTGACAAAATCAGTTTTGTCATGGACTAATCAAACGTGAAAATTGGTTATTTACTAATAATTAGAGATTATTGTTAATTTATCATAATATCCCATGTAATATCTTATGTTAAAATTCTACAAAAAAAATAAAATTATATAATTTCACCTGGACATGACTACGAGGTTGCAATGTTAAGGAATATGTCTCTTCGTATATAGTAGCACAATTCTTTAAAATAGATTTGCATTTTAGCATTAAATTTATCAAGAAACGACATGTCTCTATTTAAAGTGTTTAAATATGAAACTTTCTTTATACAGAAAAACCCTGAAATAATATACAAGAATTTATTTTTTATTTTATATTTTTTCCCTAATCTATTCATAGTGTGAAACATAACTCACATGTTGATGCTTGTAAGTCCCAACATGTCACGTGAATTTTTGAATGGTAGATTTTGCCATATGACGCCAAAGGAAGATAAGCTTCTAGCATGTAAAATTCCGACTACATGCAAAACACAAAAATGTTCTTTTATTATGCATAATATTTTATGCCCAAAAGAGAGAAATTTATATATTGTGACTTCAATTTATCAGACATTTTAAAAAGCTTTTAAACGGCACATGATATGAGTGTAGTAGCCGAAAGTCCGTGTTCACATTTTAAGTGGGATATAATAATATTCTCAGCAAGGAATTATTATTACAAAATGTTGATATTAAATTGTATCTTTACATGTCAAACATACACCGCCGCTATGTTGTTTGTCCTCTTATTACAACAACAAAAAAAAGTGAAGATATAGTAATGCACATCATTGATTTTATGCATATATCTCCAAACCAAAGAATAAATACATATACAAAAAAGCTTTAATTGAAAATTATGAAATAATAATGTCATCAATAACGACCACCGAAAGGTGCAAGGCGTCAACATATAAATTCCACACGCATTTTACAACCAATGTAACCCAACATAAATAAAAATAACAAAAATTAAATATAATTCACCGCCACCTATAAAACCCTCAAAAAACCTTCTTTTATATCCACACCACACCACCTAATAATTAACTCTCATACATAACAAAGAAATAGATAAAGTGTGGAATTAATTTATATAACTAAAAGAAGTCACTCTATACCATCTATGATTAATAATAATTGAGTACTTGAGATGAAAAACATTTAAGTATCAATGATCAACTTGCACACAAACAGCCGAAAGTCTTATCTCCTTCTGTGATCCAAGTAATTCTTTCAGTAGTATATGAGTGATGTTGACATCACAACAACAATACGAAACCTAAAGTAGTAATACAATAATTGTTATCTGCTCGGATTCATTGTATTTTTAATGACTTATTATACATACATACATACAATCACTGCAGCCCACATACGAGAATACACTGCAATGACATTTTCTAACAAAACTTAAGAACCTTTTAAAAAAAAACCCTACTTTATAAAGTAAATGAAGTTGGAATATAAGATGCCAAATGCTAACAAGAGTTAGAAATTTGAGGAAACGATTAAAAAGATTCCATTTCCAACAAAAGTGAACGATATTACACTTCATCATCACGAAGCCTTAGTGTGTGTCCATACTATGACCATAGAATTAAATTCAATTGTTAACTTTCAATTTATGGGATTACCATAGCTTGGCCCTCCAAGCAATCCACCAGACCCTCCATACACATCGGATGAAGGGTCAAGAATCGGCGACGAAGATGAACCTCCATGATTGCCGCCGAGATGGAGTTGGGATATATTGGGGGGAAGTGATCTGTTATTGTTGTTGTCTATTCTTTCGCCACGTTGTTCATATAGAAAACCTTTGAATACATGCCCACCGATTCTTACAACAGCTTGATAGGCATATTCGTCATCTCCATCTTCTAGAGAGGTTACTCTCACGCACTTGAACACCGCCGGCGCACGCACTTGGCCGGGCAAAGAATCTCTGAAACTCGCATCTATTGCAAGAATTAAAGAAAATTGAATGGAACCCTCGCGAGATTAATATAATAGATTAGCATGTTTGACATTAAAATAAACAAAAAACCCCTAGAAAAAGATCAGATTTTGAGACATATTAGGAATCAAAAAACACACCGTGGTGGCTAGAGCTAGTGTCGAAGCTCCTTGGAGGTGTTGTGTTGGAAGTGGAGGTATGAGAGCCAGTGGTTGTCTGAGAAGCACCGCCAAGCCTAGGCTTCTTAACTCTTACAGTAGACTGTGAGTTAACTGACCCACAATTTGTATTGTTGTTATTGCCATCAACGGAAGTCATGAGCTGACGCTCTCTTCTCCTCGCCGCCGGAACCCACGTGCTCTTCACGTGCGTCGAGCAGTGGTAACCTCGACTCTTACAGCAACTACGACACCTTCGATGCGAGCAGTCGTTCTTGGCTTGGTTTCCACAGTCTTGACAACTAGTTCCACCACCAACCGAACTGTTGTTATTAGCCTCCTGATTATGATGGCCAAGATTGTTCGTAAGTTTTGTGTCCTTGATACTATAAGCCCCCATCGTAGTACTGTTGAAGAACTGATGGTGGTGGTGGTGGTGGTGGTCTTCAGGGAGGGTACCGTGGATTGGTGCGGCGGCGGTTATAAGGGGAATAACATTGAGTGTGTGAGGATCGAAGTTTAGGGTGGTGGCGGGTTGGGTGGTTGGGGACGGTGCTACGAAGAAGAATTCCGGTGGCAGGCCGCAGTGGACGTGCCTCGCCGCGGCTGAGGACAGCCACGGGACGGCGGAGTCGGTGGCGGAGGCACCGCCGACGGTCGCATTGAAGCCTAAGGAGAGGTCCCCCACCGCTGAGGATGACGATGAGGTTGTAGCTACCCAATGAGTAGCCACAGCTGATGATTTTTACAAAATTTCTTCAAAAGGTTTTCTTTGGGGTTTGTTTACTCACACACTTTTCTCAAGCACAAATCATAAAGACTGTAGCTTTATATGAACTCACAAATCACTCTTCGAATCTCATCAGTAAAAACGACAACTTTACACTAAATACTCTTTAAAGTTAACCACACACAGACTCATCATGACAGAAAACTAAGAAAATCGATTTGGTATTATTATTTCCGGCCATCTTTTTTTATTACCAAATAAAAGAAAAAAAAATTTGAAGTGTCTCTCTACTCAATCCAGGTTAGGTTTTCCTGCATATCTAGGGGAATCTAAGAAGAAGAACTTTGTAAGGAAAACAAAAGGCAAGTGGGGTCATACAGAAATTCTTTAAATGGCAGAGAAGATAGAAGATTGTGTTCGCTGTGTGGTTTATTTAAATGAAGTTCTTTATGATGGGACCTTCTTCATCTCTTCAAGCTTGCAGCTTCTAATGACTCCATTAACAAAAAAAACCCAACACTGTCACTGCACTTTTGTCTTCTCTCTTCTGATAAATAAATAAAGAAAGAGCCATATTAGTCAACGAGAGGGACTAGTGAAGAAAGAAGTTCCCATCCACGAACAGTGTATAGCTGCAGAGAACAAACAGTACAGAGAGAAGAATGAGATGGTGCGAAGCAGTAATAATTAAGAAGATTGAGTCAAGACCAAACCAACTAGAGAGAGAGAGAGATTTTGTGGTGCTGTTATTGCTGGCTGTGGAGGAGGTGGACTACTACTGATTTTATCACTCTCATCATCATCAAAGAACATTTTGCTTTATTGGTTCTATTTTTCTCTTTCTTTTTAAAAAAATTAAAAAAAAAATGTTAGGTGGGCTCTTCACTACCTCTTTCTGTGATTATAGGAGAGAGAGAGAGAGAGGGAGAGAGAGAGGGAGAGAGAGGGAGGCTCTTGGAAAGTCATGAAGCCCTAAATTTGATTCCCAAATATACAAAGAAAATATATACAATTTCTTAGAATTGGAAGTCACTTTCACACGTTAAATCCAATAATTAGTTGCATTTTCCACCGCCCAATGCTTCTGCAAATAGTTGACTATTATTCTTGCACAATGAAATGAGATAATATTTTATATTACTGTGTGTTATTAGTAAATATTAATGTTTTATTCGTATTAAGATAGATACTCATAATAATTCCCATGACCTAGAAACTCGTGTAAATAAAATTACATTGTTTGGTTTCAATCATCAATGTATTATTTTTTTTTTCTTCTGCACAACGAATTTGAATTGAAAGCAGCAGCACAGAATTAATTAATACACGGAAGAGAATTCATTCTCATTCGTTTCCCATTTATTGCATTATTTCCTAATTCTATATGTTCACATAAGCATAGTCCTTTGTCATACTGATTATAATAGTAAATCAAATCGTAAAGTGTAAGTTACTGTTAAGCATCAAATTTGATCGAATATGAACTGCAATTTCATTCTTAACTATTATTACGTTACTTATTAATGTTATATAATATGTGTTTTAGGATGAAGTCTTGTATTTAACTGCTCTGATAATCATAATCGTAATAATGCTTGTATATACACATAATTAGGGTTTCTTAAAATTTGCAGACATAAAAAAGTGGGACCCTATGTTGAGACACCACATTTTTTAATGATCCTTGTAAAAAGAGATGATTAAATAAAATATAAATTATCTGACCCTATAGTCTTTAGGTTGATTCCCACCTCTTCATTGGTTATTAACGCCACAATTATAATAAAATTAAATATTTAATTGTTCCACTAAGTTGATAATTTATTGTCATTATTAATATATATTCCACTGGCACTGATTTTAATTCCTTTATCACTTCATAGCCGATCATTAGAGTAATTAGAACGATCAACTTCTATTCTGTAACTGCCCAAGCAGTAAGCACCATATTAATTGGGTTTAATAAGAAGTTACCTTTTATAGGTAAGAATCTCTTCTTAGATTTTTCTTTAATTTAAATAAGTTTAATTAGGAAAAAAAACTATGGTGTTTGATATTAAACTCTAGGAAATGGCTTGTTTGGTTATATTTGTGTCAGCTTTAAATATTTCCATCGCCCTAAAATAGCAATCTCGACAATTTGTTAACAATAAGAATCATTTTCTTCAAATAATCTCTTTCTAAATTTTCAAATGCTTCTAGGATTTTTCCGACCACATGGTATTATTTTCCTTTATTTTCTTGATTTTTTTTCGATAAATTAGAAGATTTTAGAGCAAATTAGTGTTCAGTCCCTAAATTCAAACTATAAGTTGCAGTCAGTCCCTAACATGTTTAAAGTTAGGATATGGTACCTAGTTTTTCAAAAAAAAATTCTGCACTCCCCAAAACCTGCGAAATGTCCGAAATACCCTTAAAACAACACCATATTACATTCTCAAACCATCTTCTTCATCCTCCTGAAACCAACGATCGACGCTGAGTTGAGCTGAGCTGAGCAAGATTGTTATTATCGATTTTAAAACTTACATATTAATTTAATATCCTATTAGCAAATAATATTCGAGCATTTCAAATGGGTATTTTTGAAATAAGAAACTCTTATTATTTATTAGCGAAAACAGAATAATTATTAAATCTATGGAAACTGTAATTTTTAAGCCGTGATTGTGGTCGAAATTGATGAATAAGATGATGGGTTGTTTATATGTTTCACCCATTGATTCGATTAGGTATGATATGACTTTCGATTTTGAAGAAATTTCTGAGGTGTCCGATTCCTAACGACAAGGTAATATATCTATAAAAGATAGAATATACTCGTTTTTACCTCCATAAATACACAAAGCCCAATGGATATACATATATTCTATCTCATACTTGTAAACGTTATACAATACCCACATCGGCCAAAACCTACGAATGTAAATTATATTTTCAGTCCAAAATAACTATGAATTTGCATTATTACCCCACTGATATAAGGAAAATAGGGCCGATTTTCACAGTTCATTCGAATCGGCCGTACATTCGTTCCGATTTCACCTGATTTCATCGGAGATTTATCCCGGTTTGTGAACAATGAAGCGAAATCGGAGCTCATCTGACGATACGTTGAACAATCGTTCTGGTAAAAGGCACAAAGTGGAGGCCGTATCTTCGTCAAAGAAACCCGCTGCGAAGAAGAAACAGACGACGACGGGTGTTGAGCCGAAACAGACGAAGACGATGACGGGCGGCGAAGGAACCTCTCATTCAAAGAAGGCCGTTGCGAAAAATGGTTCTGATTCAGAGAAAGTGCGAAAATCGAGGTGCCAGCCCACGCTCTTCAGGGAGATTATGGATGGTATTATGAGAGTGGCAAGTGCGTCGCACAAACGAGATGTAATGGCGACGCCCTTCAGTTCGTATTTGGAGTTAAAGAGATGCGACATAACTTGTAGGAGACTTGAGGTATTTCTCTCACGACTTTCTGCTGATGTAACTACATTTAGGTTCGGGACAGATAAGCTTGTACCTTTTGGGGTTAGAGAATTTTTGGTGTTTTTGGGTTTAAGGTGTAGTGGGTCGTTTGTATACCGCTCCCACGATTCGACGATGGATTACCCATTTGTTCGTCGATGTTTTCCCGAATTGGGCGACGGGAAAATTTTTAGATCATACATTATTGAGGTTTTAAAGAATCTGTCCACAAAGGACGATGATGTGAGCTTGACTGATTTTAGTAGGATGTACATCTCATTGGTATTTTCTTGTATTTTGTTTCCTACTGCTAGCATGTACCTTCCTAGATTTTTAATTCCCTATATCGAGTCGTTAGAAAACATAGACGATTGGGCGTGGGGTCAAGCGGTTTACATGTATTTAGTTGATTCGATTAAGTTAAATCATAAGTATGTAGATGGGTGTACATACGGGTTGTTTATTTGGGTGTACGAGCACGTAGAGCAGTTAGGTAAATCAGAGTCAATCAAGGCGATTCCGAGATTCCTGAAATGGGGAGATCCACATTCGAGGCCCTCGAAGAATAAATTAGAAGACGAGCTCTCAAACCTCCATCCAGCCGAAGTTCCAACAGAGATTGAAATCGACTCGGAAGAGGAAGACAGATTTTGTGCACGAAGACTATCGAGGCGAAAACTGCAACCCGTTTTGAGAGAATCTGTCCATGTAAGTACTATTAGGGCTAAGTCTGGTGGTGATGATAAGCGAGACAACGACGAGAAGTATGCTGAGGATGACAATGCTGATAAGTATGGTGAGGATGAGAAGGTAGCTGAAGATGACAAGGTTGATGACCAGGCTGAGAAAGAGAAAGAGAAAGATGTTGATGAGGGTGATGCTGAGGATGATGATGAGAAAGAGCAGACTTATGGTGAGGATGACAAAGAGAAACACGATGATGAGGTTGATGCTGATGATGAGAAAGAGCAGGGTGATTGTGAGGATGACGGTAAGTCTAATGCTGATGAGGAGAACGGGGCAGCAGGCGAGAAAAGCAATACTGCTGCTGCAGGTGATTTGGGGACAACGAGTAATGTGGAAGGGGCTGAGAATCTCGAGGCTACTGCAGGATTTGATCACTTTATCAACCAACTTCTGGCTGAACTCAGTCCGCCGTTGCCGGTTGGCCAGGAATACGTAATGTCACCTCCTAAAGGGCAGAATTCCAAGAAGGCACGAGCGAAAGTCACTGTAAAGTCCCCAGATAAGACATGGAATGTGACCTCTGACGAAGAGAGTGATCAGGATTTAATGATACGTGCTCAAAAGAACTTCAAGAAGCCGAGGAAAAATTTTGATGGCCGGAAGACGCTGACGGAGGAGCATAGGCAGCTGCTTGACAAGTTCATGGAGGACGACGACGTCAAGTAATATCCAAAATTTTCATTTATTACGTCCCTAATTTGTGTGTATTTTGAATTCGGTTGGGTTTTATTGCTGATAATGATATCTTGTTTTTTAAGATTTTATTAGCAATTATCATGTTTCATCCTGTGTTCTGAGAAGAAGATTTGATTTTTTTTAGCTTGTCTTAAACCTGTTTATTGAGATATATACCTGGAAAAATGATGAACAATGATCTGTTTTCTGTTTATGATGAACACAGTATATCTTATACTTATTTATTTGGTTATATACATGGAAAATTAAATTAATACCTGAAAAATGAAAGTAATACGTGAAATATATTCGAAGCAAAATATCATAATCTAATGTTTATTATGCATTTGCAATCGTAATGATATGTTTTTCATAGTGAAATAAGTTTGTGATCCTAACCATAAATATATTAATGTAAGTTGGTGTTCCTACTAATATAATATAATGTAGGTTGTCATAATGATACTTGGTGATCCTAGTAATATATTTGTGATCCTTCCAATATCTTGGTGATCCTAAACTTGTGATCCTTCCTAAACTTGTCATCCTTCCTAAATTTGTGATCCTTCATAAATTTGTGATCCTTCATAAACTTGTGATCCTAAACTTGTCATCCTTCCCAAACCCTATACCGTAAACCCTAAACCCTACACCCTAAACCCTAACCCCTAATCCCTATACCGTAAACTCTAAACCCTAAACCCAAACCTATATTTTAACAATAATATCTAAAATATGATTTCTATACAATATATTTGGCGTTTTATAGCTGTATTCTGAATACTGTATCCGGTTCGTACCGTTTATACCCATATTCAGACAGTAGATTAGAATTTTTCCCTGGTCGTTTTCCCGCTTATTATTTTGGATATTGTGTGGTTAATTATTATACTCATTTTTTACCAAGTATACCTAATTTTTTATATATATACTCGTAAAGACGTTAAGATACCCATAACTACATTCTGATACCGCGAAAATTTCCCGCTCTAAATAATTTCATCTTACAGATTGCCTCCAAAAACGTTATTTGACATCAACAAAGGTCTGCTTACCACAGTAATATGTCTTAGAACCTCAGTTAATGTAAATCCCCTTATATAATGGATGCAAACAACCTCGGGACAGATTTTGGCATGTTGACTATCTGTGTATTTGGAAACCAGTCAGCATGTTTCGAAGTAAAAGAAAGCTTTTCATTACGGGATCTCAAGAATGAAACAAGAAGTCGGATGAATGAGATAATTTCGTCTCAAAGTTTGTCTTTCAGCTATAAGGCGCCCTTCGACAACACAACAGTGCATTTGGTTCTCGATAGTGATGTGAAGAATATGGTCAGATTACACAGAGAGCTGAACATGAAAGTGATTAACCTATCAGCGATAAATAAGGATCCTCAAGCCATACAACCTTCAGCCATGGACGATTCAACGGAAGAGGAGAACGATTTCGCTTCTCATACCAACTCAATAGACCATTGGATTCGTGGGATTCGAGGAGCGGGCCAAAAATTTACCAGTCCGGCAGCCTTCCGAACAGCCTTAAAAAAATATTCGGTTGTCACTCGAAAGTTGTATAAGTACAGAAAGAATGATAAGGTGAAGATTATTGCGGTTTGCACAATCCATGGCTGCCCTTGGAGGATATATACGTCTCACCAGAACACGGATAAATCGTTCGGTATACGAAATTGCAACCTCCAACATACTTGTGGGGCTGCGAATTTAATAGAGAATCGGCATTCTAGAGCAGATGGCAAACTAGTGGCTGATATTGTCCAACAAAGATTGCGAGGCCAGCCTTCATATAGGCCAGTGAACATGAAGCAAGATATCTTAAGAGAATTCGGTGTCGAAATTTCATATTTCACGGCATGGGCGGGAAAGGAAAGAGCTGTACGAAATATTCACGGAGTCGAGAGCGGCTCTTATGATAAGCTTCGGTGGTACTGCGATGCCGTTCATCGGACAAACCCGGGAAGTGTCTCTGACTGTGAGGTATATCCGGATACAAATAAATTTCGTAGGATATTTGTATGTTTTCATGCGTGCGCAACTGGGTTTGTGAGAGGCTGTCGACCATTGATATTTCTCGATGGCACACATATAAAGAATAAGCACAAAGGTTGTTTGTTAAGCGCCGTTTCAAAAGACACATATGACGGTCTTTTCAGTTTGGCATACGCAGGTGAGTGGCTGTTATAATCTTTTACCTAATCAGTATCTGTTATTTATGGAAATAAACAGTTTGGGATGTGTGGATATTCGTAGTGGTGGATGCCGAGAATGACATGAATTGGGAGTGGTTTTGCGTGAAGTTGAGAACTACGTTGTGCTATTACGGTCGAGGAAATTTCCATGAATATACTTTCTTTTCGGACCGAAATCCAGGACTTTTAAAGTCTGTCCCATCCGTATTTCAAGGATGCAACCATTCATACTGTTTGAGGCACTTGGTTGACAATTTTAAGACTCAGGTATGCATACTTATATATGTTATCTGGTATATTTGTTTGTTCTCCCATACTCGTATATTTTATCTGGTATCTGTGTTTGCGCTCTCATACTCGTATGGGTTTTCTGATAACAGATTCTGAAAGTTCACCCTTACAAATGCAAGAAGCACTGGTCTTCAGTATTCAAAAAAGCTGCTTATGCTCCTACGGTGACCGGATTCAACGAATATTATGAGCAACTCATAACTACATTCAAGGAAGCTAAAGATTTTATCAGGATATCAAAACCAGAGTGTTGGGCCAACGCATTTTTTCCTGGGAAAAGATGGGGGATCACAAACAATAATATGACAGAATCGTGGAATAGTTGGGTTCGTGAAGCTCGGCTTTTGCCGGTTGTTGCATTACTGGACGAGATCCGGCGCAAAATCATGGTTATGATGAATGAGAAACGAGTTAAATCATCTAACCAAGTAGGCCGCTTATGCTCGCGACCAGAAAATAAACTCAATAAGAACATTGAGGCATCAAGAAATCTGCGAGTAGATCGATCTTCGGGTCAGATCTTCGAGGTTTCGGACCACGATGCTACTTTTCAAGTCGACTTGTCGTCCAAGACATGCTCTTGCAAGTACTTTCAGTTGGAAGGTATTCCTTGCAAACATGCGTGTTCATGTATTTTAGAATTACATTTGGTGCCATATGAGTTCTGCGATCCGTACTTTACATCGGAAAAATTTCGAGAGTCTTACGTCTGTATCCTAAATCCGATTCCTACTTATGATGCCGCCACACCTTTGGCGACCGAGGAAATTGTTGCACCGGATGTGCTTCGTCCGCCAGGTCGTCGACGCACCAAGAGAATTCCGTCGCAAGTTCAAACGCGTCCTCTCAAGTGTGGACGATGTCATCGGTATGGACACAATCGAAGATCGTGTAAAGAACCGATAGCATAGATAATCGGTATATCAACTTTTTGTCGCTTTAGTGAATCTTTTGGAAGCTGTATATTGACATAATATATCTTTCTTACTAAAAGATATATTTTGTCAATATCTTTTGTAAAGCTATACATGTCATTTGTATACCATACTTATGTAGCTCTTTTTGTGTTAATGTTATGTGTACAAGAACTGTAAAATATCTATGGGTATGTGGTTATATATACAGGTTTTTGTCAATATTATGGTACAAATACTGTAAAACATCATGGGTATGTGTTTATACATATAGGTTTTTAACAATGTATGCAAGTACTGTAAAACATATATGGGTATGTGTTTATAGATACAGATATCAAAATTTATGCATTAGCTTTTAAATATAGAAAACGAACCATATGCGATTAATTATGCGTACAAATAAATGGTACATTAAAATACTAGTGAAACGACCTAATACAACAGCAAACACACAAGTAGCGTGGAAAATAACATTGAACATAAAGCCGCAAAAACATACATAATCAAACTACATTTAACCTAATTTAACATTCTATTTTTCATCGAGATACCACCATGAACATCCTATTTGCTAAAGAACATAGACAACATGATGCAAACAAGGATGACAACTAACAATTTACATACAAATTTCCATGCACTCAACTCTTTCTTTAAAGTTCGGATATTGTCCACCAAATGTCCTTTGTTCACCTTCATATCATCAATTCTGCTTTCTAAATTAGCGATTAGCGACCTCAGATCTTCTATCGTGCTTTGCTTCATACGAAGTTTTTCATTCAACAACTCTCCATGCAATCGATCGCGTTCTCCCTTCATCGCGAGGAAATAATTCTTTTGGGAACTAGGCATTTCATCGTCAAACCATTTGAAATATCCACAATCGTCGGTCTAATCGGAAAAACAGAAACATTCAGTGATATTTCATACCAAAAATTCGCACCTTGCAGAACATAAATTTCCAATTTCACCATTTTAATAATAGTACTATACCTGAAAATTAATTACGAACGTTGAGCATTACTTACATTTCGTAGGCGGCACCGAAAAAATCTTCTTCCGGGGTTTAAATCTGTTTTCGAAGTGAGCAAATCTGCAGCAAGTTCGTGGAGGCATTTCTTTGGAGAGGCAGTATGTTGACGAGAATCGTCTCGAATTGATAATTCAGAGCTTGGGCACGCCATTTCTGAGAGATTCGGTGGTTCAATCTGGATGATTTGGTTAGAGAGTTTGGATTGGGTATTTAGGGTTCTTGTGATTTTGGGAAATATTTGAAGAGAACTAGTGAGAGAAATATTTTTGGGTTTGATTTGTGATATATTCGTTTCTGTTGTTCTTAACTTATTTTCGTTTTTTTTTTCAACAGCGGGTATGTATGTAACGAAATGAGTATGGTGTGTCAATTAGAGATATATGTGCATGTATTAGAGATATCAAAGTCCATTAAGTGAGGGTATTTTCGTAATATTTTTAAGTGAGGGCATTTTCGTCATCATACAGAAACGGGGACCAGAAACTATATTCTGCAAAAAGTAGGGTTTTAATTCAAAATTTTACACTGACAGAGACTGAACCTATATTTATGTTTCAAAGAGGGACTGATCTCAACTTTGCCAAGAGTTTATATCAAAGTCTTGAGAGAGCAGACCTAGTGCATGAGCCTACTAGATCTACTGTAGGCTGTAGTTGTCAGTGTGTACCCTTTTTCTCTTCTCTTTTTATTATTTTCTTCACATATATATATTATTTAATTTTCTATTACCTCGACTTACGAGGATATATATCTCGAGCCCAACGCTCAAGGTCTTTGCCTGCAAGACGTTACTTTGGAGAGTCGATTTTTCCACCATGAATATGATTATTATCCAAAATTATTTCAACAAAAAAAAAAGAGAGTATATTTCCCAATATTTTTGTATCACAATACAAAATGAAAATATGTATCATAAATTAGAATCATTAGGCCGTTGAGTTGACCCCAACAGACCAACGGAAAGTAATGTAAGATCCCGGTTGGAATTCAATCAATTTCTTACCTTTTGCGTTTTATCGAACACTTAGTGTGCGTAAATAAAATGTGTATTTTTGAATAAAATGATCGAAGATGATAATCGAAGGACGATTGGGACGAGACGGGAGAACTAGAGAAGAACAAGATGAGGAGAAGAAGAAGCGATAGAAGCTCGATCCAGAGGAAAAGAGTGAAGATTAGAGGAAAATTAGAAGTTAATTCATTTTTTTTGCTTAATTATTCATACATCAACTTAGAGTATATAAAAACAACTAATCATTGTGCCAAATAACATAATGGACTAATTAATTCTAGTATAAGGATATATCTAATGGGCCAAGCCCAACCTTATACATGTCCAAACCATTAGCCGATCTCGTCCCTCTTCGCTCGAGTCCTTACAAGTAACTACCAACGAAACGTTGCCAAGCCATTACATAGATTAGCTTCTTCCTCGCCACGGTCCGAAAAAGACTAAAAAGCGTCGTCGGGGACGAAACCCTTCTTCAGCATTTCGTCATGTAGACGGCACGCTTCCTTCATATTCTCCGTCGAAACGTAGCCATTTATCAGCGACGTATACGTAGATTTATCGGGCCCCAATCCCTTCTCGATCATCTTTCGGTATATAGCGTCGGCTTCTCGCATTCTCCCGAGCTTACAAAACCTGTCCAGCATTACATTGTGCGTAATGACATCAGGCGATAGGCCTTCAGCTTCCATTCTGCCCACCAAGTCGAAGGCCTCGTCGACTTTCTCTTCTTTCATGAACCCGTGTATGAGAGTGTTATAGGTGAAGCAGTCGGGCGATATCCCTCTCGACTTCATCTTTTCGATAAACTCGAGCCCCTTTATGGGATCGCCGGACTTGCAATAGCCCTTCACAATGGTATTGCAGGTGATCTTGTTGGGCTCTATACCTTTCTCTATCATCGCATTCCACAATTTCAGCGCCTCGGACAGTAGATTCATATTGCAATAACCGTTTATCAGAGTGGCGAAGGTGACGTAGTTAGGTTTTATGCCCTTCGAAACCATGTCGGCCGTCAGCTTCACGGCTCTTTCCATTTCACCGGCCTTGCAATGTCCATCGATCAGTGTGTTGTATGTAACAATGTCAGGCTTTATGCTCCTTTGGAGCATCGAATCGAATAGGTTTGAGGCACTGGGCATGTCTCCAACCTTGCAATAACCGTTCATTAAGGTCGAGTATGTGCAGAAGTCGGGATGCACCCCCCGCTGTAACATCTCTCGGAAAAGCGCTTCAGCTTCGTGGATCGATTTTTCTCTGCATAAACCGTTTAGAAGATTGTTGTACACAACGATATCCACATCACAGCCGAGCCTCAGCATTTCATCGCGCACCTTCATAGCTTCTGAGACAGAGCCATGCCTGCAGAATCCACCGATTAGAATAGTGCAAACGATTTTATCGGGCATCAAACCTTTCGACTTCATTTCATTGTAGTAAGCCATCATTTGGTGAAGATCCCCGCTTCTTGAATATAACCCTATAATCAAGCTATAGCTGATCAAATCATGGTCAACACCGCGGCTCAACATTTCATTGAAGACGCCAATGGCTTCAACCACATTATCCTTCCTACAATATTCGGCGAGCAAAGTGTTGTAGGAGGCTGTATCGGGGATCAATCCCGCCTCCCTTATTTCGTTTAGAACTTCCTTTGCTTTGTCGTATTGCCCGCTGTTACAGAAACCGTTGATGATTGAGTTGTAAGTCAAAAGGCACGGTTCTAAATCCTTACCCTTCATCAGCCTCAAGAATTTGATGCCCGTCTTTAAATCTCCTCCTTTACAGCACGAGCTGATCAGTGTGTTGTACGTCACGGCGTCGGCAACGATTCCTCTTTTCTCCATGTCACTGATAAACTCATGAGCTCTATCGATCTTTCCATCCTTACACAGCACATTCACCATGATATTAACCGTATATACATTCAAATCCACCCCACTCTTCTCAATCTCCTCAAAAACTTCTCTCGCTAAATCGACCCACCCGATTTTGCCGAGCCCGCCAAGAATGCAATTGCACGCATTGATCGAAATAGGCATGTTTCTGCCTCTCAAACTCCGTAATGCCTCCACGGCCTCCCTAAACTTCCTAGCCTGTACGAAAGTCCTAATGAACAAATCAAAAACAGCTGAATTCGACCCACATTTGTCAAAAGTACCCATCATAGAATCAACAATCTCAGAAACACAAGCACCCTTCCTCCTAATCATCCTCAAAATCAATGCTTGAGCGTCTGAAACCCTTCTACACGTAAATAAAACATGTACAGCTGCACTCAGAGACCACGACGAATGCTTGAAGTTAGGGCTATTGAGAGCAATTGAATCGATGAACTTCTGACCAGTGAGGGAATCGCCGCGACATTGAAATAGAACTTCGGCATACGTCGATGGGGTTAACTGATGTATAAAAGAGGTGCTGCCGATTGACTCACCTCTCTTTAGAGCCCATAACATCTTTTCAGGTAAGAACGACTCTGGTGAGAGCGTTTGCGGTGAAACGGTTGAATAATTTCTGGGTGTTTGAGCTGAGGAAGAGAGTGTTGATCCTTGGAGCTGACGGAGGAGGAAAACTTGCCGCCTCGACGCCATTGATACACAAAGTGAGGTCGAGGAAATGAAAGCTAGCTGCTTTCTTGATTTTCTATCATTAATAATGTTTTTTACTATACGCTCTACTCTTTATTTTATTACAATTTTCGTACAATACTTTCTATTCTTAATCTTAGCTATGTCAAATTTAATGTTTTAGTAACCTCGACACCGTCCTATGTCAAAAATCGAATGTTGAAATTGGGGATTTTAACCTTCAAAAATCAAATTTTTACCATTTTGTTTTCAAAAATTAAAATAAATAAGGCTAAAAAAAAAAGATATTTCAAACAAACATACCTTTGTACAACACTAAAAAGTATAAAAACTGGACAAGAATAGTTGACATCTATCTACACATCAAAGTCATGACAAAACCACAGCTTCATCTCTAATCCATTAAGTTGTGTCCTTAATCTGCTGAAGAATCTGTATCATTATCTTCTTCATCTTCTTCATCGCCACACTGCTGCGGAATCTCTGGTTCTAACCTAAAGCGTGAAAACATGTACGTTTACTTAGTTGTAAAAACCTCCAAGAAGTTTCTGCTGCAATAATTTCTGCAAATACTAACTATGGCTGAGTAAACACTCTATGTAAAGACAAACCTTGGTATAGATGAGACCTTATGTGGTTGCGGAGGAGGAAATTCATCCCACTTATTCTCACGTGCCTGATGCGACGAAAAATATAAGGGAAAAAATATTAATAATATTAATATCATCACCCTAAAGAAATACCCTCGAAATAAAAAAAGAAGGGAAACTATTTCTGCTTGAAACTTACATTAAAGTCGTTCTTCATCTTAATGCGTCTTTCGCTGACTGTACTTCTTTCAGCATAAAACTTGGCCTCGTCGATCATCTTCCCCGATGACTGTTTATCACCTGAACCATCATACTTTTTCCTTTTCAGGGTTAAGTAATCATAATCGTTCTCCATGTTTTGTCCATGCGAAATTTTCGTGCCTTCACCCATATACTTAGTCCCTTCAGTCAAATAATTATACTCATTCTCCGTGTTTTCTCCATGCGAAATGCTAGCACCATAACCATCACTGTTATGCTTGCTCCCCCCCTTAACGGTCAAATAATTACTCATTCTGGACTCTGTTCGCTCGTTTCTTGCTTTCTCAATGATAGGCTGCTGCTGCTGCGTATAGGGATTGCTTAAATATCTCATTCTCGAAACCTTAACATCTTGACTATGTCTCGTTTCATAGTCTTCTCTGTTACGACCACTACTGGGCGAATCTCTATCAGATCCTCCATTGAATTCTATTGAAGATTTTCTGTTGGTATAGAGCCTATGATCTGCCTGAGCAAAGTGGATAGGAGTATCACTTCCATGCTTCGTTCTAAAGCTTGTTTGCTCCCTTGAGTTATAATCACATCCCTGAAAGAGTTCAGACAAGAAGTTAGCAGATGCCTAAATAGCAAGAAGCGGGTAGCATAAGAATGCGCAAAGTCGACCCACCTCGTCGAATTTGGGAATTTGACGTAACCTTGATGCGTTATGTGAGGCAGGTAAAGCCGTTTCTTTGGTATAGTAAGTTTCTGAAGGAAATAAAATCAGAACAAACAAATGTCATATAAAAGTGTTCGACTTGTATAGATATTCTGACTGTAAAAGAAGATGAATCAAAACTACAATCCAACAAATTAAATGCATCAAGCCACAAAATGAGGGATCACTGGGGAAAAAAAAGTTTATAAAAAATGTTTAACTTACCATCATCATCCGTGTCTTGCATTTCCAACTCAAAGGCATCGGGTGGGAGTGGATCAAATTCAACAGAAAGTGGAGGACCATCGACGCGATAATTCTCGCCCAGCTGTTGCTTAACCGCTGTTATTGCAGGGTTCTCAACACGGCCTTTCACTTTCAAATAACCCGATGGACCAGTCCTAGGTCTCGCTACACCTTGGTCAACGGGAAATCTTGGTACAGGGTACCTAGAAGCCGTTTGACGAACAGGGTTGTCGTTCGTTTGGCGGTTATCATACATATCTCGGAGAGATGAACTACTCCCCGAAGATCTGTCTGGGGCAATGTTGTAATTACCAGCAGATTTGGGGGTTAACCTTCCACTTTCAACCTCCCTTGTATCGAATTGTTTATCTCCCATTTGCTTCGTGCTACCACAAGAATCTTGAACTACTACGCCACTGGATCGGTCCTGCTTTTGAGTTGCAGCGTTGTTTTCTCCGTTCATCAGTCGCTTGTCTTTTAGTCTTCTATGGCAAAACCAGCCCGAGATTTGCTTCTCTGTTAAACCGATGGAGCAGGCCAGATCGGCTTTCATGGATTCTGAGGGGTACTTTTGGTCTGGAAATACATACAGAGAAAAAAAAAATTGAACTTTAACAGTTACATCCGCAAATAAAATCAAGGCAACAAGATAAAGTTGAAGAAAAGTGAGTTACCCTGATAAAATTTCTCTAATGCTTGGATCTGAGCACGTGTCTTGACGGTTCTCTTCTTGTTCTTGTCTGAAAGGGCTTTATCTTCCTCAGAATGCATCTCAGCAGTTTCTGTCACGGGGAAAACACGTTAAAACCAAGATTATCAGAAAAACCGGGAAAAAAACGGCAAAAGTTAAAGCTAATAACAGTTGAATAATGTGAGATTTTTTATGCATAACAAAGAAGATAGCTTAGGTTTCTTGACCAAACTCCGAAATCACTATGCAATAAAACATCTCATCAAAAGACAAGAACATCACCTCTAATCTTCTTACAGGCCAAGTTTACATATATCTCCGAAAGAATCAAACTAATACCTAAACAAAACTCCTTTGAAACTGCTTGAAAACCCCCACAATCACATCCAAAAAAATACAAATGCAGGAAGTATATAATCAATAACAAAGCATCACTTCTACCCTTGTTAGAGGCAATTAAGTTTCTTACAGAATGGACTCCTTTCAAGAACCTTCAAAGATCCCATAGGGCAGACAAGAGATAACACCGAAATTCAACAAGCCCATACGGACTAATCCCCAAAACAACCAAACAAAAACCTAATCTTAACTTAAAGAAAAAGTCAACACTGATATAGAACAAGAAATACAAAAATCTTCAAGAGGACTGTACCTTCTTCCATAATTCTTCTCACTTTGTTTCTTCAGGAGGGCCGTTCGAATTTGGTCCTATTTTTTCTTTCACTACTCTGATGTTGACCCCACCAAGTATTCAAGTTGGTGCAGAATTCAATAAATCTTTCGCAGAAAAAAGATGTTGAGGAGAGAATCTTTAATGGGCTCAAGTATTCTTCCTATATAATCTGCTCAAGGGTATGATTGGTATATAGTTTTCTTGGTTTGAGTAAGAAAAAATTTCTATCAAAGATTGAATTTTTATTTCCTTTTGTAATCTGTTGCCAGTTTTTACAGCAATGGGATGATTTAGACTTCCCCAGAGGTTTTCCTTTAGTTTAAACAGTGCTTATGGCCTTTATAGGAAGCAACTTTTCCTCTTCAAGAGATTTGTAATTGGCTTAATGTTTTATTAATTTGATTAAATGTATTAGTTTGTAGTCTGACCTTTCGAGATGTCTTTTATTGTTTACTAGTACTAAGAATGATAAATTACTTCAGTTTGATTTTATTACAATTACGACTCAACGAGGATTGGATTAGTATGCATTAAAACTTGTTATGAAACGTCGTGGTTCATTGAAATTAACGCAATTAATAATAAATTGCTTGAATTATATTAATCGACTTATATACAATAAATGCTTTAAAGTTAATAAGCAAAATTGGGTGATTTACACTTTTAAAAACGTATTATAATAACCACAAAATTAATCATCATCTTGCCTGCGGCATATTCACATATGCCCTTCGCATCCATCCATGGACTCAATATGCACAGAAAATAACGAAACTAAAGTAATATAACTTATAAAAAGAGAAAACAAAAGCCAAAAGAATCGACGTGGATCTTCCTATTGCACGTACATCATCAGGTTTGCATCCCTTCAGAAGTAGCATATCCTCCCTCGTATCAGCTGAAGCCTCGACGACGAAGGAACGATCTTCGTATAGCCCTCGCCGGATAATATTCGAAAAAACTCTGCTATAGTTGAAAACCAGCTTGTTGATTTCTATAGGTAAATTGCCTGCTGCTGCTGCCATCAGATGATGGCGGTGGTCCAAGGATTCCAGCAGAATACGGATCGGTTGATCTACTTTGAGGCCTTTGTCGTGGATTATGAGCATCAGCTTCGGCTCTTTTTCGCCTTTTCCAAGCTTCAAACTTACCCACGTCAAGATCCCTACCGTTCATGTGGGATGGGCCCACCTGCTGCTCCTGTTTGAGCTTCGAATAGATCTGCTGGAGTCTCTCACCCGACAAATTTGAATACGTAGACACATAGTTCCATAGTCTTGTGATCATCCCTGCAAATAGATACGCTCTATTTTATCAGAAAAATCGAAGTCAGCAGGAGAGCATCAAGCAGCCTCACACTCGTATGTTTTGATAAAGAAAAATTTCAATTTCTAGAAGGTAAGTATAGGACGCATTCTAGAAAGTTAAGGACGGAAATATGAGATCACATACTTTCTTTCCTATAAGCCTCCTGCTGATATTCGGAAACAACCTGGTCGATCCGTCGACCAATGAGCTGCAAATAATTTCGGATCATCGAGAGCACCTGCATCAAACAGGTGGCAAAGTAAAAGACAAGAAGAGAGCATATCGAGGTGGACTAGAACTAGATAGACAATAATTCAACAACTTACCTCGTCCTTAGGCAGGTCAGCGCTGGTGGATTGTAATTTCTCAAGTTGCTTTAGAGTCTTCACCTCATCTACCATGACATCTTCACACCACTCCCTCCACTTCACTTCCTTGAATTGCTCGTAGACTTCTTCATTTCCGGACATTTCACCTTCCTCTTTAACTAAGGGTTCGCTCTTATGGGATCTTAGAGCTCTTGATTTGTTCGCCTGAAAGGGAGAACCAGGTCTTCCTCCTTGTTGGCCTTTAAAGCGTGACGAAGTAGGGGTTTCTTTCTGTGTCTTGGCGGTCTTACGGCCTGCTTTCAGATTAGGGGTCTTCTTACCAGCAGCGATAACTTCCTGTAAAAAGATTAGATTTTATATTGCAAATTTATGAGGTGTGAAACCATCTTTAATAAGAAAGCACCAAGTATACTGTACCATTTCCAAAAGCTGCGAAGCTCGTTCTTTTAGTTGGGGTGCTCGAGGTAAGAAAGTCTCATGATGCTGAAGTTCCACAGGGGCAATCTTCTTTGTAAGACCGAGTCTTTCATCAAGCCTTACTTTTTCCCAATTGCCAAATCCATGAAAATGAACTCCAAGCAACAGCCTCCCATCATCCTCTGAAAGTACCAATTGAGAAAAAAACTGTCATGAAGAAGGGGGATTAAATACAGTAACTGAGGTTCGTCTCCAAGAACTTCTGAAATATTTGTAAAAGGCTACGATGAGCAACAGAAATTGGAAATCTCGGTGAAAGCCGCACGGAGTTTGACTTACTTTGGTTCCAGCCACAACCTTTCGACCAAGTGGATGGTTTGAGATATGAAACTGCTCGGAACTGAGCAATAGGATCTTTATAACGACTAACCCTCTTAGCTAGGAGCTGAAGTTCATCAACACGGCTCAACAGTTCATCAGCCTTCACTGACACACCAAAAAAATCTAAAACTGGACCCTGAAAAGATAATATAGCGAAGCATTAATATCTGATTGACCTTGACAGTGGATGCATGTATACAATACGACACCCATACCTTAGGATCTAAAGATTCTCCTTTGGCTGCCTCTCTACAACCTTCAATTAAAGCATCATAAAGCTCAATTTGCGCTTCGGTTGGGGCAGCATCAACTATTCCACCAACTTCAGCAGCAATATAGCTTATTTGGCTATCATTTCCAAACTTTTTCACCTGAGAAGCGAGTATCAGTCAGAACAAATCTTCCAGTGGCACCAAAATCACTAAAAGTTTCATATCTAAGAAAACTGAATAATTCTATAATATAATTCAAATCATAAAGAAAACCAGTATAAGCCTAATGGACGATACATTGACACACGCTGTGGATAGCAAACGGTAAAATATTTCTGATGTAATCAGAAACATCAATGAAAACTCTATATACGTCAACGAACTCTATCTCTGTTGGAACTTGTACACAACTTATTATGCAGATAGGTAATATTACCACACGAAAAAACCGTGTTGCATCTCGCTTTGGCAAGTTCCCATAAGACCATACTCGAACTTGAGCAGTAGCACCCTCAAGAATAGGGAGAGAGTAGCCAATATCCACGCCCCTCCGTCGTTTTGATGTTCTCTCATGAGGCTCAACTCCTTTCTTTTTCCTTTTATTAGTAGTTTCAAGCGGAATGGTCTCTGCATAACTTCTAACGCTTCTTGCTGCCCGCGGAGCTAAACCATCCTAGAAGAATAAAGAAAAATAAAACGAAGAATATTCACTATAAGGTTAATAATTTAAACTACTTGCATCAATCAGAAAAAATAACTCACTTCAGTTTGTGAAACGGCTTCGGGTTTTATCATTCGGCTCCAAAATGAACCATCATCTTCAGCACCAGAGAAATTTGCAACCTGTGGAGGAATACAATTTAAAAGGCTAACAATTATTGCAACCAATAAAGAAAATAAAGAAACTAAATTATTTCAAAGCTAAGCCAAACCGACTTAAGTATGAAGTGATGTGCCAACCTTAAAAGCACTCAACAATTCATGTCCTTCTCCATCAGTTGATTTATCCTCGACTTTCTCAGCCCTATCAAGAATCTCATCAATATCCATGTTAAGAAGCCTTTTCTTGCTTTCCTCATCGTTCTTGTCCTCCTTAAAAAGTTCCTCAGCACCAAACCTCAGAATTGCTGAAAGCTCGTTCTATGCAATGGAAGAAATAAGATAATATATATACATGTGTATAGAGTTATAATATAATAATGAATGGTATGTAACCAAAAGCATCCAAAACAAAATAAGACTTTTCAAAGACTTACTTTATCAAAACCACTTCCTTTTTTAGTTTCCTTCTTCTCCAACCTACCCTCCGCATTCAATTTCTGAATAACCAGATGATCAAGAACCTAAAAGGAAAATCATGATATCAGAATTAGGGCTATAATGATCCAAAAATGTCTTTTGACGACCAAACAATCAAATGGTAACAGAAGAGTTCATATTTTTATCAACATAAACATTCACTACACTTGGAACAGCGTGATGGCATAAAATGGTGCACATACGAAAGCGATTTTATAACGCATACCATCTTTTTCTTTGCCCTCTCCAAGATATCCTCCTCAACACTCTTGCTAGTAACAAATCTATAGATATTAACCACTTCTTGCTGCCCAATTCTATGAGCTCTGCTCATTGCCTTTACGGAAAATAAAAATATTTAACGTTAAACCAACAGGCATTCAGAAATGACAAGCAACAATAAATTAAGAAACAGATACAATAATCTTGTAAGCCGAACCTGGAGATCATTTTGTGGATTCCAATCTGAGTCGAAGATAATAACAGTGTCTGCAGTGGCCAGGTTGATACCCAAGCCACCAGCACGAGTTGAAAGTAGGAAACAGAAATCTTCACTGCCAGGTGCGTTAAAGTGATCCATGGCCTGCTGGCGTAACTCAGCCTTGGTACTACCATCGAGTCTCTGAAATTGAAAACCTTTGAACGACAGATACTCCGCCAGTATGTCCAACATCCTTACCATCTGTGGTGAGACGAGATTAGTACATTGCAACACGGAAAGTACAAGTGCAGGGACTCGTGGAGTCTAACGCCAACAGCATTGCTCAAATGTAAAAGGGGCTACCACGGATTATTCGCAAAAGTCTTGATGACTGTATTAGACATTTCTCTATAAACATTGAATCCTTGGCTAAAACCCAAGGAAAATTTTTTAAACTTTGACAGAAGATACATGATTCCATTAGTAGAAAAATACTAGTACGCATTGAACATGGCCAGCGTAAGTGAGCTCCATTATTAAGAAGAAAATCACCCAATCCCTTACAAAATAGTCAATAGCCAGGGAAATTGTAGGTGGCGGTGTTCGTCCACGTCTACTTCCAATCACAAAGTAATATATCTAGCAAACTGGTTAAGCCATAGGGGAAATGATGATTGTGCGAGCCAGCAATAATCCTATATCCACATGCGGATTGAATCATGGACAGACAGTAGCATAGCTGAAATCTCATATAGCGAATGTTTCAAGTAACCACTTTGCAAGAAAAGCACTACTGGCAATTATTTAAATCTGATTTACAAAATACTAAAGGCAAATGTGCATTTATGCCAAACTTCAAGTTGTTTCTTATATCAACTAGAAGCAAGGAAAACAGAATAATTTTCTCACATAATGAATCCATTATTGGTATACTATACAATGATAGTGCAACAGTTCAGAAATATCAATCCATCAAGTGGACATATTACTTAATCAGGTCATAAAAAGCCAGTCAAGCCACTTTTCTCATAGGACTGACTCATCTCCACAGATACAATATTGGATAACGGTGTTAGCTTTCATTTCCATCCGAAAATTGAGTCTGTTTCATTTGTACTATAAGTAATCAGAGGGTCCTATCAGGATCGTACAGGAAAGAAGAAGACAGTGCTCAGTACAGAAAACAATAGCTTATGGAAACATCGAGGACAGCATCACAGACCTGTGAAAATATCAACACTCTGTGATTAGTCTCATGCAGCCTAGTCAAGAGCTTATCTAGCAAGACCAACTTCCCACTGCTTAAAATTATTCGTTCCAGTTTACCGCTTCCAAGGAAATTAGTATCACCACCATACCCGTGATCTGCACTTTCAAACAGAAATGGGTGGTTGCAGCATTTCTTCAACTCCACCACAATATTTAAAAGAGACACCTGCAGAACCAAACACATAAACGTTCCCGGTATAAATAAATAAAAACAAACGACAATGTCGATTCGAAACAAGAATATGGTGATGAATATCACCAAATAAACAACAGGTACTTCCCCTGTTAACAAAAACTGAATCGCTATCAGCAAACAAAACTTCATGGAAAGAATGTGTGGCACCTGATTCCCACGAACTCCTTTATTCAGATCATGAAAATTACGCTCCAGGATCCACTTGTAATACCTGAAGGTCATTAAAGAAATAAACTAACTGAAAATAACAATAATCAAACAACCAATGAGGAGATAGCTTCAATAATGCAGCACTTACTGTTTCTGCAATGGTGACATCTCAACCCGTAGGATGCGTTCAATTTTCGGAGGTAAAGACTTTTCAACATCCTTTATGACTCTTCGAAGAATATGAGGTCTCAATTCCATGTGAAGATTAGCAAGCTAGAGGAAACAGGAAACTGTTAAATATTATTGATGCAAGAAGTTTACAAGAGCGAAGCAGAACCAAGGGGGATTGTAAAAATACCTCTAATTCATTGAAAGAACTGAGGTTCTTATACTTCTGAACGAAGTCATCCTTACTTCTGAATTTCACCGGATCAAGAAAATGAAGCAATGCCCTACAGATTATACGTATTGTAAACAAATAATGACTTCACCGATCTTTGATTACTCGAACATGATGAAAGCACAGTGCATATAGTCAAACTTGTCCTGAACGCAAATCTTGCCAAGAACTAACATACGACCAAAAAAAGCATGAAAAGGACAAGAAAGCATTTGCAATAGAATATAATCAAATCGGCTCAAGGCCCAAAGACCATAATTCCGATCAAATTTAATTAACTTTGATCATCAGTAAATATCAAACTGGATGCGTGAGTAGTTACCATAGTTCTTCCACGCTGTTTTGTAGGGGGGTACCCGTGATCAGCAACTTATTCTTGGTGCTAAATTCCTGTGAAATTTAGAATTCTATGTCAGAACAAAACTACACTAACCTAAGCACTATATGCAATCAAAAAATTGACATACCAATAATGTAGTGTACAAAGAGGCCTCACTGTTCTTTAACCTATGTGCTTCATCAACCATAAGATAGTTCCATTTAATTTTCGAGAGGCCAGCCTTATCCTTCAACAGTACTTCATATGTCGTCAAAAGGGTATCAAATTTGATATTTCTTCCAGCTCTTTTATCATTGTAAAACTCATACTGCTGACAGACCTGCATTAAATGAAGCCATATTGGAAAAAAAGGGAATAAGAAAGGATAAAATGCAGTAAGAATCCAGGGAAGGGGAACTGGGGAAGGAATCGTGTTTGTGTATATGCTACAGATATATAGTGAGAGAGAGGGAGAAAGAGGGAGACACGTTGTTAGCATTCATAGAGCAGAAATATAAGAGCATCAAGCTCAGCTCAATAATGTATTAAATGCAACAACAACAGAATGAAATTAGATACCTCACGGCTAGCACGAGTTCCAACATATACAATCATGTTCATCTCTGGCAACCACTTCCTAAACTCTTTTGCCCAATTTGACAAAGTAGAGAGTGGAACAACAACAAGAAAAGGTCCTTGAATTTGCTGAGCATTCTGTGAAAAGTACAAGATGAGTAACAATTTAAAAAAAATAAGCCTCAAAATTTTCTTACGAAATGAAAACAAACAAAGTACCTGCAGAAAACCAAGCATCGAAACTGACTGAACAGTCTTACCAAGACCCATTTCATCAGCCAAAATAACATTTGTATCATTCCTCCAGCTGTGTTATTGCAACAAAGTCAGTGATCAAAACATTAATGACGCTTTGATACAAGCATAACCCAAACTGGTATGGTAAATATAATATATAGCTTACAAACCTGTTAACTAAAAAGTTCAGACCTTCAAGCTGGTAATCTCGAAGTTTTCCCCCTTTCAACCACTCAGGCTGCTCATCAAGTTTCCTGAGGCTGCCTGCGAGAAGCAGTTATAAAAGTTGATCAGCTTCAATAAACCACGATATGTATAATAAAAAACAAAACAAGTAGATCCTCATAAAAATATTTTGTTTCACAAATATTTTCTAGACATTTCATGCCAATTAATACAATAGCACATAACTCTGAAAAAAGAAAGGAACACGGTGTAATTACAAACCTTTGATTTTCTTACGCTGGAAATCAACAGTCTTCCCCTGAATCATCAAGGCAGCCTCTCGACTCTGCATGAAAGAGGACGCCGTGAAACTTTATCAAAAAATGATACTCAACATATTTAATGACTCATGAAAATATCTCTTAAGGGATACAGTAGAACAATATGGAAGAAGACCGTCATAGTTGTGTTGCTTCCATTAAAAGTTCAAGCTACAGTCCAGGACTGTTTGAATTTTGAAAAGAAGATACATATTCACTAAAATTGTTTTGATATAGGTGAAGAATTGCACTTTCAATAGTTCCCTATATTTCTATTAAGTAAGCAGAGTCAGGAGAAAATATATCCTGAAGGGGAACTCCACAAAACTCCGAAGAAATAAATGTTGATCCCTCATCACTGTAAACAGTGAGTTGAAAACAACACAATTGATAAATTATATCAAACATGCATAAGTCAAAAGGATAAGTCACTAGAATAATACCTTATATTCATCTATTTCATCTTGAGCTAATGAAATATCAATGTCCTTCTCCCTACAAGACAAACATAAACAATAGCCAGATGAGCATATTTGGTACCGATATTATCATTCACAAAGGAGAGGCGTCAGAAAAATATAATTGATGTCCTCATGAAGATGAGTAAACCCAACTTAAATATTACTGAATTACCAAGTAGCTTCAGCATATGAAAGCCCCTTCCATTTGACCAAGTATTCCGGCACAACTTCACCCAAACTATCTCTTGTGAGACGGTCGGAAATTATTCTCTCCACCTGTCCATAAAATTTCCAAACCACCACATAAAGCATTTGTATGGGTGCTCTGATATTAAAACTAAAAATGATGTAAAAAAAAAACCTGGCTGTTTTGTTTGATGATGTCCAAGTCCATTTCCTTGCTGACATCATTCAATTCAATCTAATCCACAATTAATGAAAAAATCTTAAAAAAATGGATATGATAAATTGAAAATCATAATTAAATGTCATGAAATCAATGTTCGAGACAAAACAATAAATTAAAGAGATGGATTCTGCATCAATTATTAGGGTCCTCAGCATTTATATGCTATTGATCTTCTATGATATCTGAATTGTAACACCAATAACAAAAATTACCCATTACCTCCTCACGGGTCACTGCCTTCCTGTACCTCACATCTTCAGTCACTTTTTTGGTGTAGTTCAAAACCTTTTTAAACCCACTGAGCTGGAACATTACAGAAAGTATCAATTGTCTGTCAAGTATAGGTAACAAATGTGTTTTCTATCTTCAGTAGCACATAAAAATCTTCCAGTACTATGGTATCACAGACAAATCGCATGCTACTGACATTTAGATAACTTACATTCTGCAACTCATAAAAAGATTTCCATTGACAGTGTAAATGAGATTGCCCTTTCCATTTGATTAAAAACTCCATCTCGTTCCAATTTGGTTCAGAATCAAATAAATAGCTTAACAAAACAGGTTCGACTGATTTGTTATTCCTTAAAGCTTCCTCTGCTGTGCCCTTTGGCTGATGCCACAAGACTTTTTCTATCACATCTGCATCTTCCTCTTCAATCTCTTCTTTCTAGTAAAGGCAAGAAACTCTTGTCAAAAACTTAATATAGTTATTAAATCGGCTACTTTCATATAAACTTTGTACGTATTAGAAAACTCAAAATAAGCAACATGGTGTTGTCTCTGAAAGGCAGTCAAAGGAAGTTCCATCGACATATTCTAATAGTCTCTAATTGATTCCTGACAATTGCATATAGAAATGATAATGTATAAAGACATTCTATGGTGCATACATACCACTTTCTTTTTCGCACTTATTCAAAGAATAAAAGCCAATAAGTACTTTATGCCAGCTGAGGGGGACATCATACACTAAGGTTATAAGAAACAAATACTGTCAAGATGAACATATCAAAATCGTTGTGCATCCTAGAGCAAAAAACCCAGAATGACATGTCATGAGGTAATCTAAGGACCAACCGATAATCCACAATAAATTGAGTTGTTTTAAATTAATCCAATTTACAACTACTGTGGAATGCAATGTAAAAAGATAAATAATCTCATAGACACTAAATGGTCAAAGATAACCGAGGGCTCCACTCCAGGCTCTATTCAACTGAAAGTTCATTATATGCAACAGATCAGATAGGTAAAGGCCTAGGGCATAAAGATTTCTACATATAAAGTTAAATTTAGAATTCCCTATAAGAGCAAAAAAGCTTTTCCAGGAAACATACAAATATAAACTGGTGCATAAACATCTATAAATGGCAGACATCGAAAATCATCACCATCAAGCAAATCTGCAGTACAATGCTACAATATAAAGGTGAATTGTGCACACCTTTTGGCTCTTTTTCTTTTCACCTTCATCAACATCTTCACTTCCATCACTTTCAACATATGATACTTTCCGCACTGAACGACCAGAAGTCCGAAGTTCATTAATTTTTCCAGGCCCAATAATAGTAGAAGAACGGTCACCATTTCTTCTGGGAGCCAGTGCACTTCTTTTAGAACTAAAGTCCTCATCGCTGCCGTTTTCAGAACCGTCCGAAAACAATTCCTCATCTTCCTCATAGGAGTTTCTCGACATCTTCCTGCGAGAGGATGGTGCAATCTTTTTAAATCCCTTAGGAGGCATCACATTACGACCATTCTTACTTGGCCGCCTATCCTTTTTGAAGTACATATCATCTTCATCTGAGATATCAAAGTCATCGTCAACATTATCCTCTTCATCAGATTCTTCAGCATCCCAATCTTCATTTTTATTCTGCAAAATGACAAACAACATAGTCATCTCACGCACAGACAGAACCGAATCAATATAGTTCTGATCCTCATTCCACATGCACTAGACTAAATTGTAAAGATTATTGGAGCTAAACAAATTATCAAGGAAAGTAAATCATTGTCAATGAAGTTAAACTGAAAAAGAAAAGGTTTTCATGTTAAGATATCCCAGAAGTTTGTTCTTAAAAAAATATTTACAGGTTGAGTTATTTGAAATCCTGAACGCATATAATTAAGTTAATAATAACTATCCAGAAAATGACAATATCTTGAATAGAATCAACACACACCACAGTGCATGTTAAACATCATCACCTGATTTGCACCGTAATTTAATTAGCACAGCTAAATAGTAGGTAAATAAATATAAGAAACCAACCTTTCCACTATGCCCACTTGTGGTCCCACAATCAGGATCAAAGTCAGCATCCTCAGGGTCATCTTCTGCAAACAAGAACACATGTCGATCTTTATATTAACATAAATCAGAAACCAACAATCAACATGCACAATACGTGTGCATTCCCAGGCAGGAGAAGTACAGAAAAAACAGACAGAAATGGTGATATTCGGCAAACAAATCAAACAAAATGTATGGAAAATTCGATGAGTTACCAAATCCATCGTAATCGCCATCGCCCTCAGAATCTGCATCGTTGTCATCATATCTTCTAAATTTAGTGGCCTTTGACTTTCCTGAGATGGTACGGGCGGCAGGCCTCGGAGGTGACTTCAAACTAAACCCACTAGCATGATTTTCTGCTCGATAATGACTCACACACTCATTCCGATCATCAACATCCTGTTCGCAATACTCATCAGATAGCATTTCATCTGCAGAAACCACTTGAATCCCCTTTTCGTTCCTTGTGTCATCACCTCCATCAGAGTCTTCCTCTGCTTCCGACCCTATACCTTCTAATCCATCCGATTCGAATGCTGCATTTGATACCCTATTGGGCTGGTAGTCCTTCCAAAAAGTCGAACCCCAATTTCCACTTGTTGCAGGTCTCCTAGACGCAGAATGTGTGTTTGCTAACCTACTGTTATTATTAGTCTCTACGCTAGGATTATGGCTAGGTGTTGATTCCAACATATTTGTTCCAGCATTCTCATTTCCTGTTGTGGTATTCATATTCAGCTGCATCACACGAGGTTCATTGCTCAGATCAGTCTTCGATGTGGCTTCGTCTGGAAAGTTTCGGTTGAATGCCATGTCTTTTTCTTCTCATTAAAATCCTTACAGCGTCTCAATTAAAAAATGCAATACCAATTATATTAGTTTTGAACAAGCCAGTCCAGAATTATAGAAGTTTCGAACAAGCCAGTCCAGCTGTCGCAAGTAATCGTATCTGCATCAAACACAATCAACATCACAATCAGTACAGTATCACGAAAAGAAAAACATAATTCGAACAATTATCAGTGCTCAAAATCGGGTTAGGTTAGTGTTATTGCAGACGTTGAAGCAGTTCAGCCAAATCATAGGGATCGGGATTGCAAACATTCCATCAGGTGAAAAATACTCGTTACAGATAATAACTTCCAGACGACGAAATCAGATTTAGAAAACCCTAAATCCACATTAAAGCAAAACCTCAATCCAGCTTCACAAACCTCACTCGTTTGAAATAAAAAGGGAGAGTGTTCAATTCATGTTCACAAATATTTATCCATCCTCACACAACAAGGACGATGAATCCAATCAGGGGTAATTTCGTCAATTACGTTGGTCCAACAGGTCTACACGCCGCGCGACTACACAGACGAGCAATCAGTTTAACCATCGGCGGGAAAAGGAGAGATTTCAAAAGGGTAACGTCCAGGGAAATCAAGAAAACAAAGACATCCGAATCAAATAAAGTAAGACAAAAAAAAATCTAACAATCTGGGAAACCCAAAAGGATTTGAAATCAGATTTGTACCAGTGGAGTTGTGTTCGATGTTGTCCAGAAGATTTGGGGGAAAAAAATGGGGGGGGACAAATCGCTCTAGAGAGAGAAAATGAGAGGCCGTTTTGGGCGTATGAATGTGTGTATTTTCTTTGGTAATCTTTTTTAGAGAGAGAGAGAGATAATGCATTCAAGATTTGTGGAAAAAAGGGCGTATGCCAGGGTTAGGGGCACTTTGGGGAATTCCTCTAGATTAACGCGAGTTTAGTGAGGGGTAAGCGTTGTTACCCTTAACGATTTTAGATCAGTTAGGGACTGACCACTAACGTTTCTTCGCTATGGTTGATTGAGCACTTCTGATTAATTTTTTCACCGGCTGAGCACTCACTTTTTGTACGGGAATTAATGCGTGGAAAAAATAATGAAAAATGATTACAATACATTAAAAAATGATACATTGTGCTCCATTGTCGTACATGTATAAATTTCTATACTTTTTCACGACGAAATGTTTATATCAAACGGAGTCTAAGTATGTTTTTAGTATGCAGAATTCGTATATGGAAAACTAAGTTAGTGCATCAAACAATTATACGTCATGTTTCGACTGTTGTACCTCTACATTTTTTTTTTTTCTTTTCCTTACCGAATTTCGTATACCAAATTCAGCCTAAGAGTTGGGTTGAAAGCGAAGAAAAGCGGTGATGTTGGATGTATAATGACGGCTGCAATCATCTATACTACATGTTAACGATCATGGTAAATATAGACTAGCTCAAACTAATTTGTCATGTCATGCATCAGGCCGGATTTGGACATATGCATCCTGACACGTTACATAGAGCCACCCAATTTTAAAGCTAAATTTTAAAGATTGGGACCACATATTTTTTGTCATAATTTTAAGGCACCTATCATATAGGGCCTCACTTTGATAAAACACAGGGCCACCTAAATTAAAAAAAAAAAAAAAACCGTCATATCATGCATAATTATTATTTTATCCTTCATTTTTTATTTATTTCAATTATATTAAAAAAAATAGTTATTTCTTTTACATGCTTAAAAATAATATACAATTAAAATTAAAATTTTAAATTCATTTTTGTTTTCGATCCAAATATATCTCCACCCAACTGACTATAGACTTGCACCACACATTCTATGGATGGAACTATGAAAATCGCCCACCAATAACTTTAAATAATATTATATACATTTATATATTAAGGACATTTATTGAGTGTGATTAAAATAATAATTTCATTGAAACGCCGATCCCGGCCAGAGTTTGTTGCTTTGATGCACCAAGAACCTCTCGTCAAGAATCGAAGGTGCTAAAAAAACATCCAATGTTTTATTTCACTTCTAATGATCGAAACTTTTTTTTTCTTGTTATTACGGATTAGATTCTTGAGGTTGAACACTTATTTGTAACATCCCTCGAAACTCTCATTTATCAACGAATATTAATCATATAGGAATCATAATTTGACTTCCTTCTCCATCTTCATCACTATTTTTCATATGAAATAAGAGATATCAACTCTCATGATTTAACGAAATCACAAAAGCACTTATAATTCAGATCAATCCATTCCTTTCAAGCTAATAAAAACATGGCAATAATGAATTCAAGATGTATATCATTACATACCATGGTAACAAAAGATCTCCATGCACTAACACACAGAAACTAACTTAACTCCCTACGATAAGCCCCGTCAATGAACCATGAAATTGCTGCGAAATATCAGCGTCCCAACCCATCGGCTTTGCATCGTCGACCCGAGTATTAACTATCGCCGGGACTTGTCCTTCTTTTCCTTTGTATTCCCGCTCGCTGAGGCTCTCCATGACATCATCATAAAGCGCCGAACCATCACCATCGGGCGGGTCGTCCCACTTAATCTCATCAATGTACAGATCATCCCGAAGCTCCGCTAGGTACTGATGATGGTCATTAGGGTTTTGCTTTTCGGCGAAAAAACGACTCTAGGCGGCGTTGAATGCTTCCTCGGCTGCCGAGTCGTCCCATTCCAACACATTGTAGAACATTTTTGTGCATCTCTTGGCTTCTAAGAATTCTTCCCATTTGAATAATCCTACTTTCAGGCAGAACTCTTTCTCCCACGGTGGAATCTTTGGAACCCAAATCTCTGCAATAAATAAATATTGATAATGATAAAAAATTAATATAAGTGTGTGTGTGTGTGCATGTGTGTGTATACATGTGTGTGCAATGCCCTTACTTTGTGGTTGGTTGCTTGAACGATACATCCATGGCGGTTTCTTGCCTCTACTTGTCCGACGGCGAGCGGCGGGAAGGGGTGGAGGCCATGGCCAGCCATGATTTCTTTCTGAATTCATTGTATAGGTTAGATGAAATTTAAGGAATAACTTGTAAGAAGATGGTGATGATGCGATGAATATATAGATAAATATCAAACGTGTATTAATTATTAGGTTTTCTTACTATTATCGGATCCTATCTCTACTTTAAATCTTGTCCCATTTCCTCTTTTGGTTATCATCTAGAATATATTTCGTCTCAAGATATTTGCAAGCAACATATGATAGTCAACGACCCCTATGAATAAAATCGGCAAAGCAATAAAATATATGTTACAAATTCCGAACAAAATAGGCATCTCTATTATATATAATTACTTAGAATCGACCTGAATTTTCTATTTTTTTTTTAGAATTAATAGATATGTATTAAAACCCCACAAGTATCATTACAATAACGTTTTCGTAATGTTTCAAAAAATAACTCACCTTCTATTACAATACCACACTTAGTCTCTCACTTGAATAAGAAATATTACAAAGTTGACAATCTGGCCAAAACCCTAGCCATTCATGTATTGACATTACATATTGGATTGGGATAAGAAGTATTTCAATACACTAAGGAGTTCAATAGAGAGAGAGAGGAACGATGGTTGTGATTAAGGAAACAAAAGAGATAAAAATTTGATTTTTTTTATTTATTTAAGACAAACTGTTCGAATCTCAGACACTTATAATAATACCTCAAGGCCTTCTTACTAAGACAACACATTGGATATTATGACATGAAGATTAACAGCGGAGAGATATATATCATCGAAAGAATATCAAGTGACACTATCATATTATATATATATATATGATTCAATGGGCCATTGTTCCTCTTCGTGAAGCTCTCCTCGGCCGATTCTTGGACCTTTGTAGGGATCGTACTATCAATTTATTACTATCAACAATCTAAAGCAGCAATAATTAATAACTCTTCTATCGTATTGGATGACATAGATATAAGACATCAACTGCTCAAAGTAAGAATCAGTCACACGTTGATATCTTTAACTAAGTTTCCAATTTATTTTTTATTTTTTATTTTTACAAAAGTGGCACATGAGAAATATGTGTCAAGAGAAAAGGCTAAAGACATTATAAAATTTGATTCAACTCTTGTCAGTAAACCCATGTGAGTAGTGTGGCCTTCATGCCCACCTTAAACAAACCACGAAATGAGACAAACAAAGTCCCCTAAAGTAGCTTTTAATTATAACACTTTTTTTTTTCTTTTTCCAACTTTCTCGACCTTAATGAATAAATGGTACTATGAAGGCTCTATATTCATCAGAATATTAACAAACACACGTGAAAGAAAATAAAAATCTTTCTATCATATAAAAAATTAAGGAGTTGATTACTACTGGCCTATGTTATGTAGGTCGCATATATAATAAAGCACACGATGAGAAACAGCGGGGAAGTAAAACATCAACAAAAAGGGCCCACCTCTCATAAGTCCTTTCTTCACTCATGCACATTATGTATACATATAATTTAAGGTTTTTGAATAAAGTTCGCTATTTTTCTAATGATGATGATGAGGATAATGATAATCTTGATCTTCTTGCAGGTATTTCTTTTGCTCTATACACAGCTGGGAGGAGGCTTTTTTGTACCTATATATATTACTCTCTGCAGCAAAGAAGCACAAAAAAAGAAAGCATTGAAAAAAATAGGCAAGCATCTTTATGAGAATGTACGTAAGCAAGAATGGTTTTAGTTATATCTACCTAGCTTTAATTCCTGCTTTGATAAGCTCTACCAACTATGCTTCAATGGCTGCCAGATAAACCACATGGTCAACAGCATTTCTATGACTAAACTATATCATAATTCATAGATGAATAGGTGGGTAGTAATTGGGTCAAACGTGAGGGATTTTAGTATAAAAGTTACCTTGTCATCTGAAAATGGTTGAATTTTCAGAAATCGAAGCTGTTTTGTTAGAAGACGTATCAGTCGCTGATTCTTCGTTGTTATTACCAGTCGAAGCATCTGATTTTGTAGGAGATGTGAATGGATTATCGGGTAGGACGTGCTCGAAGCCGCTGACGAAACCATTTAGGAAAACAAGAAGGATAATACTATTAGCTTCCAAAGGATTATAAGAAGTTAAAGACCTTTCACGAAAAAAGAATGGAGATTTATTATTGCATTGACAGAAGTTTATACCTTTCAGGGAGATAAGGTTGCCCTCCTTCAGTGTGGTTGTTAGAATAATACTCGGTTTCGTCCGATCCCAGTTTCTTGCCATCGGCTCCAACAGCCAAAGATATTGAAGCATCTTCTCCAGCATCAAATTCTGAAGCTCGAAAGAAAAGAAAAATTGGCGTTTACTCATAAACTGTAAGTTCGTGAGAGAATGACATGGAAGAAACTTTTCTTAAAAAAGCCGAAGAAAAAAAACGAACCTTCTTGAGTAAAGGCATCAGCAGAAGGAGCAACAAGATTATGATTCATCTGTCTTGGAGAAGAGGCGAAGGTACCAATAGGCAAGCCACGAGGGAAATGATAGTTATGCTGCTGCTGCTGCTGCTGCTGATGAAGATTATTCAGATCCATTAACTGTAAATTCATCATCTTTCGGCTTTGGCGTTCGATAGCTTGGTGTAATTCGGCTTCTTGCTCGAATTTCCTCCTCATCATCATCTCCTGCGAGTTCAACATTCTTGGACCTAAAATGTAAGAAAGAAAGAAAGAAAGAAACTTTCAGCACATGGTATTATGGTTCAATCATGGTGTAACATTGTAAGGAAGAAAAACAGTGTGATTCTCACCAACTGGTAGGTCATAAAGTTCTCGGGAATCAAATCCCGAAGGGCTAAAGGAATAGTCAGATTTCTCCCAGTGTTGCTGATGAAAGTGTTTCCTGCTAAAAACAAATCAGATAAAAAAAAAGGAAGACGTATCATCGCAGAATCATAGGAAAACAAAAAGGATATGACAGCAAGGATAGGAAGAAAAGAAGCATTACTTATCTAGGATTTTTCCTTTCTCCTTGTACGGTTTGACAAGGACGCGAGAATCGCAGACAAAGTGAGGGTTTCCTTTCGCCAATATGAGCCTTACGGTCTCGGGATAAAGGAATGTCACGAAGCCAAACATTCTCTTCTGTTGATAGGGGATCCTTACATCGTGCACAGGCCCGAACGTGCTTCAAAGACACGGTAAATTAATACAAGAATCATCAGCATGCATCGTTTCGAAGAGATTATTACAAGAATATAGATTTTGGACAGATAAAAATGAGAACTTTTGTTTTACCTGAAGTAGTTGGTGACATCTTCTTCCTTGAACGTACTATCGGCTGGAAATGTGAGGTAAATTTGTCGTGCACTCGAGCTCAAGACATTGCCAAAACCCATATGCGAAAAGTCACTCCTTCTAGGCAAAGATTGGATTAAAAATCGAACACAATTAAAATCACAATTGCAAGAAATACAACGATTCATTATTCACGAGTATCAAAGCAAAATGTGAAAGAAATTAATTTAAAAAAAAACATTGTAGTGTAGGAAAAAAAAATTCACCAGACAGCCCACATGTTCAAATGAGGATAAAGAGAAAACCACATAGGTGTAGCAACTAAACAGGCAAAGAAACCAGCAAGACAACGCCAGAAAAAACACACTCCACGAGACTACAACAAGCACTTGTTAGAACAATGCAAAAACAAGAAAATTACCCACAATTAACTTCAACCAACAAAAAAGGTGAAAACTTTGATACAAGAAAAGAAGAAATATTTACAGAAATTAAACACAATAATAGCAAGTTCCCAAAAGGTTTTATTTACCTAGGATTCCCCTCCAAGAAACTCATGCGTTTGTTGTAAGAAGAAAAGGGATTGTGGTGTCCCCCAGAAGAACCCATCAAAGCAAACCTTTGTTGAAGGGCTTTGATTCTCAGCAAATCATCAAAACCCGACCCGATTTGGCTCGGGGAACCCACTTCAAATCCCTCGCCACTAAACTCACTGTGGGAGAACTTACAAGCACTTCCATTTCTACAATTCCCTCTAGCAAAATACATGCAAGGCTTACCAAAATCAAGCCCACCTACATCATCCTCTAAGAAGGCAGCATCGTTCACCGAACAGCTCCGCCGGTGAAAGGGCGGTATAATGCTGTTCCCCACATCTTCACCACCAGGTCCACCACCATAAGGAAAAAGCACAGAATCACTCCTTCCACTTGGGCTCATAATCGGATCCACCAAGGAATCATCAAAGTACGGCATGTGCCCAGCACCGTTCTCACCCACCACGAAATCGCTCTGAAACTCACTCCCACCGCCGTAAAAAGGCAAACCCGGCGACCCCGGCCCGGAAAAGTTACCAACTTGGCCACTAGAAGGCGAGGAACCGTTCAAAACGGAGGCATACGAAAGGGGCTGCCTTGGGCTGCTCCTCGAAAAGGGCGAAGGGGGTTTGGGGAGATTAAACCCATTGCTGGGTATCATGACTCTGGGCGAAGTTGCTGGTTGGGGAAAAGGGATGTTGTTTGTGTGTACGGCCGAAGAGTTGGAGCAAGAGTTGCTGATGCTGCCGCTGCTGTTGCTTGAGGTTATACCCAAACGAGCCTTTGCTTGGTTGATGTACGACAGCAAGGCCGTGTCAGAAAAAAAGGCTAACCTTATCATCTCCTTGTCACCTTGGTCTTGTATCATTATGTAGCCCATGATCCTTGTAGCGTTCTCAGGATCCAACCTTTGAATGCTCGACATCACCCTCTTGGTTGCCTCTTGTATGTCCATGGAGGTTTTTTGCTTTCTAAATTTTTTTTTCTTCTGTCCCCTCCCCTTTTTACTCCCTCCCTCCCACACTCTTCTCTCTCTCTCTCTCTCTCTCTCTCTCTGTAGATTTTGCTGTTGACAGCAAGTAAATCCAAAAGAGTTTCTGCAGAATACTTAATGAGGGCGTAAAAAAGAAAAAGGAAAAAAAAAGGTTAGAGAAGAAAAGATGAAAGGGTAGGGTTTAAAGCAGAGTGAAAGTTTCGAAAAAATAAAAAGAAATAATAATAAAAAAGAAAAACCTTTTGTATTTCCGGGAAATTATTGAGAAAGGCTGTGTTATAAAAGGTAATGATGAGTTGGTGCTTACATTTGGTTAATCATTACATACCCAAAGGCCAAATACATATCTATAAATAAATGAGTTGTAACTGTTCTGTGTTTATACGGCGAGATGATAGTTCTTAAATGTGTGATTAGTGGATTAATTGCAATAAATTAGTGATTTTTTAAGGATTTTTTTTGTGGGCCCATTTGTATTCTCTCTCTCTCTAGAATAAGTGCAGTTTTTGAGTTGTATAGTATGGTGCGGTCAAAGGGTGCAAAACAACAAAATATGCTTTGGTTTGATAGTGTGAAGTTCTTTGAAACGACAAACTTTAGTTGGTGCAGTGCATTAGCAGTAGTAGTCTTGGGACTGTAAAAGTCGGGGGGAAATTGCACACAAAAAGGCATGTGAGGGCACTTGGAGTAAATTAAAGCTTTTTAAGGGGGCTTTTTAGAAAAATTCTTGAATTTTAAATGTTGAAAACCCTATAAATATGGCACATATTACCAAAGTAACTGTAGTTTAATGGGCTGCGATCTTTTCTTTTTAATTAAAAAAAAAAAAAAGTTGTCGTGAAAAAAGATATAGTTAATAATAAATGGAAAATGTGGTAGGACTACGCTATATTTTAGGTATTTCACTATGCTATTTCTATAGGTTGGGCTTTGATGAGGGAAGCAAAAGAATCATTATGAGGCATATAGATTGTGTTGGACGAGGCAAAGCTAATGGGAGGAACATTGAAAAAGACATGTCAAGCTATTTTTAAATGATTTATTCATTTATTTTTTTTTTTGTTATATTTGTCGAGTAATGTTCGTCCTATGGGAGAATTGTGACATTTTGAGGATTTTTTTTTAAATGTATATTACTATTTTCTTAGAACATGTGAATGTGATGTGATTTTGAAAAAAAGAAAAAAGAATAAGAATGTGATGTGATTTTGAATCACCCCCAAATTGTTTGCATTTTTTATTAGATAGAAAATATGAATAATGATTGGTTGTTTCATTTTTTTCTTACAAAATGGAAACTTTCTTACTGTTAATATCAATGAGGTGGAACTTAATTTTATTATACAAATGATGTAATTAGCTGCTTATATTAATATTATTTTAAATGTTAGTGTAACGTCCCGATTTAAAATTATAATAGATAGTATAGCGTGGACAAATGATTTAGCAACGTAAGGAAAACAACAATATATAAATTTTGCAATAAGATATATTTTTGGCTAAATTATATAATTTTTTTGATAAAAATCAAACCATATGTTAGTTGAAATATATTAAAAAAGAACTTACCAAATAACCCCTAAATTTCAAGCAGCAAATTCTCAGCCAAGTAAAAGGTAACAATAAATATGCAAACCAGATCAGCCTGACCCCAATTCAGAGAAAGTTAAAAAAAAAAAAAAAATATTCAATTTGAAAAATATATACCATGACATCTCACTATCAAATAAATTAAATATTAACAAAATTATGAAATTGGGTCACTAAGTATATATTTCTCGATTTTGAGCCACTAAGTATCAATTTTGGGTCAATTTTTAATAAGCCAAATGAGTGACCCAAAATTCAAAAATTGATACTTAGTGACCCAAAATCGAAAAATATATACTTAGTGACCCAAAATTAAAAACATAACCCAAAATTGTTTTGACATACAAAGTTAGTGACCTACTTTTGCAATTATCAAACATAGTGACCCAAAAACGAAAACAAGCATACTTAGTGACTATAATTATAATTTTGCTAGTTAAGAACATGCCGTTTGAACTACTATTAGAAATAATCACCATATCTACTACCTAGGACAATTTCTTAACATAGGTCAGGTGCAATTGAACTATCTCTAATGCAATGAAAATGGGAGTCATTTACACTTGAAAAACATAATTATTTTAAAAAACATTCATTAATATACAGTTTATGATAAAGATATGCTGTAGTATCATCAAGATGAGACAGCTATGTAGTTTTTACAATATTCGAAACTACCATGGATTCAAGTCAGAATTTCAATATTCAGAAACTACCAAGTATTCAATATGATGGGACAATGGATTCTATAAGTTCTTGAAGTGGGGCGAGTTCCTTCTTGTCAATCAAAGAAAATTCCTACACGAAGAAGAATATGACGGTGAGCGGGAAAATGAAAACAACCCATTCGTTCTCGAGATTAGAAAATACGAAAAAGACTTCTTCATTTGAGTGTAAGAATGAGAATAGAATTCTTACACAGGTGAAGAGGATGAAGTGTTTGAAGCATGTGTTCAAATGGGCCTCCTCTTTAAGGCTCACAATCTTCTGGAAATGAGAGTGATATATATGCGCATATACACGGAAAAGGCGTTTGAATATAGTCTTCACGACGTCCTTGAAGTTCGAAGGAAATGGTGCACCTACATGAGTGGAATTTGTTAGAACGAAGAGTGTAATGATAAATGGCATTCAGGCATTTTCTTGCAGAAAGAAACTTCATGTATTTCCCATCATATACTAAGACAAGGCTGTGGTAAATCTGAAGAAATGGGGCATATTCTTGTGTTTATTACCAAGTTTTTGGGGAAATATGGACTCGTCATCCAGCTGTGTTTCGATCCAATCCATCAAATATTCAACGTATTTAGGGGCCGAAACTTCGATTGGTTTTTTGATTTGTACACCATCTGCCCATCTGTACTCATATCTGCAAACATACATACATAGCAAATATCATCTGAAAGTTTTCTTGCATGAAGTCATATATGAGAATAAAGGTCCAAGGATGTCAAGAATTATGAGATATAAAGAGACGCGGCGTACTTAGGGCCAGCAGACATTGTAGGGCAATTCTCTGGCGTACAGAACTCTGTCAATGTACCATATAGAAGATTCACCTGGTTGAAGAAATCCACCGCTGAAGATTTAAAAGAAATATCATTACGGTTTTCAAGATCGAATCAACACACTATAAAACAAAATATAGCTAGAGAGATAGATAGATAGAATTACTGTTGACAGCAAGCCATTCGTTAATGTCCTCGCCTGGAGGTAACCGAACTGCTTCTCTCAAGTTACCACTGCCTAGAGTAGCATCAATGTGCTTCCTAAGCTGAGCTCCCTAGACGATCGACGTTGAAAGATTTTAGAGATTATTTAATATATCTTTGATGTTTTAGCAAACTCCCCATGCTCTTTTTCTCGGGATATGATCGCAAGCAAGGAACTAATATCGAGGCCCTTCGACCACAACCCATGAATCCAAATGAAATTACACACAATATGCTAGAAAGATCGAAAAATATCAATTACACATCAAACATGAGATTTTCTCCCACAATTTAACATTGAAACTTAACATAGCAGGCACGATCATCAAAAGCCCTTCAACGAGGAATAGATCAGTAAACAGAAATTCACCTTACTTCCCGACGGAGCACTTTTCTTGGGCCTGAAAGTCCTTTGATTCCTGCCCAGATCAATTCCATCGTTACTCATGAACAATACAATATAAAGAAAGCCCGTGAAAAAACGCTACCCCTATTGCAAAGATGAATCAGAAAAAAGGGGGCAACAGAGAAGAAATCGCAACACAAAAAAACCAAATCCCAGCTCGAAACGATTACAGATCTTGATGTAACTGAGGTCATTCCTCAAAAAATAATCAGAATCGTACGATTAAGAAAAGTAATTCCAGAAAATTACCTGCCAAGGCCGAAGAGACTCATGGCTGCCGTTACGGAGAGGAAAATCAATCTACAGAAAACGAATGAAAGCAACAATCTATCTTTACAGTAATAATTTCCTCGAATAATAAATTACGACATAGTATATGTGCGTCTGTGTGTGTGTGAAGAGTGTAAAGTGTGAGATGGTGGACAGCTGTCATACATAAATAAAATCGAAGGCACAGTTTCAAGAAAAAAAAAAAAAGCTGTCTTGCACTGACTTTGCGATCCAATCATATATACTTCAGCTACTTCGTATTAGAATCGTTAGTTCGTCAGCACTGTTTCATATTAAAATGCCAGGGACTTTTTCCTATTGCCAGAACCTTCCTCGAAATTTTCTTGAATAGGCCATCACTTTCACTATCCAATCTACAAATAGAAAAGCCCAATATTTATTTCAAGGAATAATCTTGAAGAAGCCCACTTTCAATAATTTCAAGAACAATTTTGATTAAATGAAGTTGAAAATGATTGATTCCTTTTTTAGTTATGGGCAAAGATCATTTTTTTTAGTACACACAAACCTCGGATTTTAGGTCGATTGAGCAAAAGATGATATTTTTTTTTGCCTCTCACCAAAACCTCAAAACTTGAAGACAAAGGTTATGGCATTTTCAAGTTCTGAGAGAGTAATCATAGTGCATCACATGCAATAATAACATCATTGGACCACACAACGTGAGAAAAAAACAAAAGAATTGAAAGAGCCCCACAGTTTCTTACCACCCCCAAACCATACCCAATCCCATCTTGCCTCCCCACCACCCACCATGCATCCTCTATTCAGACACAAACTGTAATTAATTACTGAGTTTTTTAATAGAAAAGAAAAAGGAAAATCCCAACTAGAAATACATTTGTTTATTGCTCTCTTTCTTGGAGAGGAACAAAATGCCCCCCATAATTGCAATGTGAGTACGAAGTCACCTCTACAACCACCGGTAGATTTTTAAAGATCACTCGCATATGCTGTCTTAACTTTAGTGGGTCACAGTGTAATAGTACGAAGTGATAAAAATCCAATCTTTATATGTATGTATGCCTTCGTTCCATTCTCCCTCATCCACCATCTTTATTTGTTGCTCTTATCTTATCCTGCTCTGAGGTATATGCTTCCATGTTTGGCCAAACCCTAGATCTGTCCCCTCTGTAGGTGGATTGTTTGTCATAACTCTCTGTTCTTTCTTCACTCGAGCTTGCACTTAAAAAGTAGTATATCTGTGTGCTTTGTGGTTTTCTTTTTCATCATTTTTTAGTTATGTATTTCTCTGTCTGTCTGCCTCAGCTTTTCTTTTTATCGCTTGCAGAGCTCTTAAAAATACATTTCTGCACTGCAGTAACTATGTGCAAGTGCAACATGTGCTAATATGTTTTTTTCCTTTTTCGTAATCGCCCTTTTCATCTTCAAAAACTGTCGATTTGTTCATTTCCTTGTCTGAGACACATCTGCATCTTGAAGCCCTTTTTCCATAGCCACCAAGAGGACGTTTTCTGCACCTGCAGTCTGCAGATTTTCTTTGGAAGTGCAAAGGTACAAACTTTTTAACTGATGTACTGATTGTATTGTATGTTCTTGGCCTTAACAGTGCGCAAAAGGGGACTTCTTGAAAAAAAGAAAATAAGAGCTTAGTTGAGTCGTGAACAGATGAGTGACACATCTTCAACGGCGTTGCTGGCTGGCGGTGGCGAGGTGGGCTACGGTGGTTACAAGACGCCGTTCACTGCGATGCAGTGGCAGGAGTTAGAACACCAAGCCAAGATATACAAGTACATGGTGGCTGGCTTGCCCGTCCCGCCCGACCTTGTAATACCCATTCGCCGAAGCTTGGAGGCGCTTTCCGCTCGTTTCTTCTCCTATCCTTCATGTAATAAATTGTTCTCTACCCTTTTCATGAATTGTGTTTGTGCCTCTATTTCATTGCTCACATTCATAAGCCTATAGATTGATTATGCATATACCATTGCTATACATACTTTTATGGTTTCGTAAGCAAATAATATGTTTGCACAATTCTAGTTGCTTTACTGTGCTGTATGTTTTAGCTTTAAGGTCGATTCACATGTAAAGAAGTTCATAGACGAATCTTCTAGCTCACTGTTTAGTTTATGCAATTGATTGCAGCAGATCTTTGTCTGTAGTGTGCTATCAAACTAACTGCCTGAACGATAACTGTAATAAGTCCACTTTTGCTTCGTTAGATTAGAACCGAACATTTGCTATGGAAAGAAGCCCCTCTTAGGTATCTGATGAATCTTTATATCTCCATGAAACAGTGGGCTACTGTTCATACTATGGCAAGAAGTTCGATCCCGAGCCAGGTAGATGCCGAAGAACCGATGGCAAGAAGTGGAGGTGCTCGAAGGACGCTCACCCTGACTCAAAGTACTGCGAGCGGCACATGCACCGTGGTCGAAACCGTTCAAGAAAGCCTGTGGAATCATCGCAACAACAAGCCACTCCTCTCTCGCAGCCCTTGTCAGCAACAACATTGCCTCACATCATCGTCAACAGCAATGCCAATAATAGCAACACTGGCGGAAGCTTCCAAGCCAGCGGAAGCGGAAGTTTCCGGAACGTTCCTTTGTGTACTTTCGCAGGTTCTCAAAGTCCCTCCTTTGGGAGCAGTAGCATCACAAAGCTGCAGCAGATGGAGCAACCGATCGCCTATGAGGTGGACGGTAATAGTAGTAAGGGGATGAGGTACCTTTTCTTTTCTTTTCTTTTTCTTCTTATTTTTAGGATTTACGAAGAAGATAAGTGACATAGCCATAGTTCATTATGTCGGTTTATTGCTCATTTCTGATGTTTCTTTTCTTGAAATGAACACGATTGGTGAACTCTACCGCAGGTACGTCCACGGGCTAAATCCTGACCATAGCTTCTCTCCGGAAGCTTCCAGAAGCTTCGGAAGCTTGGGCCTTGGTTCTTCCATGCTGCTCAATCCCATTCCCATCAGTGGTCAAGAAAACACAACCCACCATGGCTTTGAGCATCTTAGTACCACAACTACTACAACTGCATCGAAACATAGGCAACTCTGCCTTTTAGACAGCGAGAATGGTTCAGAGAAGATCGAGCAGCAGCAGCAGCAGCATCATCTGATTCATCCTTTCTTCAGTGAATGGCCTGCAACGAAAGAATCATGGTCGGGCCTCGACGATGACGATGGGTCGAACAAGAACGTTTTCTCGTCTACTCGACTGTCCATCTCGATTCCTAGGAGTTTGCCTGATTCCTCCCGCTCTCCCAACAGTGAGTGTTGAAAGACTAAATTTTTTTTTTTGTGGGATACATCAAATTTGCATATCGATTCATTCATTTTGCTCAATGATTGATTATCTATCAGATGGGTGATATGCTGCTAGGAAAGAAAGATGATGATCGGTGGATTCATGTGAACTTTGTATGAGTTTTCAGCAGTTGCTTCTCATTATCTGAATGTTCTTACTTTGTGTTTCTAAGTGGATTTGATTATGTGTTTAAGACATAAAACTCAGTTGGGAGTTGACAGTTGAGCATGTTCGTTGAGTACTATAGTTGGTGTCCTTTTTAAATAATTAATCATCATAAAATATCATAAATGCATAAAATTAGAAAATAGTTCTAATCCAAGATGAAGTACAAGTATAAACGTATCTAATAGGAATGGAATATAACAGAAATTCAGTTTTCAGTTTAACTACCATGCGTCTCTCATAAGGTATCTTCTTTGCTTGTAAGAGTATAATTCCATAAACACATCCATAATTCTTTATAATCATAAATATTCCAAAGTTTTAAAAATATCAAATGGACTATGCTACTGACACGTGGCACCTAGCTTTATCATCATTAAAGTAATAATTATTGTAGTAGTAAAAATTAAAAAATTTCAAATGGGAAACAGTCAAATATAGTTTGAATAAATGAGCACCTATTCAGCCCTTTGAATTGATAAAAGTTTGAAAGATGCTTTATTACCAATCATATTTGCTTAGTAAAGACACAACCTTTTCCTTTAGGTGGTAAGAAATCCAAGAGTAATAATTGTCATTTGTTCAATTAATTTTTGACCAAATAATGCATAAATAACAATCATTCTCCACACAAAATACCAAATCCACGAGAAAACTGCAACCACAATGCGATGATAAGCCTTAGAATAAAAAGCTTAGCACGACAAATTCCTCCTTCAAAATCAAAGTAAGGGACCATTGCAAAAAAGCTGTTAAAGCCCCAAAGAATATGAGAATCAGCCATTTCCTTCCCATTTCCTCAAATATCATAGCCCGTCGGCGGAGGCATGTCGAATCCACCGTCTTCTTCGTCTTCCTCGTGATACCATTCATGGGCAATTGTCTCAATGCTAATTCGGACAAGAACGATGTCAGAGAACCAATGGCAATAGACACCATCTTCGAGCTTCCTTCTCCATTGCCCTCTTGGCCTCAAGGTTTATGAGAATGTAACAGCTGCTGCTACATCGTTTGATCATTTGAGTTTTTGAATTCACCTTTTCCTTTAGCATTTTTCCAGGCGGTGGTTTTGCTCGTGGGGCGGTGGACCTCGGAGGCCTCGAGCTGAAGCTGGTCTCATCGTTCGACAAGGTGGTGGAGGCGGACAACCTCGAAGCAACGTTCTTCGAGCCATCGCCATTACCAGACGGGTTCTCCATGCTCGGGAGCTACGCTCAGCCCAACAACAAGCCGCTCTTCGGCTGGATCTTGGTGGCGAAAGATGCTTCGGGGGAGATTTTAAAGCCGCCCATAGACTACACACTTCAGCAAGACATCAACCTTACGAATGCGTATTTCTGGCTGCCTATTCCACCCGACGGTTACAAGGCGTTGGGCTATATCGTCACGAACACTTCAGACAAGCCCGATATTGATAAGATTCGCTGCGTTCGGTCTGAGTACACGGATGAGTTGGAGAGGGACGAGGCGATTTGGGGGACGAGCGTTTATGGGACGAGGCCGAGAGCAAGAGGGGCTGACGGACAGGTCGTGAGTGTGAACTCATTTGCTGTAATAACTCAGAGTGTCAATGGAGATGATCATCAAGAAGACAACCTCAACTCAACTGCCCTACCTATCTCATGTTTGAAGAACAATAACCTTAAACTATCCGAGTTCTTTGATAGAGAGCAAGGCATAGCTTTATTCCTTGAGTATGCTCCATACATCTACTTTCATTCGGACGAAAAATACCTCCCCTCGTCGGTGAATTGGTTTTTCGCCAACGGGGCGTTGCTGTACCACCTTGAAGAAGATCAAGTGAGCGGGTTCGAACCCGTTGAAGCCGACGGCTCGAACCTTCCGCAGGGCGGTTCGAACGACGGTCAGTACTGGCTGGACTTGCCAGTGGCTCAAGAAGAGCAAGATAGGGTGAGACAAGGGAATTTAAGCTCGGCCGAGGCTTACATACACTTGAAGCAAGTTCTTGGGGGGACCTTCACGGACATTCAAGTGTGGATCTTCTATCCCTTCAACGGCCCTTCATCGGCCAAGCTCGGCGCGTTCAATCGAATCAAACTGGGGAGGATCGGCGCGCACGTCGGAGACTGGGAGCACGTCACCTTACGGATCAGCAACCTCGACGGGCGTCTGTACAAGGTCTACTTCGCGCGGCACGGCGGCGGCGCGTGGGTCGACGCGTCGTCGCTCGAATACGCGGAGAACAGCAACAGATTCGTGGCGTACTCGTCGTTGAACGGCCACGCGAGTTACCCGAAGGGAGGGTCGTTCTTGCGGGGGAATGGTTCGGACGCTGGGGTCGGGCTTAGGGACGACGCTGAGAAGAGCGGCAAGGTGTTGGACTGTGGCCAGAGGTTCGTCTCGCTGCCGGACGACGCGGCGGCGCAGCCGCCGTGGCTGAACTACGCGAGGCTGTGGGGGCCAACGAAGAGCTACGATCTTGGAGAGGAGGTTAAGAAGATCAGAGGAATGCTGCCCGGGATATTCAAAAAGCCGTTCGACAAGTTGGTGAACTCTTTGCCCGCCGAGGTTTATGGTCAACAGGGCCCGACCGGTCCTAAGTTTAAGAGTAGTTGGGACGGTGATGAGAAGGTTTGACTTTTTACATTTAAAAAAAAAAAAAGGAACTTAATAGATTGATTGATTATGGATTTGGTAAAAAGGAACTTAATAGATATTATGATGGAGATAATCATTGCTCCTAATTTTTAGGACACAACCGAAATCTCTATCGAGAGAGACCACAATCAACAAAGAACTAAAAAGTTAAAAGAAACACAAACCTAAAAAAAACAAGATTAAACTATTAATGAGTCTAACACTCCATACAAATAGCCATTAAGAACATATTTGGTTGGGGGTATTAAGAGGGATTAGGGAATTAGAAATAATTAATTCCATACAAATCGCCGTTAAGAGCATGTTTGGTTGGGGTATTAGGAGGAATTAGGGAATTAGAATTAATTAATTCCGCATTTAAGTGGAGGATTCTTTTAATGTCAGTATTTGGTTAATACCTAGTTAATACTGTCAATAAGATATTAACTAAATCAGTCAATTCTCCTTCTTATTTAATCTTATACATATTTGACAAGTGTATTATTTATTTATAAAAAATTTACATTAAAAATAAAGAATAAGATCGTAATTTAATTTATTAAACTTAATAGCATCTAAACTCATCTACCAAACACATCATACGTCATTATTTAAACACATCAACCGAACACCCCAAAAATTCATATTCTCAATTATCTAAAACCAATTAAAACTAATATTATCTAAACCAATCATCTCAATCAAATAGCCTCTAAGTACATCAAGGTTTTAGCATAATTCATATATTATTGGTAGTAGACATTGAATGGGGATCCACAAAGCCCACTTAAAAGCCCAAAAAGATTACTATATACAAGCCCACTTAAAAGCCCAAAATGCGGGCCTTAGCAGTATAGTTTAGGTTCAGCTTTAGGCCCATTTAAACAATGCATGGAAAAAGCTCCTCTCTAATGAAGTATATCAAAACGATGCCGTTCTTCGCCTATCTGGGTGATTCCGTAGGTGTTTTGATCGTCGGCGGATTAGCGCCGCTGCCACAAAGTTCAGTTCAATACTGCTCTAATGGATATGGCGATACCACATGCCAAAGTGAAGCCTCTTCTCCTTTCTCATATGAACAAGTATAGCAGCGTTAGTACAACATGCGAAGGTCCGAACAGTCATGGTGTGATCCCTCCAGTTCAGATTCAGTTGCCTATCCATAGACCACGATACAGACCACCTCGACCCATTAAAGTCAATCCACCGCGCAAGAAGACCAAGCCGACGACCACAACGTCGGATGTGTTGTACTTGTGGGACAAGCTCGAGTTGACTGTAACTCTAGATATGTACTCGTCACTTATCAAAGAATGTACTAACTTGGGGGACCCTTCGTTGGCCGTTGAGCTGCATGATCATATGAGAAACAGTAGGCTTGCTGTGGACTTGCCACTGCTTAATAGGATCTTGCTGATGTACTTGTGCAGTGGATGCTGCGAGCGTGCGTACCAGGTGTTTGATGTTATGTCTGTTAGAGATTTCAATTCGTGGGCTGTCATGATCGGCGGTTTCGTTGAGAATGGGATGCATTACGAAGCATTGGATTTGTTTGTAAGGATGATGTATGAAGTGAAGTTTGAAAATATTTGCGATGATCATGCGAGGTTTTCAGTTTCCGGGATCCTAGTGTGTGCTCTCAAGGCTTGCTTGGCGGCTGGGGAATTGGATATTGGGAAGCAAGTTCATGGATGGCTGTGGAAGATGGGTTTTTCTGAGGATGTTACTCTGAGTAGTTTCTTGATTAGCTTTTATGGGAAGTTCAATCACTACGAGACTGCACAGGATGTCTTCAACCAGGTTCGTTCTCGGAATACTGCTGTTTGGACATCGATAATGGATAACTGCTGTAAAGATAACGACTTTAATGGTGCCATTACGGCATATAGAGAAATGGGAAGTTGTGAAATAAAAAAGAACTCGTATACTTTATCGAGTGTACTAAAGGCTTGTGGAGGCATAGGTGATGTAGAATGTGGCAGACAAGTTCATGCAAGTGCGATGAAACTGGGACTTGAATCCAATAGTTTTGTGCAAGGTGCATTGGTTGACTTGTACGAAAAGTGCGGCCTTTACAACGATGCGAGTCGAATATTCGAGTGTGATATACGCGGGACAAACAGTGAATGTTTCAGAGCTCTGATACAGGAAAGAAGATTCTTTACGAGATGTGTTCGTGGGAAGAGGACGGAGTGATTGTGCCTACAAATCATTCAGACATTCATCCACATAATCAGACATTCGATGGCTAATGAAAAGTCGTCTTCATCCACAAAATCAGACATTCGATGGGCAGTCGAGCAAGAATACTTCACTTCAGGTAAAGCCCTTCATAATAAATTCTAGGAAATCTTGTCATATATGTGCTTTGCTTCATGTAATGAGTCACTGTTACATCAGATCATATAGGTAAATAGTATCTGTTCTTGTACATGGTTAGAATGAGTTTATCATGATCATGTTATTAGCTTATATTAGTTGACATTTACAGGCAATTTGTATTTATTAAAGTCACAAATCAAATGCCTCACAAGATTTACATTAAAACAACAGAAAACAAACAGAATCATGAGTTTCTTTTAACTGTAACCTTTGTCTCAATCCACGACCTTTGGTACTGAAGTCGAAGAGCCAGAGAAGACATGCCCTATCTGATAAGTTACCTTGCTTATCGGCTACTACGGATCTTTGTCGATAAGCGGCTCAGACGATCTCAAACCACCAACCGAGACTACTTGTTTCTCCCTATGCGAAGCCCAGGTGACGAGATAAAGCCCTGCAATAATGAGTAGTCCTCCCAAGATACTGTTGGCGGAAAAAGTATTAACATACGATCAACCATCAGTAGACACAGAATCTAGTAAGAAAAATGAAAAAAAGGTATAACCTTCCTAGGTATATAGGGCTTCCTAGGAAAACCCTAGACAAGAAAGTCGAGGCGGCGGGCTGGAGCGGGCTGTACAGTGAGACCAAGGCGGGCCCGACTATCTTGTTAGACCAGGTAAGAAGTCCATAGTTCAGAGCAGACGCAACGACACCCTAAAACAGAGGATCACACAATATGTAGAAAGTGTTTCGAGCAATTCCCAAGATTGTAATGAAGTGAAAAGAGGGCAGACACTTACAGCGTATAATACGGCAAAAGCCTCGGACCGTGTAAGAATCCACTCCGTAGATTCGTTTGCCATAAACAACCCAACCACAACCATAAGTAGAGCACCGAACGAGTATGAATACGCCGTCATTGATATACTTGCGGGATACTTAGCTAAAATTGGAGCCTGAAAAGGGACACCATCGAACGATCATGTAAAAAGACTGCCTCAACATAGACAATCTTTATGAGGTTTAGATGTAAAAAAAAAGATTGATGTGTTTGCTTTGCTTGCCTGAATTGCATAGTAAGTAGCCATGCAGAGGCAGTTTCCAATCAAGCATATTATCCCCAGATGCCAATTGTCCAAGCCCGAGTCAAGAAACATCGATACGAACCAGCCGACGGGCTCGGGCTGGCCCTTTGCACTTACCTCGTTAAGGCCCGACACATCCAGGTCTTCGTGCCCGAAGACAGCGGGCCCACGGAACATTGCCATCAAAACGGCGCCAGAGATACACACCACGGTGCCTCCTATCTTCGTCTGACCTTCAGTCGTTCGTACGTTCACCGTCTCTGTACTGCACATGCAAACATAAACATAACACATAATCGCGCTCGAATGAGTGTTACGAGACAGAGATGTATGAAATATGAACGCTCCACCGACCCCATTAAGACAGCCAATATGAAAGTAAAGACGGGGATAGAAGGCTGAATAGCAGCGGCGTAGGCCGGATTTGTGTAGCTCAGACCAAGAACAAACAATAGCTGGTTGCCGAAAATTCTGAATGAATGAAAAGTAATATGAAACATATTAGTTTGCAGCTTGGGAAGAATCAAACTCCGACTAAATGGCGAACAGATGGAAATCGTAAATTTACCCGGTTAGGCCGAGAAGGAAGAATCCTAGTACCAACTCTCTGTTCAAAGGAATTCTTACCCTTCTGCAAAAGAAATTCAAACAAAACATGAACTACATGCGATTATGACAATATCAAGCATCAATTATTACACCCGCCGGCCGATGAAAACGAAGCAATGAAGAGAAAAAAAAAGGGGTAAAAAAAAGGGACGAACTTTTCACGGAAATAAGCGACTGGGGCAAGGATGGAGAGTGCAAGAAGGTCGCGAAGCACGCAGAAGACGAGCTGATTGGCGCCGGCGTTGAGTGCAACCTTGGTGATGACGTGGTACCCGCCGTAGAACAGCTGCACGGCGGCTAAAGCCAGGTGGGCTTTGTATGCGTTACCGCCGCCGCTGGCCATCGCAAACGAGGCCCTGCGTTTTAATTTGTGGTTGTGGGCGTCGAACAGTAAGATTGAAACGATCTTTTTTTTTTCTCTTGACTTTCTTTCTTCGATCGCTAAGAGTTAGGTGCTAAATCTCCATCGCTGAAAATCAAAGAACATGTGAGAGAGAGAGAGAGGTTATCCTTTTGTTCAGTCGTTATCTGATTCATAAGTATGCTGCCATTTTTGTACAAACACCTGATAATCCAAGGTAGCTGTCGAGATTGAGACAACGTTTCCAATAATTGATTGCAAGAGAAAAACATGTTCAAATCGGGCCCGGCCCGAATGTTTCACAGACATACATACATGGATACATACCAATTTCGGCTTCTTTTTTACAGCCCAGCTCTTCCTTTCGTTGTCTTGTTCTTACAGACAGCCCAAGTCTTTTCTTTCTTTTGTTTTTTTGTCTTTTCTTTTTTCATAGTCCAAAAATACTGATCTAGTTTTAAATCGAGCAAGTTTTTCTTTTTTCTTTCTGTCCTTATATTCGAACTGGTTATGGGATAGCATCTAAATATCGGTGTGAGCTTGCGCCAAACAGACCTAGCGGATGCTTACTTGCGTCACACACTCCAATGGTGAGACTAATCTCCGAGATCAGATGAATACGCCACAAACCCACCTGACAACGATAGTCACATGTAATAAATCTCATGGTACTACTCAAAGAATTGTGGGAAGGGGTAATCGAGCAAGTTAGAGGACTACAATTTTGCAAACTTTGTTGCCATGATTATGTACTATAATATATATATATATATACACATGTATTATATATGTGTAGGGTAGGATACAAAAAGTGTAACTTATGAAGCATAACATGGAATAACAAAACTAGACAAGATCATAGCTTTATGCCAAGGGAAGGTAGATACCTAAACTTTATCCAGCCATTACAACTAGAGGAACCCATTTCCCTAACTCAAATGTTTCATGTTTATGTCTCAAGAAAGGAAACACATTCAAATGTCAGCTTCAAAAGCCGCCGGCCGCCATCGTATCGTCGGGCGCCATTGAACGCCTTAGCTTTAAACCTACCAATGCCGAAGCAAGCGTCAAGTCCTCGAAAACACACCAACCCTTTGATATGGTGCGCCGCAATAATCTGCGCATTCATAGCCGTGATCGTCGTGATCGCAGGCCTCATAGCCTTCGTGGGCTACCTCACGGTGAAGCCCAAAGTGCCTCAAATCAGCGTCTCAAGCGCCCGCCTCGACGCCATATACTTGGACCAAGCGAGCCGGCTGGCGGTCCAAGCCACGGTCGTGGTCAGAGCCCACAACGACAACGCAAAGGCCCGCGCGAGGTTCTACGACGCCAAGTTCGACCTCAGCTTCGGCGGGATGAACATAGCTTACCTGAGGAACCATCCCTTCGACGTCGGAGCCATTTCAACTACGTGGCTCAGTCCGCTCCTATCCCGCTCAGCCCCGAGCAGACCGAGTCGGCGAACTTGGGTCTGAGGCGGGGCGTGATGGAGTTTGAGCTCAAGGGTAGTATGAGGACGAGGTGGAAGGTTGGGCTCATTGGCTCGGTTAAGTTCTTATTACATTTGGATTGCAGGCTTGGTTTGAGGGTTGATAGGACTACAGTGTACCCACCACGATGTAGTTCTAAGTCAGTGAATTCTTTATTTTTCAAGAATTTTTTATTATTTTTTGTCCTTTTTGGGTCTAGATTTGCTTATTGAAGATTATACATATGATATTGCAACTAATGTAATTTTTTTTCTTTTTTTTTTCATATTATTGTTATATGACTTTTCTTTACGATATTATGAGGTCAAAAGTTAGAAATTAGTAGGACTAAGTCAATGCTACATTCATTTCAGTCATCTCCTTTACTTACTTTAGGATATTGTTAATAATTATTATTTTTTTTAAAATTTATCATTCAAGAAAACGACGGCCACCATAAATTGGAGATAGATAGTCAAACCTGAGGAAAGAAAAAAGAAAACCATGACCAAATCTTTCCTCGTATGCTGTCAGAAAGGCAGTAAAAAATAATAAGTAATAATAAAAAATTGATAAAAGTTAAAAGCAGTCTCTTCATTTCTATTTTCTCTTCACTTGAAGAAGAAATTATCCCCAAAACTCCATAACCACCCCCTCAAATCATGTACAACAATCCTATGAATGACCAAAACACATCATTGAACAACTGCAACAGCACATATCCCATGTATTACCAGCCCACAAACACGATGCAGCAGTTCCCCTCGCAAGCACCTTTCTCTGATGTTAACCATGGCTTCGATGACGACGACGACGGCGGCGGTGACGACGACGGCGATGAGTTCCCAAGAAGAGTCGAGAGGCTTCCTCAATGGAGCTACCAAGAAACTAAGGACTTGATTGAGATTAGGGCTCAGCTCGAGTGGGACCACGACGCCTCGAAGAGGAGGAAGAATATGTGGGAAATGGTGGTCAGAAGAATGAGGGAAAAGGGTTATGTAAGAACAAGCGAGCAGTGTAAGGGAAAATGGAAGAATCTTGTAAACAGATATAAGGTACATAGATATCTCTTATGCATGAAGTTGATTTTTTGCTGGGTTCATTTCATCATATGATACTGTTACGCTAGGCTGGTGAAAATTTGTTCTTGCAATTTAATCTTACTTGTCTGATTTTTTTTTTTTTTTCAGAATCACAATCCTGATGCAGACAATGCTCGACAGTTCCCTTTTTTCGATGAGATGGTAGCTGTGTTCACAGCAAGAGCCAACCGGGCACAAAGGGCCGATCCGTTGGACGATCAAAGGAAGCAAAAGAAGAGGTCGAAGACTGCGATTTCCGAAGAAGACTCGTCGGAAGGCGACGATGATGAAGATAGACAAGCAGAAACAGTTCAAACAGAGAACACATCGTACGACCCAAAAGCTAAATCTATTGGATCGAAGAGGCAGAAGCGCCAAGAATTGGGCAAAAGTCCCACGATGAAGAAGAAGGCTCTTGAAAGTATAGAGGAGATGGTGAAGAACTTTGTGGGCGAGCAGCAAGCGATCGATACGAAATGGAGGGAGCTTTTCAAGAGGCGGGAGCAAGAGCGGGACGAGTTCGAAGAAGAGTGGCGTGACAACATGAAGAAGCTCGAGAAGGAGAGGCTGGACATGCATCGAGCTTGGAGGGAAAGAGATGAACAGAGGAGGGCTCAAGAACAGAGCAGAGCTGAGAAGAGGGACGAGATTTTGACTCTTGTTTTGAGAAGAATGACCCATGATAACAAATAATGCTTGGTTTTGATTTGGGAATGTCGATGGGATGAGACAACTAGATGTAATAAGGCATGGTTTGGTGTGTTTAAGGCACAATATTTGGAGCTAATGTATCTGAAGTAGATCTTTAATGAGCAGACAACGTAAGAATTGTAACATTTTTTCAATCACACAAAACAAGTTTTGAAGGATAAATTACACACGGTTAGGCGAAAGTCGAAACCATACCCTGAGGTGCTATACTGACTCGGGTGGAGGATTCTCTTTTGGATGCTTTGAGCCATAATGATCGATAAGCTGCTTGTTATTTGCTAGTGAAACCTGAAAAGTCACGAATTATAGGTTAGCGATGACATTCGAAAATCGAAATGTTGTATTTTCCCGAACACAGTTCAAACAGAAGATGAAAAATAAGCATTCAAAGAACTGTGTAAGTGCAGTGCCGTAATTGCTATATCATTTCAAAATTTCATTGATTTAAGCAGAGAACAAAAGTGAGTTTGAGTTTCCCAGACATAAGGTTCCAATCTTAACAAGTCTCCCACGTCTTTGATAAATTCGGTGTATCAATCACAAATCAACTGGGAATAAAAGGAAGAATAGCTTCATCTAACTAATACATGCCATGGATTATGTGGTATTTTCTTAATATGAGACCTACTATCCCAACAATGTCAAAAAGCATAACGAGGATGTCATCTTCATGATCATTTTGAACCCCAATATATCGAGGAGTTGGAGAAAAGCTGACAATATTTTCAATGCGCTAATGCAATGGGGCTCCATAAAAGTTGCTCAAGAACTTACAACATACATAGCAACAAATCCATGGCTCACATCTTTCTACATTACTGACTAGAAAACTAGCATGCTAGAACACTAAACCAAAACCACATCATAGAAATAACAATTTTCAGTAGTTCACAGAACTCAAAGATAGACCTTATCGATGACATGGGGAAATAATAGATATGGCTCCAATTCAATGTTAATCAGGCAATGAAACTTATTGAACATAATCGACACATCAGTCAAAAAATTCCCAACAAATAGGCAAAAACTCCTCATTGATAGTCATATTCGGACCACAAGAAACAAAAACACGTCAGTCCCAATCCAATTCGACATTTTCCTGCCCAGCCTAGTGAATACAGAAACGATGTTACGTAAAATAAAAGCTTAAACATGAAATTGCAGCACTTGCCTTACAAATTGGACAGACAACTTTGAGGCCAACGGCACGAGCCTCGATCTGTGACCCTTTGGCTTTCTGATTTTTCTCAGCATTCTTTTTCTGAGCTTCGATCTTTTGCTTTCCCCTCGTCATCCTTCTTCAATGGAGCGCGCCGAACACGTCAACTGAGACTGAGAGAGAAAGCTTTTACCTTTTTGATCATCGATTAAAAGTGGGAGAGTTGAAGAACCCATGACGAACACTGAAAACTACAATGTAGTCCCTAATAATGATACAATTTGTTTTTTGCCCCTTCAATTTTGGTTATCGTAAATATGAAAAATTACAAATGGGCATAGACGTTTTAACTTATTAAGTTTTGGCCACGACCTCAATAGCGTCGGTAGTCACGTGCGGTATATCCCCTTCACACGTGCCGTCCCGCCTCCATCAATAACCTTACCACTCTCAGACTTCACTCAGCGTGCTTAAGCTAAGCAGTAAGCACACACATACCCACTGTCTACTACGGTGGTGTGTTGTAATTTAGAGAGAGAAAGCAAGTAATCATACCGCAAATTTTTTGGTCGCTATCAAAGAGCTTTACAGCTCACCTGTCGATTTCACGATCTTTCTCTCTTGTATGGGTTGAAAATTGTACAGATCGATCTTCAACAGCTCACCGTCGGCTCCAGGTTATTTCGATTTGCTTTTTTTTTTTGTCAATTGAGGAATGTTATGTTTAAGTCATTCGTATCACATGAGATTCGTGTTAAACGGATGCTTTTTCCTTTTTATATTTGATTTATGCGTTAGACAATACGATTCCAGGATAATGAGCTGATAGGCTGACTGATTACGGCTGTATTATCGTGTTAGAGCTGTGTGTGTACTCTGATGGGGTTTTATTTAGGCATAGTTGAGTCCTGCTTGGCTCTTGGATTAATTAATAGCAATGATGAACTATATAGTTAGATAATGTTTCAGTGTCGGTCTCAGAGTTCAAATATTTTAAATCTTTGGATGATGTAGGGAATTTGGCATCTTTGTGATGTTTACTTTGATAGATTTTAATCTGTGATGTTGATGCAATCATAGCTTGACGGAGTTCTTAACAACCTTATGATAAACCAAAAAAGATGATTGATTATGCAAGAATTTGGTTCTGTTTTATGTTTGTATAACTAATAATGCGTTAATATTTTGCAGGAGGCACGTTCTTGAGATTTTAGGCTGTCTTTATCACATTATCAACTCAATCGCTGGTTTTCCGTTGAAATAATTTAAGTGTGCCGCACATCTGATGATTTATGCTCACCGTGCCTTACCTGACCTGAGCACCGATGGGGAGTTCCTCTGTGAAGTTCCTTAGGTTGCTTTTCTGCATTCTATTTCCGCTCAGTCAGTTGAAAGACATAGAATCTCTTAGTCCTGATGGTAACTTTTCAACTCTTTGTCTGAGTTCACTTAAATTTGGTGCCTTTGTGAACGAACTAATCGATGTGATGAATGGCACGGTGCTTTTCACATTAATCATCAGCTTTCTTCAGTTAAACTTAATTTCTCTGTTTGATTGGTTGTTTATTCTCTATACTAATATGAATGTCAAAATAAGTTGAAACTTGAAGCCACCTGTCATTGGATATTTAGCATCCTCTGATGATGCTAACATCTGGCCAATTGCACATGCTGGTGGCTTAACTGTGAGTTGCTTATGGTAATCATTTGGAGTTTAGGTCAAGCTCTGGTCAACTTTAGGACCACTATAATTAGTTCAGATGGTATTCTACTTCAATGGAGACCTGAGGATGATGATCCATGTGGATGGAAAGGGGTAAAATGTGACGCCAAGTCAAGACGAGTTACAGCATTGTAAGTCTGTTATTTCGGGATGTACTAACTTTTTCTTCTATCATATTTTTCTGTTCTTTTACACTGTATCTCTAACAGGCCTGTTTTCCTCTTCTTGCAGGAGCCTCCCTAATCGCAAACTTAATGGACCTCTTTCCCCAGAAATTGGAAAGCTTGACCACCTGCAATTTCTGTATGAATCATTTAATTCTCCCTTCTCTCCTTGGATTTGGTGCATATTACCGAAGCTAAAACTAAGTTGCTTGCAGAGCACTTCATGGCAACAATTTATACGGGACAATACCTCCAGAACTTGGGAACTGCACGCAATTACAATCACTGTATGCAACCTGTTCTTCTGCTTTTAATTTGGGGGTTCAATTTTGTGACACTTGACATGTGTTTTTCGTAGGCTGAACAGGGATCTTGAACCTTTTTTAGTTTCCTGCTAATTCAACTATCACTTCATTTGTTTGGCAGTGAAATTTGCTGTTGCTCTCTCTCTTTTGTTGTTGTTGTTTTGTTTGAGGGATAGTATAGATAGACCATTAGGAAAGCTCACGCTAATCTGCTATTCTTTTTAACGAAAAGCTTTGTTTAATTTATGTTTCTATTATTTAATTGTTTGTTCGATCAAGTCTGTCATGAATGATGTTATTTTCTGTAGCTTCTTGCAAGGTAACTACTTAGGTGGATCGATTCCATGTGCGCTGGGAAATCTTTCTCTGCTGGAGTATCTGTGAGTAACTATTTTGAAATTGCTGAAATTCCAATCTTTTGTTTACTGTACATAATCTTGAAAGTATAGTTTTTCTGGTGGAGCAATCCATTTGTAAACAAGGTGCAAAGCTTCCCTTGAAATAAACATTATATCCAATGTGTTTTTTCAGAGATCTATCTAGCAACTCTCTCAGCGGAACCATTCCTACTGCACTGGGGAAGCTAACCAAGCTTGAAAGTTTGTGAGTACGCTATATTTATTTCTAAGGTGTACCATCCAATTACAACTTCATTGTTCTAATTCATCAACTCCTGCCATGTTTGTAGCAATGTATCAATGAACTTCTTGGTGGGGCCTATACCGTCTGATGGTATTCTTGCAAACTTTCAAAATGATTCGTAAGTGATGCATGCATTTTAGGATCGCCTATTGTATAGTTGTTTCGATATTCATGATTCGGTTATTCTGTTTCTTTTCCCTCTCACTAAACTTATATTTCATTTTGATATTTTCATTCCTATTTTGCTGATTCTCCTTTCAGCTTTGTTGGTAATCGTGGATTGTGTGGCAAGCAAATTCAAGAATGCAAGGACAATAACGGCGGTCCTTCCACATCCCATCCTAACCAATCAGGTTAATGATATGCTGGGAAAGATCATTTTTATGCCATTTTTTATATCTATTTGTAATAATATCTTGCAACGATCTCACCCTTCTGACCATGCAAAGAATTGACAAGTTTTTAGTTTTGCTCGTTTTGTTTTCTAGTTATTACAATGTGGAAATTACAAACATGCATGGAAAAAAAAAGTTTTATAACATTTAACATATATGTAAATTCTAGGATGAAGTGTGGAGACAAGCGATCTAATTATGCTTCTTATTTGTTTGTTTCACGTGCAGACCCATTTCAGGCCAAGAAGAACTCGGGGAGGCTTTTTGTAAGTGCTTCTGCTACAGTTGGGGCCTTGCTACTAGTTGCACTTATGTGTTTCTGGGGCTGTTTCCTGTACAAGAGGCTTGGTAAGAACGATGGAAAAGGACTTGCGGTGGATGTCGGTGGAGGTGTGGAGTTTAGGCCTCGCCTGTAGATTTTTTAGTCTTATCCTAATCTGTCATTCAGTGATCTTTGCTTTGGTTTGACGAATTTTCTGCTTTTACATTATTCAGGAGCCTCAATCGTAATGTTTCACGGGGATCTGCCATACTCATCGAAGGACATTATCAAAAAATTAGAGGGCTTAAATGAAGAGCATATAATTGGTGCAGGAGGCTTTGGAATGGTCTATAAACTCACGATGGATGATGGAAATATGTTCACCTTGAAAAGGATTGTGAAAACAAATGAGAGTTTCGACCGCTTTTTCGAAAGGGAACTGGAAATTCTTGGGAGCATAAAGCACAGATACCTGGTGAACCTCCGAGGATATTGCAATTCCCCCACATCCAAATTGTTAATTTACGATTTCCTACCAGAAGGCAGCCTAGATGAATCTCTTCACGGTTAGGCCTCCATTAAAAATTTTCAGTTTAACTTTATGTAGCTTTAGAAATATACTTCGGATATGTGATATATATGCTGCATGCATTCTATTATTTATCACTCTCTCATGCCAGAGTTCATTAGGACTGACTAGTAGTAGTAATACCCATGGCCTAGATGAGAATGTCGACAAGTTCCTGTTTAGAAACTAAAAGGTAGACACACTTCTGGCCTTACGATAATCTTTATTAACTGAAACAGAGAGAGCAGAACAGCTAGACTGGGATGCTCGTTTAAACATCATCATGGGATCTGCAAAAGGCCTTGCTTATCTGCACCACGACTGCTCCCCTCGAATCATCCACCGTGATATCAAGTCAAGCAACATTTTGCTCGACGGAAACTTCGATGCTCGAGTCTCTGACTTCGGACTGGCCAAATTGCTAGAGGATGAGGAATCGCACATAACAACCATAGTCGCTGGCACATTCGGATACCTTGCCCCTGGTAAGTGCTAATAAATTTCCAAATTCACTTGTTCGTCATCTGCATTAAAAAAAAAAATTGGTTTTTCGCAGAGTACATGCAGAGTGGTAGGGCCACGGAGAAGACCGACGTTTACAGTTTTGGAGTTCTCGTGCTTGAAGTCATGAGCGGGAAACGACCCACTGACGGGTCTTTCATCGAAAAGGGCCTCAACATAGTTGGATGGGTATGCATAGTAGTAGTCTTTGCTACATTATCCATTCCAAACAACATTTTGATATATACTCATCTTCCTATTTTTCATCCCCTGCAGTTAAATCACTTGGTTTGTGAAAATAGACAGCGAGAAATAGTCGATCCTCAGTGCGAAAGCGTGGCCCTCGAGAGCCTCGACGCCTTGCTCTCAATAGCCACACAGTGCGTCTCGTCGCACCCTGAAGATCGCCCCACCATGCACAGAGTGGTTCAGATTCTCGAAGCCGAGGTGATGACTCCTTGCCCCAGCGACTTCTACGACTCAAACTCCGACTCTGGAAATGTATAAAAACTAATACTATCCACCCCTATGTTCGTTCCCCAAGCACAGAATATGTCCGTTCCTATCGATTCATTCATTGTGAAAAAAAAAAAAAAAGAAAAAAAAAAAAACTTCCGAGTCAAGAATAGTTCATTGAGTATCATATTTTTATATTAATAAATTATTATACAGCAAAAATTGATAAATCTTTCGGTGCTCATCTTTCATGTTAATGTGACATCAATCATGGCATATAAAAGAGTCAAAATAAAATTTCCATATATATATATATTCTATTATATTAAGAGCATTATAGTAACTTTCGTCATATGTCAATTTTAATTTTATTAATTAATTATTAATTTATTCTTATTTTATTTATTTATTTTAATTCAAAGAAGGATCATTTTAACCTTAAAATTTTAAATTTATTATATTTATATTCTTACAAGTCAATTTAATCTTTTTATATACTTAAAAATAATATATAATTAAATTCTTAAAAATTATAATTTCATCAATTAAATATTTTAAATTACATATAAACAAATTATAGATTCTCCGAGAGTAGCAGGCTTATCTGTACGTACTGCTACTGGGTGAGGGGTGACTTGATGGGCTCTCTGATAATGTTGTCTTTAGTTGGGCCTAACACGATTCTTCGGCCGACAAGTATAGGAGGAAAGGATACTTAATGGTCTGTCTGTTCTGTTATCTCGACGAGCTGACAGAACCTAACGGGGGAAGGGAGCACGCTCATCGAGGTGATTATATCTGTCGGAATTGATTTTGTCTTTGATTGTGTACAGCTTTGTTCTGCGTTTTTTTTTTTTTTTGTGTGATAAGAAATGATTAATATTTGTATGGATTTATGATTCGGAGGATAGAGATCGATTCTTTTACTCTGTGTGAACTGAGAAGGGTTTTGTGTTCATCTTTCACTATATGGCTACTTGTGATTGAAATTAGCTGAGAAATTATTTATTTCTTGAAGTGCGTATGCAGAAGAGGTTTTCTTCTTTTGAATAGTTACATTAGATATTCTTCTTTTGAATTGGATCAGTTCTTGCAATTTGGCCCGCAATATATGTTTTTCGTGAGAATAAGCTTTAGGGATTTACTTACTAACTCCTCTGTTCTATCCCTTTCCCTTATTTGCTTCCAAAGCTTTGTAGAGTAAATTATTACACAATCAGCACTTGCTCTAGGCGGAACAATGGAAGAAGCAGCGCCGCCCAGTTTCAAAACCCTGAAAATATCCCGAAAACAAAACCCTGACCGGAAGAACGGCGACCCATCCCAAGTCTTCTATCTATCTCTAAACCGACCCGCACGAGGCAACGCCCTATCGAACGACTTCTTCGTCGAATTCCCCAAAGCCCTGGCTTTCTTAGACCAAAACCCAAACTGCTCCGTCATAATCTTGTCCGGCATAGGCAATCACTTCTGCTCGGGGATCGATCTCCAATCCCTCACAACCCTCTTCCAAGAATCCCAAAAGCTCCACCACCGCATAATCTTCTTGCAGAATGCCATAACGTCCATCGAACGCTGCCGTAAGCCCGTGATAGCTTCGATCCACGGTGCTTGTATAGGCGGAGGGGTTGATATAATAGCCGCATGCGACATAAGATACTGCACGAAAGACACTTTTTTCTCTGTGAAAGAGGTGGACTTAGCCATCACGGCCGATTTAGGTTCCTTACAGAGGCTTCCAGGGATCGTCGGGTTTGGCAAGGCAATGGAACTTGCTTTAACGGCTAGGAAGTTTGCGGGCTTGGAAGCTAAGGAGCTAGGGCTTGTCGCTAAGGTTTTCGAGACTAAGGAGGATCTTGATCGCGGGGTTGGCGAGATTTGTGAGGGTATTGCGGGTAAACCTCAGCTTGCCGTCGTCGGGACGAAGAGGGCTTTGCTGAAGAGTCGGGATTTGAGTGTCGAACAGGGCTTGGATTATGTTGCTGCTTGGAATTCTGGCGATCTTTTATCAGGTGATGTTGTTGAAGCTGTATCTGCTCATGTTGAGAAGAGAAAGCCTATGTTTTCTAAGCTTTGATTGTTGTGTGAATTGCTGCATTCATCGTATTGGCTGTAGCCTGTAATAAATGAAGATGTATGAGAAACAAAAAGTTTACCCTTGAAATCACATTAATGGATCTTTGGATCTTTTGAAGATCGATGTTATACTTTGATGCATGAAAAAGAAAGATCAAATACAATGTTGTGAGGGCGATCCATGTTATTTCTTTTTTCCAAAAAGTATTTATTTTATTGGTTCATCATAATTTATTAAGAAATCGAGGGTTTCTTCCTAAATTCAATTAGTGATAGGTGAAGCTTTTTAGGCGAGTCGAATGAGAAGAATTATTCGATGTGGGATAGACAAAAATCTCAACACGTCCCCTCACGTGTGGCGTGATTGGCTTAGTACGCGGACATATGAATCGATTGACGGTGAACAAAGATCGAACCCGCTCTGATACCATATTAAGAAATCGAGGGTTTCAACCTAAAATCAATTGGTGATAAGTAAATGTGTTTTTTTGAGTATATTAGGTGAGTCGGGTGGGAAGAATTATCTCATGTGGGATAGACAGAAATCTCACCGAAAAAATGATTAGACATTTGCATTGAGAAAATCTCAATTAGAAGGTGGTCAATAAAACTAGGCCAGCTGTCCAAATAAATACTTCTTTACAAATTAGACAATTAAATAGGGACTATTATGAAATATTAAATAAATATGTGGATGTATATTGTTTGGAATGGTGGTTAAGTAAAAGGAGTGGTTTAGAATGGAGGTTGTGATTATTTTATTGATTAGAATGGTAGATGAGATTTTTGTGTGGTTGATGTAATATTTTATTTTGTGGATGTAATTGGATGAATTTGTGTATAAATAGGTGATTTGGGATGTGTAAAAAGATAAGAGAAAGTATTGAAGAAAAGAAGTTATTATCTCTCTAATTATATCGTCATTAGTAAAATACTTAATAGTTATAATATTTTATAACACGTTATCAGTACGAGCACTCTCCGTCATCAGTTTCAACCTCCGTCGAAGATATTGTACGAGTTTAGAATCATGTCGTTTTATACAAAGATGGATCTTCTTCTTCTTACTTTATTTACGGTGATCCTTACCGCTATGTGGATAATATTTTTAAGGCTTTTTAAATATTATGATTAATTGTACTTTTTCCTTTGATGTTATAATCACGAAACTTATTTTACATTTTTGTAATTGAAGGATGTCGCTCTATCTGATGTTTAATCTATTGGTCATGATTATTTTTACGGCGACACTTATATGGATGTGGATATCGTTTTTCATCAGAACTTTTACAAAAGAAGATTTAAAAGAAGATTTAAAAGAAGATTAATTATATTTTTTTTTGTATAATGTTTTAATTATTATAGCATATTTTGTATTTTAATTATTATAACATGTTTTGTATTTTATTATAGTAAATGTCGAATTTGACGAGTCTTGAGTTTGTTGCACTCGACATCACTGGCAAAAATTATTTACCTTGGGTTCAAGATGCCGAAACCCATTTGACAGCAAAAGGTTTAGGTGACACTATTGATCCCACGAAAACAACAACTATACAAGACAAGGCGAAAGCCATGATTTTTCTTCGCCACCATATTCACGAAAATCTGAAAGTTGAATACTTGACAGAAAAGAATCCAGCTGAGTTGTGGAAAAATCTGAAAGAGCGATATAGCCATCTGACCACCGTTATTCTTCCCAATGCAAAGTACGAATGGCTGAACGATTGCAGGATTTTTCATCGGTAAGCGAATATAATTCTGCTGTTTATAGAATTACTTCCACACTGAAATTATGTGGAGAGATAATTACCGATAATGATATGCTGGAGAAAATATTTACCACGTTCCATCCGCAGAATATGATATTACAACATCACTATCGGGAGAGAAAATTTAAAATGTATTCCGATTTAATTTCTTGCTTACTTTTGGCTGAGCAAAATAATGAATTGCTGGTAAAAAATCACGAATCCCGAGCGACTGGTTCTACTGCACTCCCTGAAGCGAATGCAGTCAAAACTAATAATGATAATAGTCGGGGTAATGATCGTGGACGTGGTCGTGGTGGATTTCGCGGCCGTGGACGTGGTCGTGGTCAAGGTCGTGGTCAAAACCGAGGTCGTGGCCGAGGATATTATGGTGGTGGTTATCAGTATCATCGTGGTGGTTATCATAATTATCGTGGCAGTCATCAAAATCTTCCCCAGAAGAGGAAAATTTATGATAATAAAGATGAGAAGAGGCAAACTGAACAAAAGAATAATGATGAAAAGTGTTATCGTTGCGGTGGTTCTGGCCATTGGTCGCGCAATTGTCGTACGCCCAAACATCTTGTTGAGTTATATCAAGAATCTCAGAAGGGCAAAGGAAAGAAAATTGAAATGAATTTTGTTCAGGGAGAATTCCCCTCTACCTCTGATGCCAATGATGAAAATGCTCATTTAGAGGCTTCGGATTTTCTGATCGAAGAAAATTAATCTGCTTTGATTTTATTTATGTATTATGTTTTACTATTGTGTGTTTTATTTGTTTTAAGTTATCTATATGTTTGTAATGCAATATTTCTTTTTCATTAATAAATATTATGTGTTTGTTTATAAAGGATATTTATTTGATGGATGCGAGCATGTGCAATGGAGAATTATGTCTTGCAGACTGTGCAACGACTAATACGATTCTGAAAAATAAGAAATATTTCGATCATCTTGATATGAAAAGGGCCAGTGTTATTACGATATCAGGCAGCACAAATATAATTGAAGGCTCCGGAAGAGCTAATGTTTTACTGCCTAGAGGGACAAGGCTGATGATTGAAAATGCCTTGTATTCTCCTAAGTCTCAAAGAAATTTATTAAGCTTTAAAGCTATTCGACATAATGGATATCACGTTGAGACTGCAGAAAATGGAGATATTGAATATTTGCACATTACAAAAGTAACTTCGAATGGTAAACAAATTATGGAAATATTACCATATTTTGATTCTGGCCTATATTATACATATTTTAGAACGATTGAATCATATGGTATCATAAACCAGAAGTTTATTAATGACAGTAAATTTGTTGGTTGGCATGACCGGTTGGGCCATCCCGGTTCAGTTATGATGCGAAAAATAATTCAAAATTCACGTGGACACTCATTGAAGAACCAGAAGATTCTTCAATCTAATGAATTATCATGTGCTGCTTGCTCTAAAGGAAAGTTGATTATTCGACCATCACCAGTAAAAATAAAGAATGAATCCATAAGATTTTTGGAACGTATACAAGGTGATATTTGTGGACCGATACATCCATCGTGTGGACCATTTAGATACTTCATGGTATTGATCGATGCATCAACTAGATGGTCTCATGTATGTTTGTTATCAACACGCAATGTAGCCTTTGCGAGATTGCTTGCTCAGTTGATTCGATTAAGAGCACATTTTCCAGATTACCCTATAAAGAAAATACGACTTGATAATGCTGGTGAATTCACTTCCAAGGCATTTAATGATTATTGCATGTCTATTGGAATTGATGTTGAGCACCCCGTGCCACATGTTCATACGCAAAACGGTCTTGCAGAATCATTAATTAAAAGGTTGCAATTAATTGCAAGACCATTATTAATGAAGTCGAAACTTCCTTCATCTTGTTGGGGACATGCTATATTACATGCAGCTGCACTAATACGCATCAGGCCAACAAGTTATAATGATATCTCCCCGATACAAATGGTTTATGCTCAGGAACCAGATATTTCCCATCTGAGAATTTTTGGATGTGCGGTTTATGTTCCAATTGCTCCACCACAACGCACTAAGATGGGATCAAAGGAGGTTGGGAATATATGTCGGATTTGAATCTCCATCAATAATAAAATAGTTAGAACCTTTAACTGGAGATTTATTTACGACTAGATTTGCCGACTGTCATTTTGATGAATCGAATTTTCCGACATTAGGGGGAGAAATGAAACAGCTGGAAAAGAATATTAGTTGGAATGAATTATCGCTAAATCATTATGATCCTCAAACGAAAGAATGTGAACTAGAAGTTCAAAAGATAATTCATTTACAAGGATTAGCTAATCAACTGCCAGATAGCTTTACTGACCTTAAAAGAGTGACTAAGTCACATATACCAGCTGTTAATGCTCCTGCAAAAATCGATGTTCCTGCAGAACATACAAAGAGTGTTATCGAGCCTAGACCACAATTGAAACGTGGCAGGCCCTCGGGTTCCAAAGATAAAAATCCTCGAAAAAGAAAAGGAGCAAATAATAAGAATGGTCCAGTCGAGGATTTATCGACTCTAGAAGAGTCAATGGGCATTAATGATTATGAGAATGAAAATAAGGTACCTGAAAATTCTGAGAATAATGATAATGAAGAGATCTCGATAAACTATGCCCAAAATGGAATTAGATGGAACCGAGTAAAAGTCAACGTTGACGATAAATTCTCATTTAACGTACCGCCATGAAATGAATGAGATGAATGAGAATGAGGATCATGAACCAAGGTCTGTACAAGAATGCAGACAAAGAAATGATTGGCCAAAATGGAAAGATGCAATCGAGGCAGAATTGAAATCACTTGAGAAACGAAAAGTTTTCGGACCTGTAGTCCGCATACCAGAAAATGTAAAGCCGGTTGGATATAAATGGGTTTTCATCAGAAAGAGGAATGAAAACGCCGAAATTGTGAGATACAAAGCACGACTTGTTGCACAAGGCTTCTCACAACGACCTGGTATTGATTATGAGGAGACATATTCTCCTGTGGTGGATGCAACTACTTTTCGTTATATAATTAGTCTGGCAGTACGTGAAGGACTCGATATGCGTCTTATGGATGTTGTCACCGCTTATTTATATGGATCACTTGACAGTGACATATATATGAGACTTCCCGAGGGATTTAAGTTGCCTGAAAATTCAGGGCCCCGACACGAGTACTCGATAAGCTGAATAAATCGCTTTATGGATTAAAGCAATCTGGGCGTATGTGGTATAATCGCCTGAGTGAATATTTATTGAAAGAGGGGTACAAAAATGATCAAACTTGCCCCTGTATATTTATGAGAAGGCGTAAAAGTGAATTTGTTATCATCGCAGTTTATGTTGATGATATTAACATAATTGGAACTCCCGAAGAGTTATCAAATGCTGTTATTTGTTTAAAAAAGGAGTTTGAAATGAAAGATCTCGGAAAGACGAAATTTTGTCTTGGACTGCAAATTGAATATTTGAAGAATGGGATATTTGTACATCAAGAGACATATACGAAAAAGGTATTGAAAAGATTTTACATGGATCAAGCTCATCCATTGGATACTCCGATGATTGTCCGATCATTAGACGTGAATAAAGATCCATTTAGACCTCGTGAAAATGATGAAGAATTACTTGGTCCCGAAGTACCATATCTCAGTGCTATTGGAGCACTAATGTATCTTACGAGTCATACGCGACCTGATATTGCGTTCGCTGTAAATTTATTGGCGAGATATAGTTCGTCACCGACTCGTAGACATTGGAACGGGGTTAAACGGATATTTCGATACCTTCAAGGAACAACTGATATGGATTGTTCTATTCAAATGAATCGAAAGCAGATTTAATTGGGTATGCAGATGCTGGTTTTCTATCTGACCCACATAATGCTCGATCGCAAACTGGTTATTTATTTACATATAGTGGAACCGCTATTTCATGGCGATCAGTTAAACAAAGTTTAACTGCCACTTCATCTAATCATGCAGAAATTCTAGCAATTCATGAAGCTAGTCGAGAATGTGTCTGGTTGCGATCGGTAATTCAACATATACAGCAAACTTGTGGGATATTATCTGAGAAATTACTTCCAACGATTTTATATGAAGATAATGCGGCATGTATTGCCCAATTAAAGGAAGGATATATTAAAGGGGATAGAACAAAACATATTTCACCGAAATTTTTCTTTACACATGATTTGGAGAAAAATGGTGATATTGATGTACAACAAGTGCGATCAAGCGAAAATCTTGCAGATTTATTTACAAAAGCACTTCCTCCCATTATTTTTAGAAAATTAGTATATTCAATTGGAGTTCGAAAACTTCAAGATCTGAAGTGATATTGTCATCAGGGGGAGCAAGTGCGCGTTGTACTCTTTTTCCCTTAACTGTGGTTTTTTTTTCCCTATGAGGTTTTCCCAGTAAGGTTTTTAATGAGACAACAAGTGAAAGCGTACAAAAGGAAGTATGTACTCTTTTTCCTTCACTAGATTTTTATCCCGCTGGGTTTTTCCTAGTAAGGTTTTAACGAGGCATATTCCTTAATATACATCCAAGGGGGAGTATTATGAAATATTAAATAAATATGTGGATGTATATTGTTTGGAATGGTGGTTAAGTAAAAGGAGTGGTTTAGAATGGAGGTTGTGATTATTTTATTGATTAGAATGGTAGATGAGATTTTTGTGTGGTTGATGTAATATTTTATTTTGTGGATGTAATTGGATGAATTTGTGTATAAATAGGTGATTTGGGATGTGTAAAAAGATAAGAGAAAGTATTGAAGAAAAAAAGTTATTATCTCTCTAATTATATCGTCATTAGTAAAATACTTAATAGTTATAATATTTTATAACAGGGACATATTTATAAGTTATTTAGTACTGAAATGAATTGTTGAATTCTTAGAAAGACACGTTGCATAATCTCCAAATAGTTGAGCCGTGCATATAACGTAATTTATATATATATATATATATATATATATATATATATATATGTTAACTTTAACTATATTGAGAAACCAATCACAAAAGATAAGATAAAATAGTACATTAAATATATTGAAAAATAACAAAAAGCATATACCTTAATTAAATAAATAAAGGAAATTACAAATCGAAATGGATATTTATAGGACGTTCGTTCTTATCCAGAATCCGAGTAGGAGCACTCTCATTAACGACACCCACATGCTCGTTAACGTTAGTTAAGTGGGCCCCATACTTTTCCATAATGTAATGGCGACGCTTTCTATTTATTTAGTTGTGCTTTTCTTCAATTGGGTGGATATACTTCTCTGTCTTCTCTATCCAATCCTAATTCTGTGTTTCCTCTGCAATAATCCGATTGAATCCTTCAACCAGAGTTCAGTTTCCAGAAAATAAGATTCAAAGGAAGAATTTTTTTTTTTACCTCGGTAAGCTTGCAGATTTCGTTTTTCTTATGTTGACTTTATGGGTTTGCTTATAGTTGCCTTGAATTTGCGTGATTTTTGAGAGATCGTAGTTATTTCACAGCTGCTTTTTAAATTTTGGCCAAGAACTCTAAAGGCATTTAAACTGTTTGATGTAATTCCTCTGTAAAAGAATGCTAGTAATTGGCACTTCATGTTTTTGGTACTTGCATTTGTTTCTACGTAAGTGAAAGAAGTAGTAGTACATAGATGATTTCATTGATACTTGTGGTGCTGTACGAATCATTTGGCTTTCTCTATTTGCAGTAAGTGCATTTAGCAGCTCGTTATGGCGTTGTAGATTATCAAATCTTAGAAGTACATGGAAAAGAAAAACATTGATTAACGTGGTATTTATGGTAATCAAATAATTTTAGCTGAATTTTCTTGGTTTGTAAATCAACGGTGCACAAATCAGGGCAATGGTAGAGACTAGAGATAGAGGTAGAGATTATTGTATTAGACGCTAAAAGATCAAAGTGGGCTCCTTCATTAAATGATTGTGTAGTTGTAGTTGAGACTTCCACATCACTTGCCTTGCCTGATCTATCTTCTCTTGATCCATCCTTCCTCTTGCTATTGGCTTGATAAAATTATCAAGAAAAATCATACCTTTAGGCGAGAAATCTACTTATTAAATAGAGTGTCTTGGAAGGTCTTGAGTTGGTGTCATTTGGGAGTCATCGGTTAGCTTAAGTATTGGTCTGAATTTCCTTTGTTAATTTGTTGATAGGAAACATCTTATATGTAGCTGTTTATCACCTACCTTTCCTTGTTTGTTTGTTCCTTTTGCATTATATATGACATCTTTTGTAAGTTTTCCTTATGTTTCTATTTTTCGCTTCCAGCTTTTGCCAAGAAGAGCAACTCGAAAGATGGATAGTTTCAAAAGATCTGAGACTGATTACATCAGCAGTCTCCCAAACAGCATCATCGAAAACATTCTCGGATGCTTACCGCTTCGAGACATTGTCCGAACGAGCATCTTATCCAGAGAATGGAGGTACAAATGGATGTCTTGTCCCGAGCTCATATTCGATTTCTGGTTCGATCAAATGTTTCTCGGGGAACACAAACTTGAACCGCTCGTTCGCCAGATATTGAACCTTCACAAGGGGCCTTTGCTTAAGCTGGCACTTCAAGTCCCTGATCTCAAGAGCAGCCCAGAGATCGATCGATGGCTTCATATGCTCCCTAACAACACTTTGCAAGATCTGACCCTCCACGTGCCAAAAGGAGAGGTTCATACATTGACTCCTCATCTCCTTACTTTTCAACAGCTTAGAAGCTTGAAGCTTTATAACTGTGTATTCGGCCCTGCGCCGGGGTTCAGTGGGCTCGCCAAGTTAGTGAATCTCGACCTGCAAAACGTCGAACTTTCGCAAGGACCATTTGCGAACTTCATTGCTTCGTGCCCTTCTTTGGAAAGATTGAGATTGGTCCATTGTACGAGTTTTGACAGTCTCGAGATCACGGGTCCCAAATTGATTCGCCTCGAGTTTCACGGTGTTTTCAAATCCATTTACTTCGACTGCCCTGTTCTAGAAGATGTGAAACTAACGTTCTCTTCCATGGAATTTAAGCGGGGAAACAGATTTTCCTTCGATTTGGTTAAATCCCTGAGCTCTCTTCCTTCTCTTGAGGAGTTACAACTGCAGGCTTATGCATTAGAGGTAAGAGAAACCTCATGATTGGGACAATATCACTTGGCAATCTGTCGTCGTATTTTTATTGATAAATCTTGTCGGTTATTCCTACAGGACCTTGTCGAGCACGGTGCACCAAACCAACTACCTATCTCTTTTAATTCGCTGAAAAATCTCCATCTCTCTGACATGTACTTCGAGAAGATCGAAGAGACTTCATGTGCCATTTCTCTGATTCGAAGCTGTCCCAGCTTACAGAGGCTTAAGATCACTGTAAGCTCCTTACCTCACTACCTTGTTACTACACATAATCAAGAAACACCCTTTATTAACTATTCTTGTTAAAATCTCCAGGCATTTACCTTAGATGTAGTGGATTCTGTGGCTGAGTTCTTACGATCACAATCAACGTCGGGATCTTTGGCCCAACTTCGAACTGTTAAGATGCAGCTGTTCAGCGGGATCGAGCCCGAAATGGAATTTGTGAAGTATCTCTTAGCATCCTCCGTTGCTCTCGAAGAGATGGAAATCAGCCCTCACGCCGGTCGCTTTAGCGACGGCTGCGATTCGATATTGAATGAGCTCAAACAGTATCCACGAGCATCGGCTAGGGCTGAGATCATTAGTTCCAACGGGAAAGAGTTCAGTTAGAAGCTTTTGTTCATTGAGACAACCATCTTGTCCACAAGCTTTGCCTTTTTCAATGCCTTCCATTTTCATGGAGGAGTTGGCGTGGTGGGCATATTCTGTAAATTAATAAAAAAACAAAGCTTTGTCGAAGAAATGTAATCTACATTATAATATCTACAATTTGTGGAAGCATTGTGAAGTTCCATCAAAGAATTTGAATATTCGTTCAAAAAATTTGTTTTTAACAACGTTGTACTCTAATTTTCTTGTCTTCCCCGACGATACATCTGTCTATGTATTTTCGTCCAGCATTCATCATAAAGGCCAGCGAGTCGATATTTTCTACTCTTCACAACTGCAAAACCTATGAAGATCATAAACATGGTAAGAACATTTGTTGTATTGCTGATATATAACTATAAATTATAACTTCATATTCATCTTCAATCATAATAATCTACAATGGCCATTTACCCTAAAGGTTTCTTTCTCCTCATTACCATTCTCTTTATTTCTCTAGTTCATTCCTTCAACAATGGCGGAATCACTCTCAACCTCATCCGCCGAGACTCATACGATAATCAAAACAGCGATCGCTTCTCAAACCTCAGAAGTGCTTTCCGTCGATCCTTCGCACGTAAAAGAGCCCTTCGTTCGGCCTCCCTCGGCTCATTATTACCATCTTCATCTTCTTCGTCAGACAATAATAACTCTGACTTCAACTCCACCTTAACCTCCAACGCCGGCGAATACCTCATGACAGTCAAGATCGGCACGCCGCCCGTCGAAATCGTAGCCATCGCTGACACGGGCAGTGACCTGACGTGGACGCAGTGCTCGCCATGCGATGACTGCTTCGACCAAGCAAAACCCTTGTTCGACACGAACAAAACGTCGAGCTACAGAAAAGTCTCATGCAAAGCCGATCTTTGTTCGTCTGACATCGGCGGCTCGTGCGATGGCCAGAGCTCGTGCTCCTACTCGGTGGAGTACGGCGACCTCTCTTACAGCGATGGAGACTTAGCCACAGAAACCTTCACTTTGGATTCGGACGGCAGCAAGGGACAAAGCCTGGCCATCCCTAAGGTCGTGTTTGGCTGCGGGCACGACGACGGCGGAGACTTTGGCGGCACGGCTTCTGGGATAGTAGGGCTCGGCGGCGGCAAGGTGTCCATCGTAAGACAGCTAGACAGCTACATCGACGGGAAGTTTTCTTACTGCCTGACGACGTTCGACTCCAACGACACGAGCGTGATAAGCTTCGGCAGCGACGCGGTTGTGTCCGGCCCAAACGTTGTCTCCACCCCCTTATCGAGCGGGGAGGACGACACCTTCTACTACGTCGCCCTCGAGGGCATCTCCGTGGGGGACAAGAAGTTCTCGCTGAATGACGACGACGGCGGCAAGAATATTGAGTCGTCGGCCGGCGACACGATGATCATAGATTCTGGCACGACGCTGACTTTCATCCCGCAGAATCTTTTCGACGTGGTCGAGTCGGCCGTGGCGAACGCTACTAGCGGGACCCGCGTGGATGATCCCGAGGGAGAGTTCGATCTGTGCTACGACGCTTCTTCGGGGGCGGTGAAGGGGCCGAAGATCGTGGCCCATTTTACTGGCGCCGACGTGGCTTTGCCCGAGGAAGGGATCTTCGTGGAGGTGGAAGAGGGGATTGCTTGCTTTACGTTGGTGGGGTCGGACGATGGTTTTAACATATTAGGGAATATGCAGCAGATGAATTATCATATAGGGTTTGATGTGAAGGGCAAGAAGGTGAGCTTCTCGCCAACTGATTGCAGCAGTGGTCAGCACATTATATAGGGCATGGCATGGCATGGTCCGAGGATGAAATAATAAAAATGTGTCCTTTTTATTTCAATGTTATAATGTATTTTGTCTTTTGAAGTCATTTCTTTCTATTAGTGGCTGAATAATCATTTTCTTGAAGGTGATGGTACGTCGTAATATGTGAGGCTTTTCCAATTGAATTGTTAAATCTTTCTTTCTTTATATATATATATATATATATGTATGTATGTGTGTGGAAATTAAATAGAATTGAAGCCAACAAATGTCATCAATGATATGTAATTTGAATAGAGAATTTCTTCCTTTATTATTCTCGATATATATTATTTCATCCCTTTGGACTTAAGAGCCATTACAATTTAATGGGTAGTCATTAACGGTATCTATGTATTGGACTACACTTCGATCAAAGAACCAATCTCCGATTGCCTCTGCAATTGTCTACAATTGAAAAAAAAAATTATGATATTTAAATTACCCCAAAAAAAAAAATATAATAATGAATGAAGACGTAGAAGAAAAATAGAAAACAATTTAATCATAATTTAAAAAATAATGAAATATGTAATTACCTTAGTTTCCAATTTGGGAGTATCATTCCAATTATGTATTTTATAAAGAAAATCGTGAATGAGGCAAGAGTTAATGAATTCTCCTCTTGATGATATATTCCCGAGTTCTTGCATAGTCTTTAGAAATGTTAATCCAAAATCTGAATTATTGAGAGTCGTAAAAAAATAATTAATATATATGTTATATATATGTCAACAACTTAATATATATCTATATATATATATATATATTGTACCTTTTATTATTTGAATTTGATTCGAAGTGCATGTCTTCAAATCGACGATGCAATTTTGCCAGTTGTTTTGGTTGGCAGCGTCACGAGGTTTGAAGTTATATGTAATCTAAAATAAGAGTGAATTCATGAATATTTATATTTAATTATTTATATATTTAAAAATAATATTCCCATAAAAAAAATGGAAAATATTTAAATAGATTTGTCACCTGATACGCATCAAACGCTGAGTTTAGGATAAATAGTGGAGTTTGGATACCATTAACAACATTTTCCGGGAAAATGCACTGCAACATATTAAAATTATAAATATTTTATCAATTAATTATAAATTATAATATATATATATATTATTCTGATATTATACCAGACTAGGATCTATCTTTGATGTGCATGAAGCTGGCAAGTTCTTGGCTGAGTCCTATGAACAAACGACAGATTCATAATGTAAAAAATCACATTAGTAAAATTATTAAATTTATATGATTTGTAATATATTTGTAAAAATACGACATATATATTACATGCAATGCAACCACGTTTCCATAATAGGCTTCTCTTTCCTTAGCTCCCGGACGGTCTTTTCTGTATAACATTAATACTTTAATAAAATGTCTCAAAATTAGATGAAAATTCAATATATATATATAAAGTTCTTACCCACGAAGAAAAAAACCCGAATCCGATACGCATTTGACTCTGCCGGCATTGGGTAAGTACGCTCGAAAACGGTCACAATTTAATATCGTTGCTAACCCACCCGCGGAATTACCCACCAACATCACCTATAAAAATTATTTAATCAAAATTGATTTTATAAAAAAGGGGGAAATAAATAGATTGAAGTTCTATGAATATACGAAGTTTCATTATGTTAATACATTTTGGGCATTCTTCATGCCCTTTGCTAGCAATTCTTGTACGACGGCTTTGAAAATTCTTGCACCTCTGTAGTAGATCTTGGTTGCCTGAATTATTATTAGTTTCAACGTAAATACATTTAATCAATTTAAATAAATGTATTATGCCAAAGGCATCATCATAAGTAAATACATTTAATCAAATATAACTTATTTAGTATTAATTAATTATAATAATCAACTTACTTGGTCAACTGCATCAACATCACCCATGAATGATCCACCGTCGCAGTATCTTACTATTACTCGATTCCAATTGTAGAAATCTAATATTTTCAATAGTCATACATAAATATTAAAACATTGTAATATTTATATATATTCTTGTAGTAATTATTACACAGTTTAACTAATTACCTGGATTAACGGTTTGGTCTTGGCTTAGTATTCCTCCAAAGTAGGTTGTAGTAATGTTTCTAGTGCTCCCAAGTGGCGAACTACGTCTCTGAAAGCATTCCGATGTCGTCGAACACCACCCGCCACCCTAATAATATAATTTTTTTTAATCACATTTAAATAATATATACACATATATTAATATTATTAAAAATTATTAATTAATACATACCAATAAATAAACCATCCAGTTATTGGCACCATCTTTAGATCCCTCTGCTAAATGATAACCCGGCGGGCTCCCATCCAAGCAAACTTCAAACAATAATTGATATTCATCATAGATATGAATAAGATTAAGATTGGAAAAGAATGATTAGTTGATATAATAATTATGTAATTAAATTATAGAAAGTACATGCTAATATTAATATGCTTTACCTGCGCCTTGTGAGACAGCATCGTCGATGGTTGTTATGCCTACCATGTCAGCACATTGGACTAGTTGAGCATTCATTACAATGAGTACGATGATAAGAAGTATAAAGAACCTTAAAGGGTCGAAGAGATCCGCCATGTCTTGAAATATGAATGTGTTTTTTTCTTTTTTTTTTGCTGCCAAAGAATAGAGAGCAAAATATATAAATAGGAAAAGATGACGAAGGGATAAGTATAACAAAGAAAGAGGTAGACGATACATGGCTCCCAATTTATACTATATGAACTCTTTTCTTTTTAACAATTTTTTCCATATATTTATTATCTGTGTTTTATTCAAGATGTAATACATTATAATGATTATATGAAGACCAAACAAGTCAAACAATAATTGCATAAATAAATATGTAATAAGACTAATATTGACTAATTGAAATCTGATTCTGCAATTTAAACTCTAATTTAAAATGAATTTATTAACAATTATAATCCTACAAAATTATGTAAAAATCAATAGTAGAACAATCTATAAAAAATAGTATTGTTATTGTTTAGTTTGATTTTTCCAGCAACATCTGCATGGCTAACTATTTATATTTCATAAATATATATTTACAAAAAAATCATTAAAAAAGTTACATATATTTCGAAAATCTTGATTACATCATTTTGTTATCTAAGCATTTAAATCTTTAACATTTTGCGTGAAGCCGTAAACCTTGCATTCATACATCATACACATGTACATATAGATATACGTAACTTACTAAGTATATATAAATATATATTGCTATGAATATATTTTAAAATAACTAATATTAACACATATTGGAACACGTACCATGCATAAAGTTTCGTTAGTGGGATGGATGATTTGAAATCAAATGTCACTTACACTTAGCACGCGGACTCAATACTAGAAATAATAATAATAATAATAATAATAATAATAATAATAATAATAATAATAATAATAATAAAATGTCATAATTAGGATGACACTCAAAAGGTGTCAATCAGATAATTATTGGATTACATCGAAACACCTAAAGTGGGGTGGGGAGTTACGCCACAAAATCTTCTCAATTAATGTAATATATTGCGGTATTGTTTATCTTTTCGGCTCTATATATAGAATAAAATACTAATAATAATTGTTTTTCTATAGAGATGTTAAAGTGACATGGCACATGAAGACTCCACTTGCAAATTATGGATTCAATCTCACTTTAATTTGACCGATACAATTGGGCTATAATCGATTAAAACTAAACTTAATCAAATTATTAGTCTCGTTGAACGTCGTGATCGTTCTGTAGCCGACGATTTGAAGTTTAAATTCAATTCAGACTAAACTTAGTTGGACTCTGAATACTACAATATGTGGACTACCACTTAGTTGGACTCTGAATACTACAATATGTGGACTACCATGCGCTGTGTGGGTGGTGGCCGGTGGGGATACCTCATGTTCGGGAAAAAAAAATGTTATTAAAATATTTTATTTAATTTTTTTGCGTGGGCTTTGTGGCCCAATAGTGTCCGATAATTGGGCCAAGATTATAACTGAAACGACAAATGTTGGAGCGGCCCAATTAGATAACAAGGGAATCGTCGAGACAAAGTTTCTTTCAATTGCTTTTTTGAATCCCAAAAGTACGACAAAAGCATTTAGTGGAAAGAGCAGCCAACTAGAGAGAGAGAGAGAGCTGTGTTTGCTAGCTAGCAGCTAGCTTTCAAAATCGCAATAATTAACGTCATGCCCTTCTTCTGCGCTGGATCTAAGTAATATACGTTTGCAAGCAATACGTGGGATTCTTTATCACGTTTAGCTAAAGCGTCTCAGCGCATCTGTGCTTTTTTACTTGGAAAGAGATGGATGGGATTCTGCCTTTTTACATTTAGATCCATGTCTTAGAGAGGACGTTGGTGGTGGATAGAAACAGCTGAGATGGGGTTGAGTAGCAGCAAGCACAATGTATCCAGCCAATCGCAGCCTTCGTCATCAGGTTGCCTCGAACGAACTCGGAGCAGAGTTGGATCGAAGCGCTTTGATGTGAGTAGTAATCATTTTCCTTTATTTATTCTGTGTTTTTTTTTTTGTTCTTCTGCTGCGTAAAGATGTGGTTTTGTTTCTACTAACTATTCATTGAATTGTTATTCGGCGGGGAAAATTAAGATGTTTTGAAGTATGCAATCTGATTGGAAATTGGGGATTGTGCAAATTATAGGAGTCGGTTATTATTATTATTATTTTTATTATTATTATTATTATTTAGTTGAGATATTTTAGAGTAGAGATATTTTAAATTTCGTATCTTATTAGTTCCGGTATTTTAGGGATTTGATTTCTCATATAAAATGAGGATCATTAGTAGTATAAGGATTATATCTTTGGAGTCTAGAAATCCTGAGGGCCGGAGTTATTACTCTCGGTGGAAATTTGAGGGCAGGAGTTTCGATTCTCGGTTTAGCTATTAGGAAGGCTATTAGTCTTTTTCTTTGTTCTTCGTTCGTTCGTTATTGATAAAAGTCTTTTGATTTCGAGTTTTCGAGTTATTCATCGCCTTTAAACCCTAACATAGATTTCATTTTTTTTCGGCTTTCATTCAACTGGGAATTATTGATATCTTTGTTCTTCCTTTGACGACATTGTTTTTTTTTTTTTTTTTTTTTTGTCGGTCTATTTCAGGATTCTGTTTGCCCAAGTGAAAATGGTGTTGCCACTCCTTATCCGCGTGAAAACAAACCCGATTCATCGTACTATTACCAGAAAGATCATACCGATGACGAGCTTAATGAATCAAATGGCGGCAGTAGCAATAAATTCAAAGGACCCGATACTTCTAGAACTTTGTATTCGAGGTCTCTCAGCGCTTCGGGTCGGTTTCTTTCTCGCCTAACCAGATCGAGCAGTTTGAACTCATGGAGATCTCACCAAGGATGTTTCTCTAACCCAAACGAAGAAGAAGATGAAGATTGTGTTGGTCCCTCTAGAAATGATCGAGTTGTCACCAATGAGAATAGACGGCGTTTTGATCTTTTGCCCTCATGCTTCGTTCATAGATCTCCAAGAGCAGAAAGCGAAACCGGCATATCAACTGCAATTTCTGATTGCTCCAATGATTTCCAAAATATCGATCCTTCGAATCCCATTCATCACAATGATAGTATATTAAGAGAAAATGATCGTGTTTCAGCTCAGGAACCAGCGGAGCGAAGATTCAGTAGAACCCTAAGTGTCGGTAGGCTTCGCGATAGAGTTCTTCGTGGATTGCCAATCTCTGAATCAGATCTTCGTAGTGTCGGACAGCGCAGTGAGTTAAGGCATGTTCGTCGATTTAGGACATGGACAGGGGAGCAGGGCTTTGAGGAAGTCGAAGAAGCATCTCAGGGCCCTCTTGCTTCTCCTTCTGATAATATTGCAACTGCACATTACGATGATCACATGTATGAAACTGCCCCAGGAGGTAGACGTACGAGGTATCGCGATCTTATGGACTATAGATCCAGTTTTATAGAGCGTAGAAGAAGAATAAGATCTCAGGTATCTTAAGCTGAACTTCTATCCCATTAATTCTGACAATTTAATGCCTTCAAAGTTATGACAAATACTGTACTTACACTGTCAACTTTAGGTACGTGCACTTCAGAGACTTGGGAGCCGTTTTGAAAACCTACCAGCTCGCGAAAGATCTTGCATACTCTCGGGCCAGCATCAATCTGGTCGTTGCACATGTAATGCTGCTTCAAATTCGAATGACGATGCTAATGCTAGAGCCAGTATATCAAGAATTGTTATGTTAGCTGAGGCATTATTCGAGGTAATAACACGAAGTAATAAGAATTGTGCTATACATGGTTCAGACTTAACAAAAGAGAGGTGAGTTTATTAATTTACTTAGGTTCTCGATGAAATTCACCAGCAATCTGTCATGCGCCCTTCGGTTTCTTCGATTGGATCTGTCCCGGCACCTCACGAAGTAGTTGATTCATTGCCTCTGAAAGTGTTTAGAAAGTTGAAGAAGATGAAGACAAGTGAAGAAGCTGCACAGTGAGTAACTAATATGCCTTCTCTCCTTGCTTTCTACTCTTGGTTTCTGTACTTCATATCTTAATCCTTCCTTGTTAAGCAGATGTTACATATGCCTAGTTGAGTATGAAGATGGAGACAGCGTGCGGACATTACCTTGTGACCATGAGTTTCATCGCCCGTGTATAGACAAATGGCTCAAAGAAATCCACAGGTTTCTTCTTTCAGCTACCTACGTAACGTAACTTATAAAAAAATGAAAGCAACAATTAAGATACTTATTCTTCTTGCATCTCAGGGTTTGCCCGCTTTGTAGAGGAGACATTTGCCATGCACCTCAGTGACTTCCAACGGAAATCTCTGTGCAGATTTCTGATCTTGTGCTGTTTTCAATCTCTCGGAGCCTAAAGATATGCCATTCTTGAACAGAGAACTCCAACATGTAAGCTTTCAGCAATTTTTCCAACAGATTTGTTGTAACCAAAGCGTGTGTGCTCCTTTCAGTCTTACCCGTTTGCCCTAACATCGGCCCTGCAAGTTGATACCTCAGCGTATGATCTGTAATATGTCTTGTATAATTCATCCTAAGAAATGCAGTTTTTACGCAATCATCTACATCTTTCACGCATTACAGTTGATATCAGATCAGTCTGGTAAGAAAACCATGTAAACCATTAGGTGCATTAGCAAAATCATAAAGATCATCGTTGTAAGAACAACATATCTGCAATAACAAAGAATAATGAGATTATTAGGATCACAAATACACAATTTTAAGTAATTTCGGCAAAGCTTGCGCGAAAATGGTGAATTTAGAGATTCGAAGAAAGAATATGGCTGCCCCAGCGAAGTAAAGCCTTAATGCTTTCACGCTTTGTAAAACAGATTAAGACGCTCACACAGACACACACACACACACGCGTAAGAAGCTAGCTAGCCAGAGTAGGCATTTATTCGGGGACCTTTTGAATGTGGTATACATTTGGCAATATCAAACATGCTTAATGAACCCACAAAATGCTATTTATAGATCTGAAGATAACTCTCCACTCAAACATTTGATGATAAGTGTCAAATGGTTCTCATAATGCACTCATCCTACCATGCCTGCTACGAGTTGTTCGGAGGGAAACATGAAATCAATCGGTGTCAAAGCCGAAAAGAAGAAAAAAAACACGATAAATATAAATGATGATCAAGCCTGCCAATGAAAACAGATTAAATCAAATAAGGATAAAAATCAGGATGAGATATAGTGCTACTCCGAGAGACAAAACAAATGGTACATCATTTGCATCTTCTTACACACTTAATGAAAGAGGTGAATGCAAATCAAGAAGTGACCCCTAAAAGAAAGACGAAGACTAAATAGAACTCTCCCACTTCACCATGCCCCAATTTAACTCAACTAAATAGAAAAATCAAAGGATCCATCCATAACTAACAACCTCAGATCCTAGCATTAACAAGGGGGAAAAAGAAGCACACAAATTCAAAACATATCCAACAAATACAGAGCACTCACAGCAGCCTCCGATTCAGTTGATGCAAGGCGGGAACCTAAGGATTCTCACGAACAAGCAGATTGTCCAATTTGATTACTCTCAAAGGAGGTTGAATTGAACGGCGTCTCCGGCGAATTAAAGGTTCCCGACCTGCACCAAGCGAATGAGAGGCAACAGTGACTTGACGAGGAGTAGTTTTTCCATCGGCTGCCATGAGTTGGTTTGGTAGCAGCAATGTAGGGGTGCAGTATTACTATTTATAGATAAAATGAACGCCGAGGATTCCGCCACGTGTCGGATTAACATGCGGCGATATCGCACGGAGAAAGAATAGAGAAGTTCGATTCGAATGCGGCGCTACGAATGAATATTTTTCTTTTTTAATTAAATATATTTGAGAGAACCTATCAAATAATATAATCTTTGATTCAATTACGTTTGCGATAAACCCCAAAATGATCCTCAATGTTAACTATGTGGACCAATTTAGTCCCCTATATTTCACTTGAACCAATTTAGTCCCCGATATTGTCGATTTTTGATCAATTTTGTCCTTCCGTCACGATTAACGTCAATTGTAGCAGGAATTTCACACATACACCACACTAATTCATGTCTGTATCGAATTTTGAAATATTTGCAGAATTTGGGGGGTCTGTTTTCTTCTGCTGTCAATGAAGCTCGACGAAATAGGCGATTTAGAGCTCATGTTCGAATTTTGGAGGAGAAATTTTTAATTTCGTGCCCTTATTTCAGTAACCATTTTTATTTTATCGATCCAGACGTGATTTATTGTGAGACTCGTGTGATTGGCGATTATCGTGACGAAAGGACCAAATTGGTCCAAAATCGACAACATCGGGGACTAAATTGATCCATAAAGTAAACATTGAGGATATTTTGGGGTTTATCTCATACGTTTTTATTAAAAAAAAAAAGAAATGTTGAAAGACAAAAAAACAAAAAACAAATAAATAAATAAAATGATATTATGTGCAGATTTCTTCAAGCCCTATATATATAGCATGGCCATTCTTCTTTGTAATCAATCATCTCTATCCTAAATTTAAATGAGAAGTTGGTGATATTATTGCCATTTATCATATGATCTCTTGCTTGCTGTCTGGGCCAGAGTCATCCTCGAGATAATCCTCTCTCGCATTGATCGCAAGCATAAGAGCCACCATCCAAAAGAGCGAAGCATTCAGCGACACAAAAGCTCCGCCGCCGAGCAGGCCGGTCTTAGCCGTGGGGCATTGGAAGTCGAGGTCCTCGTGCACGTTTCGAGCGTGGTGGACGTGCCCTTGCACCGTAGGCCATATCAAGAACGCAGCAGCAAGGACAGAAGTTGCCCTTGTAATAGTTCGAGAAATTGCGCATGTGTAAGAAAAATCAATTCGACATGGAATATTGAAATGGGACAGTAGTGGTAGTTGTAGTACTCACCAGGCAACATTGAGGAAAGACGAGCACCACTTGGAGCCAAAGATGGCGGAGTTTGGAACTTTTTTGCCCTTATACGGATAGAACAACGAGCGGTAGCCCGCAAAAGTAGCCACGGCGAGGAGGGCAGTCGAGACATATCCGTAGACGACAGATGGATCGGATGGATATTTGCATATGACGACGCCTTTCCCTGTAATAACTTCACCTTTTGCTGGCTGCACATTTATAACCCCAATCAAGATTTCTTCAAGCATATGATTAATCATAAAAGTATCATAATATTGTTAAGTAAATACCTTTCTGAGTTCTGCCAAGATTCCGAATGAGAAGGAGGCTAAGCCTAAGATGGCCACAACGGTGCCGTACTGCTTAGGAGATAATGCCATCTTATTCCGATGATCAATGCGATTTCTCCTTTATATCCCCAACCCTGCAAAGGGTTAGTAATAATAAAACAAACTTCGGTCGTAATTATGACATAATCTAGAGAGTTAGCAACATATAAACAAACACAATGAGAAACCTAGTAGATCATTCTATAATATTCTCAAGTGTAATAAAGCCAAGACAATGTTAAGACCCCACCTGCCTTGATCTTCTATGTATTGAATCTTCTTGCTGGGGTTGGGTTGGAGAGAATGCTTTAGAACTCCTGCGAAATAATATCTATAGTCCCAATGAAAATGCCTTAAAAAAGATAGTAGCCTTGAATGTACGTAGACGTTATTAGTGGGATGGAGTCAGTAGTCAATGAGGCTTCATGCTATATTTGGGTAGTTTTCTTACCACCTCTGCTTCAGTTCTTAAAATACTGGCGTCACCTTAATTCTCTTATCATCCATTCATTCACAAAATCAAGGCTCAAATCCATAAATTATAATTTCGAACAGACCACGAAACACTGACAAAAATAGTCAAATGACAAAATATTTCGGAAAGGAACGTTCGACACGATGAAGAAAACAGGCGAAACGATTCATGCGTGCCTCAATATTACAAATTTCAACTCCGTGGGAAAATGGGGAAAAAATTTGTCCGGTGAATCGCCATCTCGACAATATGTGTTCTGTTATAGAAAGCTTTCAGCTCACGAGCTAAGCAATATTAGAACCTGACCGCAGTAAAAGGAAGTAATAAACGATCACAACTAATGCAGCTATGCATTACGAATTAGGACGTTGATATAGACAGCACATACCTAATGCTGAATGTAAAACATGGGAGAGTTACTTTGAAAAACCTGTCTGCTCTTCACTTGTAAGGGTGTGCACGTTTTCCTTTGCGACGGGGACCATTTGAACTAACATTTTTTGTCGTCGCCTTTTTACTGCAATGTAATAACAGGAAGATGAGAAAACTGAACGTTGTGCCATTATGGAAAAAGACTAGACGGTTATAAGCACTCAACAAATGGAGTATGAATTTTATCCTCATTCATCAAAAGAAGCAGAGAGGCGACAAGTACTAACACGAAAACAGCTGAGCAGATTCTCAAAACGAAAAGGGCAGGCAAAGCCAGCAGTGCAGAGGCCTGCAACGCACTAGAGTTTAGTTTGAGAATAGTAAATTCTGTTCAAAGAATTAAACTACGAGACGATGCTTGGGTCTTGAGAACTCACGGAAAACCAAATAAACTCCTTTGTTGCAAGAGATTTCGTGAGCTCGTGGCTCTTCAGTTTCTCTTCAACTTTGCCTTGAAGCTTTCGTTAGATAATAGTGTGTGAGGGCCAGAAGATGAAGGAACGTGAATTAACTGAAACATTCAACAAAACATATGACTAGACTAATATTACCTGATGATGGTATACAGTTGCGGAATCCAGGAACTTTCCGTAAGCATGAACTGCCTCCTCCGTGTAGGGCTTCAGGGTAATGTGCAACTTCTCAACATGAGGCCTTGCAGCATTCGTGAGCTGATCGATATATGGTTCGCTGAACTTTCTCATCTCCTGCAAATGTAAGTTTTTCATCTTGTAAGACGAAGAAAATGGAAATCGAAGAAAAAAAAAATGGTGACAATACCTGAATATATGGATTAGCCAGTTCTTGAACTTTGACTATGTGTGGAGCAACGGAACTCTTTGATACCTCATATATTTCGATGGTTTTTGCAGTTAGCCTTTGGACGTGAGGTGCAGCTTTGGTGGTCAACACCACCCACTGTTCCGTAATAGCTGGAACTAGTTTCTTCACAAAGGACATGAGAAACATCATTCGATTGAGAAACAAATAGTGAATGTCGATAAAGATCGAATAATCCAGATATATAAAGTTACCCATATATGCTCAGCTGACTTACAGTTTTCACCGTTTCCATATGTGGTGCAGCCCACTCTGCGGCTAGAGCCTTCTTCTCAACAGCCTGATGGGAAATGTAGGTTAAGATGGATCAATCACTCAAACTAACGATCTGAATTTGTCAACAATGCAACTTAAGCAATTATTACCTTTTGCATCAACATATCAAAAGCAGGTTTGGCGTGTACTTCCCAGTTCTTCTCTAGAAGTGACTGTAAATAAATGACGCGAATGAATGAATATTACATCATCAAAAAACTAAGAAGCAACAAGTATATGTAGTAAGTAGTACCTGATACTGAACCAAATGAACTGCTAGCCAACGTGGAAGCCAAGCACCATGAACCTGGTCACATGTAGGGCGTAATTCAACAACGAATTTGAACAAATCATCAGGGAAGATTATGATCCTTTGACAACGAAAATTTATATTCCATGGTTGGGTGTGCTTTATAGCCAAAAAAAATCGATAGACACAAACAATACCTCCATCAGCTCTTTGGTTTTCAACGCAGCTTCATATTTTTCCGTAATCATTTCTTCCTGAATTCAATCAGAATGTAAGAATTCTCAGCTCATCGCAGAGACAAGAAAAAGCATTTGCACGTATCTCATTCGTAGCATACCTCAGCAGTTTGAAGAGCGCGTTTAGCTTCGTCCAACTTAGTTTTCTGTTCGTCAACAATCTTCTGAAGCTGCAATGGTAAAAAGTAATGCACAAAAAAATCAAATAGATCCAACTTTCACAATTAGCAGACAAGTGGTAAAACATCAGACAACAGCAAGTAAAGTCCTTGATTAAAATTCTTCTATGTGTCACATCACAGTCAGATAAATAAAAAAACATAAGCAATATTTCATCCCCATTTGTAAATCTTAACGCATTGAAGTGTCGAGTAAAGTGACTCACACGTTCGAGTTTAGAATTTAACTCGGAAACCTTTTTCTCGGCTTCATTTGCACGAGCTTCTAGATGTTTCTTTTCCTTGATTTTCACATCAATATCTTTTCTGAGTTTTTCTGCTTGCTTTTCCAATTCGCCTGCCCGTGCATGTGCCTTACTAACTTGCTCCGCAGCATCTGACTCGCTCTTTCTCTGAAGACAAATTCTTGTGGATGAGAACGTTAATCAATGTGATCAATAACATTAAGATTCCATGACCACTTACCTGCAGTGAGACAATTTCACTCTCCAACGACAATATGCTGTCAGATTTCTCTTTGATTATGTTCTCCTTGGCAGAAATCTCCTCATCTCTGTCAGTTATTTCTTTATTTTTCTGCTCAATATGTGATTCTAACGAAAGAGGAAACATCAGAAAACACAAAATCAAACAAGAAGCAAGAACATAGTAAAAGGGAATTGATCGAAAAGCACCACAAAACACATCACTTAACAACTAAGCCCAATTAATTCGATAAAAAAACTGACCACCCACCAATCTAAATCTTAACTTTGCGGAGCATTGTAACCAAACTCACCAATGATTAACATAAAAAAAAAAGAAAAAAAAATCACCCCCGAAAGACTCAAAGTTTTCGATCGGACTTACCGAGGCTGCGGATCTTAGACTTGAGCTCCTCCAGAACAGCCGAAGAAGGACCTTCCGAGCTGGAAACATCAAACTCCGAAGCTGATAGCTCATCATCGGCATGGACTCTCATGTCAGTGAGAACTGATAGTGCGAATAGGACAGTGAAAAACAACAATTTCAACGACTCCATAAATCCACCGAGCAGAGGCTTATCACGATTTTCCAGCAATTTATTCCTCCAATACTGCGCAAGTTCAATATCGTTGAGCTAGTCACTCGCCGCTCAACTCAACGATGCATGAAAAGACCATAGTACCCTTAGAATAATTACAAAACTCTCCTTGAACAACCAATGTCAATTTAGTCATTTTAAACGTGGATTGTGTTCGTACTATTATTATAACACAACAGTGATGTGGTTAGGTTTAGTTCGGCATATACATTTATCTTGCCCTAACCATAGGCTCGTCGAACATACAATAAACGTACGATTAGATATAAATATCGATTTACTCCAAAGTTGAAACTGCGACTTTCATATTAATATTTAAAAATAAATTGAAAAAAAGTCTTACAAGTTGTAACACATTTTGCCCAATTTATGAAATGCAAGAAAACTATGAAGATGAATGAAATGAAACGAATCTACTGTGTTCTGCTTCCTCTACGACCATCTCCCCTCATGGTACCTCTTGTCTTTTTATAATTACTATTATTATCTTTAATAATAATTTGATTTGAATATCCAAATTTGAGAGGCACAATTGGCTTGATGTAAGACATCCCAGGAAAATGCCTCTTGTCCTTTGGGAGCATCCTTAACTGTGGCAACCAATATGCTACATACTCACCCTCACGGTCATAACTCTGAGCCTGAAAAAAAACAAACAATATATATATATATATATGTATACATATATGCAAAAACTAGCATGAAAATGTGTTGTCAATTGTCATCATACTTGCTTGGGTATGCTGAAGTAACGATCCTCCCTCGGGTCGTTCCCGACGCCTGAAAAAATTCGATTAAAATATCAACGCAGTAACGATCAGGCAAACAATATGAAAAGAGTGCGGCCCGAGGCGTCATTTACCAGCGCCGTACGTCCAATTTCCGTAGTTTGAGCAAGGGTCGTAATCCAAGAGGCAAGCCTCGAACCACTCCGCCCCCATTCTCCAGTCGACGCCCATGTCTCGGACGAGAAAAGAGCAAACAATCTGTCCATTAAAAAAAAACATAACTTATATATATATATATATATATATATATATTATGCATCGTGGGTCGATAATGTAAAACCTAACCTGACGCCCACGATTCGACATGAAGCCCGTCGTCGACAGCTCTATCATGTTTGCGTCTATCAGAGGGTACCTATTCGTTAATAACCACGGAAGAGATTAATTGTGTTTTTATATATATTAAACGCTCGGTCGTTAGTTAAAGGCGTAATAATATACCCTGTCCGGCCGTCTCTCCAAGCTTCGAAGAGGGCTCGGTCTTGGCTCCAATTCGTCTTAACGTTCCGAGGGCCGCCTATGGAGAGAGGGAGACAGCGAACATGTCAGAGCGGAGGATCGTTATGAGGTAATAGAATTTGTCGCTTCACCTTCTTTGAAAAGGGAGTTTCCCAGCTTGATCGAAAGGAATCTGAAGTAGTCCCTCCATATAAGTTCGAATAACACCCTGAGAAATGCCGGCGATTACCATTTTACTACAAATACGCTCGGACGACATGAGGAGCGAGGCGAAGTTAAGTTTACCAGTATGTCGAATCGTTTGACTCCCTCGTTCTTTCGTATCTCTTAACCTGAGAAAAAAAAAACATAAATTCAGCCGTAAGAATTATTACAGCTGTAAGAAAAAGCTTTTCACGCACCTCTTCGTAAATGAGACGAGGCGAAAGGTTTCCAGCGGCGAGCCAAGGCGAGAACTTCGTAGAGTAATCGGGTCCCAGCATTCCATTGCGGGTGACTTTATACGTCCTAAGTAGATCCTACGCGCATGCATCACGGTCCAAATTCGGTCAAAAAAAAAATAATTATAAAGTGGTCGGCACAAAAATAGATTGGTTTTGCGTTTGCCTTCTTCCAAAGATATTCGTGTACTCTACTTAGAGCGGCGGTTTCACCTCCAGCAAAGGTCATTCCTTTCCCGACCTGCTACACAAACCATGTATGAAAACAAATGATACCTAAAAATCCAATAAAATTCTTACAGCAAACTTTTAGTATGACCATATTAAGAAACATGCCTTTTCCATCTGAAGCCCAAGTGATGAAATCTGCGGTACGCTTCCCCAGTCTGTTACTTCTACCGTAGGGCCAAGTGATTCTGGTAATTTTACGCAATTTCTAACGCTAGATTTCGACTCGACGGCCTATATATATATATATATATATATATATATATATTACATACGCGAGAATCTACCATCAGAGCACAGCTCTTACATATTATAAACTTCAAGGAAATGAAGATCATCAAAACCTACTAGCGATAACGCTTGATACCTTACGGAAAGAAGTATAAACGTCTGGAATAGATGTTGGATCGAAAGGGAGATCGGCTATATGATACATAGTACATCCCCATATCAATTCTAGTTTACTATGATTTCCATAATTCTTGTTAGTTGAAGAACTTTCAGGTGAAGGCAGAGTCACTTTCTGCAGATTTCTTGAGACTAATCTCTCAACGGCGAGCTCTTCGCTGCACGTTTCTTTCTGGGCATAAACCTATGATATGTTTCAAGACAATGATAGTGTTCTCACCAAGAAAGAATTGACAGACAAGACATGGAACTTAAATTTTATCATACCGTGCAAACTCCGTACGTTTTCGCAAGCAAAGGGAGGACAATCTCAGGCTCACCCTGCTGGATTAAGAGGTTGAGGCCCCTCTTCATCAGATTCTTCTTCAAGTCATTCAAAGACTCCATAAGAAACTGTGCTCTCAAGGCTGGAAAAAAAGATCAGAAATCAAAGAAAACGTTCACTAGTGTCCCAAAATGAGCAGAAAACTGCCATGACAAGAAGTTCAACCAATGTAACAGACAGTTTTTTCCCTAGAGATAGTAAGCAAACTAATCACAGCATCTTGAAAGAATTAGCAAGAGGGAAAGAACATATACATATCATAGTACCTCCAGTCTTGGGAAAGCCAAAGTAATGAGTAGTCCCAAACATCCTCGGATCAACACAGTATACGGGCAGCAAAGCTTCTGACTCGGCCCAAGCTCTATACAACGCCTCGTTATCAAGAACCCTCAAATCACTTCTGAACCAAACAATCGAAACGCCTCTGCCTTTCCTCGATAGCGCATTACCACCACCGCGAGTGTACCTCTTAAACGTCTCTTCAGCTATCTTCTCCATTTCTTCGGCCTTGAAATCGGGCACCTTCGCCACCGTCTGCGAAGCTCTGACTGCGTTAGAGTGAGAGGGATGCATGCTGAGCTTGAGGAAGAAGGGTGGCTCGGAGTGAAAGAAGGTGGATTTTGGGATCAGATGGTTTAATCTGGGACGTGTAATGGCGGAAAAACTAAGGATCATGGTCTATTGCAATGTTAAGACTCCATTCTTGAACTGTTTTATTTTTTTTTGGGAGTTTGAGGAAGGTTTGGTCGTTATGGTTGAGACGTGGAAGCTTAGAGGGGTTCACTGACGTGGCAGCCTTGTGGCCTTGGAGATTGGATATGACATAGACATAGTGACGTCATCGAGGTACGAGGCAGACGCATAGTTTGGGCCAAATGGTCTTGAATATGATACTATTGGGCTTCAATGTGACCTCATCAGCCCATTTACTATAAGAAACAGTAAAACCTAAGCATAAACGCCGATCGTCCTCCTCCTCGCGAATCAAATCAACGTGAAGCAAACAATGGCGGAGCAGGTAGGTGTTTACTGTTTATGCTCAAAGCAGTGTTTGATGCTCGCAATTTTACTGATAGTGTCGATTCTTACTTCGATTTGCAGACTGAAAAGGCTTTCTTGAAGCAGCCTAAGGTGTTTCTTTGGTAAGTAATCGTGAATTTTTATCCACTTTTTTTTTTTTTTTCTTGTGGATCTCATTTGGAGGCGAATTTGGGCTTATTTGCAGCTCGAAGAAGTCGGGAAAGGGGAAGGCGCCTGGTAAAGGAGGCAACCGCTATTGGAAGAGCATCGGATTGGGTTTCAAAACTCCACGTGAGGCTATCGAAGGCATGTCTTTGATTCTTCACCCAAATAGTTTTTCGATCAAACCAGCTATTCTGGCACATATTTCATTTCTCTGTTATAACATAGGACCTTGATGCCTACTTGGCTTTGTAATGCTTATAGTTGTGTGAATGTGGTTGGTCTTTAACTCATATCACTTGTTATTTTATATGAATTGAGGTTACAATGCTGTTGTAAGTAAGAGTATTACTTTCCATAAAGTGAAGTATTGTTCTCTCAGGCACTTACATTGACAAGAAATGCCCGTTTACCGGCAATGTATCCGTGAGAGGGCGTATTCTTGCTGGGACCTGCCACAGTGCGAAGATGGTGAGAACCATCATTGTTAGGCGTAATTATCTGCATTGGGTGAAGAAGTACCAAAGGTGCGATGCCCTTTACTGATTCGTAATGGCGTGTCTGCATTAGTTTTCACTGTTAGTCATATGTTCGTTGCCGATGCTATGTTATTTAGATATGAGAAGAGGCATTCGAATACTCCAGCTCACATCTCCCCGTGCTTCCGTGTGAAAGAGGGCGACCATGTCATCATTGGACAATGCAGGCTAGTCTTTAATCTTCCATCCAGTTATTCACTCTATTGTATTTTCTTGAATATATTAATATCGTTCGAACCTTATGACATGTCACTATATCACAGGCCTTTGTCGAAAACAGTGAGGTTTAATGTCCTTAAGGTGATACCGGCCGGTTCTTCTGGTCGAGGGAAGAAGGCGTTCACGGGGATGTAATCTTCCATATATTGAGCTTTTATCTGCTATTGCTGCTGCTATAGTTTTGTGGTTTTGGTTGAATATTTGCAGTCTTATTCCTTTACATGTTTCAGTTAGAACTATTTCTTCTGACATTAATATCGAATTCCTCGTTCTTACACGCTAAATTCGCCGTATAGCTTTGCAATATTTAAGGGAAATAAAACTCATTTCTCGTGAATTTCATCGAAGAGCGTGATCAAACGCCATTCACTTCACAATCCCTAAACTTGCTAATGCCCTCCTGGCGATGTTTCTTCCGATCCTCGCAGCCAAAAATGAAGTCAAGGTTATACAAAACGGGCACCAACGTCACCTCGCACAAGAAAACCAAGACGGGCCCAAATATCCACAGAAGCAAAGGGACGGCAGCGTAGAAGAGCCTATTCCCGACCGTATTCAGCGCAAACCCTTTCTCCAGAAGGTCTGCTACGTACTCTTCATCGACAAAAAAAACCCACCGACCATCTTCTCCTTCGCTGCAACCGTTTGGGCTCCTCGGGCAGTTGATGAGGAAGTTGACTTGGTTTATGAAGCGTATGGACAGCGAGTGGCAGACGAAGGAGAAGAGGAACATGAGGAGGAGGACTACGTACTTGATGGCCACCATGAACTCGCCGTGGGCCCCATAGACGGCGTCGTTCAAGGGTTTCTTGATGCTGTAGGTGCTGCTTATGACGGCGGCTAGCCCCGAGCATAGGAGTATGGAGGTGGTGGCCATTAGCGTCGAGCCCATGATAGTGTTTCTTAGGGTTTGCACCGCTAGTATGTTCTTTTTCTCATTGTCCTAAACCCCCCAAGAAGAAGAAAAAAGAAAAACCAAGTGAATTACATTTATTAAAGGTAACAATAACAATGCTATCTCAACAACCACACTATCCCACTAACCAACCAATAACCGACGAAAATAAGACAAACCATGCTATGTAATATCCCATTTTTCATGCATTATTACATGTATGTATGTATCTCTAAAGCTTGTATTCAAGTAATAGATGATAATAGAATTAGTTTGTATTATATTTATAATTCAAGAGATATAATAATCAACGTACCTTAATCATGGAATATACCCATAACCGACGGCCGCGAACATTGATGCCGATGATGGTGGCGAGCGGCTGTGTTCTTACCTTAACCCATAGAAAACAGTGATAACCTACGAATATTAAAAGACCCAAAGGCACTAGTATTACGTCTAAGTAACATTTTCTCCACTCCATGATTGATTCTTTGGTAGTATATTTGTTCGATCAATCTGTCTAAACTTGGCCTCGGCGTAGCTTTGGGTGTGTGTTTATTCCTTTAAAGTGCTCTTTGCTTAGTGCGTTTGTGGCTCATATATATACGCCATAGGCGCACGGCAAGAATGTGAACGTAGACTGCTTTCGTTGCAACATGCAATTTCAGTAAAGGAAAGGGCAAAAGGGCAAACAAAATAAACTATTGTGTCTCTTTTCTTAACATTTGTGGAATAGCTTTTTTTTTTCTATTATTTTTTTAATTTGAACCTCGAATGTCTTATATTGGCTGCTGATCAATAGATAATAAATTTTACTTTGTGGACAAAATCTCTTCATTATTCGTCAATCAAGATAAAAAAAAGGCAGTATTTTTAGAGAATATACCATCATAAAGAACTTAACCTAATTGTCCATTATCTTATGCATTCCAGCACTTATGCACCAATTCCTACGTAGCAACGTACGTAGATTCCAACATTATCAGATCGTTTCAAAGATTATTACAGTATGTTTATTAATTAAAGCTTTAATAGAACTCATATTTTATTACAATCATTTTTTTGCCTTTTCTATTACACATAATTTAAAACGGAAAAAAAGAAGGAAATGAAAAAGACCACTAGAGAAAAGTTATTTTCCCAATTAAATAAACTTATTTGTCGTGTTTCCAACTAACTAAACTGTAGTAACAATCAATCGTGTCTGAAGGAAAAATATCTCAACATATGATACCTCTTATCACACAATTGTTATGATATTTCAATTCTATTTTGCTTGAGGATTAAGTGATTTTCCTAGTGGAACCAAAACTAGGAATATCTTCAATAATACAATTATTAGTGGAATACACTGTAATGATTCAGACTCATCATTCTGCCCTGTGACCTAATTTTCTACCTCATCACTAATATATCGCCAATGTTCATAATAAAAAAAAAAATGAAAATAAAATGTTTGATTTGTCTCATTCGTAAACTTTCTTTAAGAAGCCATAGCATTTGCTCATAAAGCACTATAGCACAGAAAAAAATTAGGGTACACGACAAATCATAGCTAAGACTCCGACATGATAAATATATATAATATTTTCTACACTTTCAACAACCAACAACAACTCAGAACGTAGTGTAGCAACATATTATAATATAAATTTGTAAACCTATTGAAATATTTTCTATTTTTTCGCTTCAACGTGGAATACCACCATGGAATTATAAAAATATTGACATCCAAAGTGTATCCACTAAATTAGTGGGGGACATTAAGTATTTACATCCTCCAATCTTAACTTAGCCGACTTTTGATTCCATTATTTAGTTTTTTTTAAGTGATAATATCATCTTGTTAGTTTTTTTTTTTAAAGCTGAATATTGTAAGCATAGTGCCTTCTTATAAAAAAACATTTAAATCTAATTTTTTTTTTTACTGTTTTGAGTAACGATTGCATTGTTCCCCTATTAAGTGGTATGATATTTCAAGTTAAGGGTTCGATTCTACTTAGATTTAGGACGGTGCACAAAAGTCAAGGAGATTATTCTTGTTGAAAGTTGAACTCTTCTCATAGCCAATCACGAAATTCGAATTCACTTTAAATTGAAATTAGTCGGAATGTGAGGTCCATTTGTACTAGGATTAAAGAAAAAGATAAAAGAAAAGAAAATAGTGTGTACTTCATTTGAATTTTTGGGCTTTGCTTTGTGTTAACTATTGGGCTAAAAAACTACATAGAAGTTAGTGTCCATAAAAGAAGAAAAAAAAAAACAAAAAAAAAAACATAAGCACAAAGATCGTCTGCAAATAATGAACATTTGGAGACAGACACACATTCATGCACATGTCTGAAGAAGAATAATCAGTAAATCAACAACTGTAATAAAGAAACCATTAACTCATAACCAACCTAACAAATCGAGGATGAATCTCACACACATACAAACACGCAGTAATCTTCTCTCAAGCTTCGTGCTCCGCAGCAGAAAATGCATCGCTGGTTATCGTCCTCGCAGAGCAGAAATCATCTTCACTCCCAAGGTAGCAGTAATCGACGTCATCAGCAGCAGCGCCGCCGACGCCGTATAACTCTTCCTCCAGCTCTTGGATCTTCTCAACGGCCACCTTCATATCCCATCTCTTCTCAACGTCCCACTCGCCGCAGCAAAGCCCTATTTCGAGCAACCTAAGCATTTGCAGCTCGCCGTGTCTAGTCAACCTCATGTCCCTATCGAACATCTCGTTAGTCCAATCTCTAGCAATAGAAAGAACCCATGTAGCCAAATCTGGGCTCGGCCCTCGGCCTTGCTTCAAATAGTTCGCCGGAAAATGGCCCGTGACAAGCTCGAGTATGAGGATCCCGAGGCTCCAAACGTCGGTCTTTCTATCCAGACGGTCATCGCTGTTTGTGGATTCCGGCGACTTGTAAGAAACCATGTATTTGTGAGCTTGATCCTTGCTGATGACTGGGATTAGACCATAATCCGATATGACGGGCTCGTATCTGCCGTTGAGAAGGACGTTCGATGACTTGAGGTGGCCGTGTGGCACGGCGGTTTTCGGGAATTCATCGTACAGATAGGCTAATCCCCTCGCAACGCCTTTAATGATTCTCAACCTTGTCGACCAGTCAAGTTTCGAACTTTTCTTACCGTGAAGGTGACTCGCCAAGCTTCCATTTTCGACGAAGGGAGTGATCAACAGCTTCTCATCTTTCCTATAATGGTAGGCCACGAGGGGGAGCAAGTTAGGGTGTGATAGCTTTCCGAGCTGCTTCATATGCTGATGAAATTCTTCCCTCCTCACGCCGTTCATCTGCCTAAACCTCCTTACTACGTAACGATGGCCGCTCGATAGCATCGCCATGTAAGAAGAGCCAAAGCTTCCACTTCCCAGCACCTGGGCAGATGCTTCGAGTAGGTCTTCGAACTCGAATCTCTCCTTATAATCGCCGTTCCTCACAAAGATTAGTTTCCCGTATGTGCCGTTCTTCTTTCTGCCATTCGCCGCCTGTTTAGGGTTTTCTTTGCTTCGACCGTTGAATGATTTTTCGTATTTAAGCGGCGATGCGCGGCGCCTGTTGAGACAGACTACGACGAGTATAACGAAGGCTATTACAGCGATTCCCGACGGCACGAGCAGGGCTAGGGCGAGGCTAGAGATCGGCTTCTCGGTGTTGCATGGGGCTAATGGCTTACCACAAAGGTCTAAGTTCCCTGGTTTTTGGACAAAGAAAGATATAAAAAATAAGCATAAATTTTGAACAAGACAAAAGCATCAAAAACCCTAATTTATTACATACCTTGGAATGAGCTTGCATTAAGATGGCTAAGTCTTGGTGGAATTGAACCTTTAAGCTTATTATTAGACACATTCACAAACAAGTTGGCCTGAGAAAAATCTGATATAAGCCCTTGAAACTCATTATCTTGAAGCTCTAAATCAACCAGCCTCGGCAATCCCAGCAAAGACTTGGGGAAATTTCCAGTAAATCTGTTGTTGCTCAGCACAACTCTCATGATCTGATTCAGCCCCGAAAACGCATCGCCGGGGATATCGCCGCTAAAATCATTGTTCGCCAGATAAAGACTCCTCAGCTTTATAAGATTATTCAAGCCGCTAGGAAATGGCCCAGAGAAGTTATTGTTCATCAAACTCAAGCTGAACAAAGGCAGGTTTGAGATTGACTCTACGTCTATCTTCCCGCTTAGACCCATTCCCTCGAGCTTTAGGCCGATGAACGAACCGTTCCAGCACAAGCATCCCGTCCAAAGCGGGGTGTTGTTAGAGCACAGCCGGCTGACGACGGGCTCCTTCCAATCATCTAACATCGACCCTCCGTTGGTTAGAGATTGCTTGAACTTGACTAGGGCTTCCGCGTAAGAAGTGTCGTCTGATAACGTTAGTAAAGGCATGGATGAAGAAATGGACAGGAAAATTAGCATGAGAAGATGAGAATTTCGACGGAAAAAACCGTGCTTCATCGTCATCGTGGGAGGACTATGTTTCTTTGATCTTGTAAGAGTTCTAAAAACGTGTATAAGGTGTCTTTTTTGATGCATTAGTATTATAATTTGGTGACTAATGAATGGCCTAAAGAATATTTAGAATGAGGGAGGCCATGATCAGTTTTCCAAGTCTATATGATTCTGATATTGTCTTAGCTGTTCTTGGCCGGCTATCGTTGACTTCTGACAGACATCTACATTTATGTTATATATATATTATATGTATAGGCGAGCTATTCGTAGTATATTATAATATGATTCTTGGTGGGGTGGTGCGAGCTAGCCTCCTCCGAACCTTGGGCATGAGGCCACTGGCTCGTTGGCTCGTGGTAGTTACACTTACTGATATTGTGAGTATTTCAACTTTTTTTTTTCCGGTGTATTCTCACACATCGTCATCGTAGTCCCCACACTCCGACTAGATTTGGTTTGAATCGAATCTGAATCTCATCGTCGGCTATGAGACGATCACAGCTTATCATCGAGGTAAATCTATCGAATCTATGCTCGAGTTATTCGTTGGATGATAAAAACGGACCAAACAATTGGTATCAGAGCCGAATCGTTGATTGAATTGATGAATTTTGTTGCTGAATTTTTTTTTGTCGTATGATGTGTTCTTCGTGCCAAATCTTTTTCGCATGATCTATATGACTTTCGTATGCTGTTTTGATTGCTGTTTTCGTATGATGCTGAACGAAAACTGTTTGCGAATGAATTGTTATATGTTAATTGCGATTATCTTCGATTAAATGAGCTTAATTTTCAAATTTGCGATTGACACTATTTTTTTCATCTTCAAACTGTTCTTCGCTGAAAATGCAAAATTGGACTATATTTTGGATTCGATTGTGTTAATCAAGTGTTTTAGATGATTACCCATTCAATTTCGATCGATTAACTGTGCTTAATGTGTTAATTTGAATGTTATTTGAAGATTTCGCACATAAAATCGCGTTTTCGCACCAAATAAAAGTTTTCGCACCATTCATAAGATAGTTTTCGTATCAAGTTATTTTCGCATTGACTAGGATTTCGTATCACTCTCATTTTAAAACTTTTTCGCATTGACTTTAGTTTTTCGGATACTGTAGCGTACGCAAAAGTCTTAATTTCTCGAACGAATTTTTTTTTTTTTGCGTACGATAATCTTTTAATTTGTCACTACAAAAAAAAAAAAAAAGTTTGCGTACGAAAATTTCTATTTGTGATACGAAAAAGTTTTTTCAATACGAAAATTATTTTTTCTTTCATACGAAAAAGATTTCAATACGAAAACATTCCACCCGAAAAAGTTTTTCGCATACTATTTCATCCGAAAAAGTACTGTTCATCCGGAAAAAAATCATTGTTCATCCGAAAAACAAAATTTTTTTCGCACGCTACTGTTCATCCGAGAAAAAAAAGTCCTATACGAAAAATATTTTTTTTCTCGTACGAAAAATATCTCATACGAAAAATTTTCGAGTTTGACTTTCGTACGAAAATCTATACGAAAAATATTTGTTAAAAGTTTTCGAATGCTACAGTGAACACAAAAAAAAAACTTTTCTTACAATACGAAAAAGTCAGCATCCGAAAAACTTTAGATACGAAAAAGTATTGGATACGAAAAATAAAAGATTTTCGCACCCACTAATCACCCGAAAAAGTTTTCGCATACCCCTCACCCGAAAAAGTTTTTTCGCATACTCTTCATCCGAAAAAGTTTTTCCCACATACTATTCATTCGAAAAACCCTTTGGTACGAAAAACTTTTATATACGAAAATTAATCTTTTTCTCATACGAAAAAGTCTCCGTACGAAAAACAATTTTTGGTTCCATATGAAAAATATTTATCAAAGTTTTCGAACGCTACAGTGACTAAGAAAACATTTATCATACGAAAACTTGCACAAATGAGTAAGAGATTTTCGGAACACAAAATTTTCGATAGTTTTAGGTAGGAAAAAAAAAAGAAAAAAAAAAAAAGGTTTCCGGTTCATACGAAATTTCAAATTTTTTTGCTACGAAATTTTTTTTGTACCTGCTTTAAAAAGGTTTCCGGTTCATACGAAAAAGTTTTGGGTAACAAAATTTTTTGACTGGTAAAATTTTTCGGTACAAAAATTATTCTCGGTACAATTTTTTTTCTTTTCTAATCATTTCAAAAGTCTTTTTGATACCTAAACTTCTGAAAACTTAATCATTCGAAAATCTATTCGAACACATTGATCCAAAATTTAATATCAATTCAAACACACGATAACGATCAATAAGCATCAAACATAATTGAAATTAAAATCCAACATTCTATACACCACGACATTATTTACAAATTAAAATTTTCAAACTTAAATTGGTCTGAACTGAAACGTCAAAAATGGATTCTTATATAAACGCTCAAAGAAAAACTATTAAAGAGTTAGAAGATAGGTTAGGTAATAATGAGCGTGTTCTTAGACAATATCTTGATAAAGCATCTAGTCTTCAATATATTTTAGCTACTGCACAAGCCAAAAGCACAGACCTTGAATTAAAATTAGGAAGTTCTGAAATAAAAGTCTGTGAACTTACAAAAGAACTGTCTGATTGTAAAAATGACAATAAAACTTCTTTAGCTACATATAATTGTCTCTTTGAAGAACGCAAGACACTATATTCAAAAATTAAAGAACTAGAAGATACTCTTGCGACGAAAAGACAAGCTCAAAAGCCTATGTTTAGCAATATGTCAACTCAGACAGATGAGCAAGTGCGCAACACAACTGAAAATGAACATTCTTTACAAACTATAAAACCCGAACCTAAGGATTGCTACACTCTAGAAAGTAATCGCAAAATTACTGAATTACATTCTCTTCTAGATTCCGAACGAATCGGGTTTCGAGCTCAAATGGATAAGCTTTTAAAGGAGAATTCAATTATCAAATATTCCTTAGAAAAAGGCACAACCTCAGCTTCTTATTCTATTAAAAACGAACCATTAAAAGACATGTCTCCAAAACAGAATAAGAACACACCACGAATGACTAAAGCTATCAAGGAAGAAAGAATAGAGGAAGATAAACCATTCTATATTAAGATGAGCAAAAATGTATCTACCTCTATTCCTACAAAGAAAATTACAAAAGTCATTCCTAAACTTCCAAAGTTAGAAAAAGAAACTACAAATATTTCTAAAAACAATTTTTATACATTCTCTGACAAAACTGAATCGTCGAAAATTAATAATTGTGCTAATAAGAATGTGAATGGTACAGAACAAAATGTGAATTATGTGATTTTCCACAATAGGAAATACGATCCCTCTATCAAAAATATTCATAGTATAAGATCGTACTCCTGTCTCAAGTACCCAGTCCAAATCAAATCCGAAAAACATCTTCATAGACTGGCGAAAGAGAAAATATTCTCTAAAAGGCACATGTTCACCAACGCTACAACGTATGCATCACATCAAACTACACAAGTATGGACTCACAAACTACGAATGCTAATAAGTAGTTCAGAACAACAATGGGTACCTAAGTCCAAGACTACTTTACTTGCTTATTCCATACTTGAACCATCCGTGCATAAATATTTTACTGCTAATCAGGGAGGACCCGTCCAAAAATGGGTACCAAAGTCCCGATAATTTATTTTGCAGGTTCTCGATCATCCATGGTAAATAGACGACGATTGCTCCACATGTATGGTCGATATGCGATGATGAGCAGTCGCACAAGACCCCGACACGTGTGGTATTTGGTTTGCTCCACACTCGTGATCGGTATGTGACGTGAGCAAACACACCAAATCAAGACTATTCCAAAGCTCTTGATTTGACATTGTTTTTTCTTTTTATTTTCTGTTATAAAAAAAAAAAGGAAAAAGCCATAAAAAAAAAGAGGCAAAAAAAAAAAAAAAACAGGAAAAAGCCATAAAAAAAAAGAGGCCAATAAAAAAAAAGGCCATAAAAAAAAAATAAAAAAAATTGAGCTACAATGTTCAAAGAAGGCCGAGCCGATTTCAAAATTCAAAGTGCGCTTGAATTTCAGGGGAGTCAAACTCTATATCTTAAGTTCTTGATTTTCATAGGGAGTTCGACTTATTATAAAGAGCGCTTACATTTACAGAATATTCGGTCTTCATATTCTATATTCTTTTTGGGGGAGTGGATAGATAGATAGATTAGGCGCGTGAACTTCAAAAGAGCGTATTACCATAGTTTTAATGTAAAAAGCGATATATTTTCGAGGGAGTGAGACTTATAAGTGCAAAAGGCACATTTATTGGGGGGTATCACTTCAAATACAAAAGGCGCTTGATTTTTTTTAATATGCAATTTCTCAAAAAGCGCATCTGTTTAGGGGGAGCATGGGCATCATATTAGAATTAGCGCAAGTATTTAGGGAGAGTGTTACCTAAAAACAGCGCTAGAACTTAAAAGGGAATGCCCTGAAGACAACCTTCATGCTTTGAAGAGGGAGTGTTACCTAAATGCCAACAAGCGCATGGACATAAAAGAGTTGTTCACATACCTGTTCCAAAGGTTCAGTAGACCCAACTGATCCTACCCCAGGAACAAACCCCGAGTGTATGTGAGGGTATTGAGCGTATCACGATGACATCCTTACAACTCAACCACAAACTATCCGGGCCATAACCATATAGGTACATGACTGATTTATCAGATCCTGGGTAGAAGACGCTTCATCTGGTCCAAAGGCGCATGCACAACCCTTCCTAGCTACTCTTTTGTCTCCCTAAAGGCAAACGTTTCAATATCTCACGGGGAACCGCATAAGCTATCACCGTTTCATTTGGAAACGGGAGATATTGAACAAAGTGGTCCACAGCCCCACACCACGACTTTCTTGAACACGTAAATGTCTAGTGTGTCATCATAGCCAAAATATCTTTTAAAATTTTCTAGGACACATACATTCTTTTACACACATATTGCAGGTCAACGTGACCATGCCAGAACTTCTGTAGACGCATCATTAAATGATGTGCTTCCATGATCAGAAGGAAGTCCTGCCGTTGCAACATAAAAACAACAACGGTATCAGGTCATCTTCTGGAGCACGACTCTAGAACGATGTCAACGGGTTGCCTATGTGGCCCCGTAGTCCCTTCAAATGTAAGTCTGTGTGACTTTGCATCAACGACCAAGAGTGACATCGAGGGATGTCTCACGATGATCGGTCGTCCGTCCCGTTTTCAGGTACTTCATCCGGAATTCAATGCCAACACGTTCAGCGTACACTCAGGTTCACCTTGATCACACAGCATGACGATACAAATGAATCGCCATGAGGGGGAGAAGTATATCAAGGAGGCCAAGCACGTGAACTCAAGAAGCCAAGCTTTCAACGCACGTGCTGAGCCACAACAAACAAGACCTCTCTCCATGGTTCGAGCAAACACGACAAGTCAATGCTGATGATCCGCACGACTCTGATATATGCAAGAAGGTGACGAATATTCAAGTTGCAAAGAAGAAAAAGAGGGTGCATGTAAATAGGGGGAGACTGAAGATTCTCCAGATGCTCTCAGCTCTTTTCTTCAAACAGCAACAAAGACCGTGTCAAATTAAAAGTTGAACACAAAGGGGGAGATTGTTAGGAATCTTTCTGTTGTGTTCAAATAAAGATGAAGACTGAAGATTGTCAAAGACAAAGACAACCGGCGCTTCAATGACAATTGAACACTAAGGGGGAGATTGTTGGAAATATTTATAGTGTTCAATAATCATGTTATCTTTGTCTAGGGACTTAATTGTATTTTATGTAAATATAGGGACTAAAGTGTAAATATACCAAAGTATGCTTTGGTATATATAGGGCAAGTGTGTGTAAAATACACACAACTTGAGTTTAGCTTTCTCTCACTAGAAAATCTCTCTCACCATTATCTTAATTAGGGTTGAATTGTAGAGAGAGAAAGAGGTAATTGGAGAGAAAGTTTGTGATTAATGAAGATTTGATTAATTTAATCCTAAAGCTTCCGCTCGCATTATCATCGAGGTAAATCTATCGAATCTATGCTCGAGTTCTTCGTTGGATGATAAAAACGGACCTAACAACTTCTTTAATTATACTACTTTTAATAAAAGTAGCGGAACGTCCGTTTCCGTTCCGCGACAGTGCACTGGAACTAAATGCTCGTGTCCGTTCCCGTTCCAGCGAACCATGGCTGAGTCAAGCTGTGGCCGAGTATTTCAACTATTGGCTAAGTGCTTGGTGGTCTAGGAGTTAAGTGGGCCGGCCTGGTTTGGCCCAATTTCAATCACGGTGAGCCCACTATCAATTACAAAGTTGGACCTACAATTCATCCGAAAATAAATGCAATTGGCCGAAATGATCTGCAATAAGTGTTGTGATATTGGTAGATTGTTGGTGGAAATTCAATTAAATATTTTTAAAAAAAATATATATCTCAACTAAATATAGTATGAAACGAATTTGATACCATTCATATCCTCCTATATATCAGTGTCACATATATTAGCAAAAGATATTTGAATAATATTCTTAAGGATCCTACTATTCACACTCCCCTTCACACCCCACACCCCCCCTTTACACCCCCCATAACATATGAAATTTGTAAAAAATATTTACATAACTACATGAATTCAACAATAATTATCTTATTATTTATTTTTAACAATATGGATTGCAAGAGTTATTCAACAATATTAATTAAGTTATTTTACCAAGGTACATCGATAGAATATTTAATTTATTTTTTTATTATATTTAGAGATGTTCATACGGCTTGAAAAATCGGAACCGGACCGGCGGTCAACGGTTCAATTAACAGGGATCAATGGTTCCGGTTATAACCGGAGGAGTTTGGTTTCGATTTTTATATTTTCAAAATCGAAAACCCGCGGTTAACCGCTAGTTTTTTTCTAAAAAAAAAAAATATTAACGGTTCAGATCTCGTGGCCATTGAAGATCAATGACCATAATTTACTGACCGTTGGAAAACCGGCGATTAACCAAAACCGGCGATTTTGAACGAAAAAAATAAAACAAATTAAAAAAAAATAAAAAAAACCAATGAATCGGTTTGGAAACGGAGCCGACGGTTCCAAATCGTGGTTAACCGCGGTTCGATCACGGTTTGAGATTTTGGTGCAACCGGAACCGATGATTCCAAACCGGGAATCGAAACCGGAACCGGTTGAACACCACTAATTATATTACTCCTTATATTAATTGATGCAGTTTTATATTAACTTTAAGAAAATTTAAAGCTTAATATTTAATATTAATATAAAATAAACACATATATAGTGGTTTGAATTAGTGAAATGAATGCAATTTGAATTGTTGAATAATTACGTATTTTAATTGATGCAGTGTGAAATTAGAATTGGTTTAGTTTAATGGTAAGTATTTTAATGATTTCAAATTTGTAAGTATTTAACTATTTAATTACCTTAAAAATTGATAAGTATTTAATAGTTTACTTTACTTATTAATTAGGGGGTGCAAATAGAAAAGAAAGGGGTGCCAATAGAATTACCCTATTCTTGAAACTGTGGCATATGGGGCGAGCTTTGAATGCATGCCAATTGGTCCCTCCCTAGAATTTTAGATCTCAACTTGGTACGGAAAAGAAAAGATTTCGTTGATCTATAAAAGGTTCACTGAATCTAGACGATTTTCACAATTTCAAAGTTTCATTAACTTTGATGTAGTTTAGTTTTGTTTTCATCAAAGGTAAGTGGTTGTAATAAATATATTTAAAAATAACGAAGGTGGTTATTATTAGGCAAATCTCTTCCACAGAGATTTTTGAAAAAATAATAATAATAATAAAATATTGATGTATCTATCGCAAAACTCGTCCGCATACAACATTGTACGATACCATTGTTTGACAAGTTCGATTGTCAAAGTCCCTTCGTCCTCCTATAAATACCCGCGCTTTTTCATCCTCCTCCTCGCACAATCGGAGGCACACAGAGAGATTTTCTCGAGGATTCTGAAAGAATCTCTCTGTGTTTTTACCCTAAGAAAAATCCTAAATTCTTTACCTTTTGATTCGTGGTTCTATAATCTATCCTGACCTGTAAGTGTCTTGATGTTTATTTTCTGGGTTACATTGTTGTGTTGTTCACGCGATGAAATGGGCTGACTCCTAATTTCTCAGCTCTTTGGGCAGATTTTTCGTTTTCTACCATAGGCGACAAGCAAAGGAAGAAGATGGTTTTGTGGTTCTTTGGATATGGGTCCTTGGTGTGGAACCCTGGGTTTGAAGTCGATGAGAAAATTATAGGGTTTATTAAGGACTATAGGCGCGTATTTGATTTGGGTATGTCTTAGTTTCTCTTTGATGAATCTCAGCCTTCGTTTCCCCCTTTGTGTCATGGAAAAATGAGCTGAACTAAACCTTCTTTGTTTTTTTACAATCGTTTCTTCTTCAGCTTGCATCGATCACAGAGGTACGCCTGAGCATCCTGCAAGAACCTGCACCTTGGAAGAATACGAAGGATCTGTTTGTGTAAGCTGAATTATTTTTCAGATAGTCTCTAACGTATAAGCTTTAATGATAGTTCTATTCTAGTCACTTCTAAGCTGTCGTGTTTGGATGTAGAGAAATGCTAATGTTGAGCTTATACCGTTCAATTTCCTTAATTGTATTAAGAAAGTGGCATTGACATGGATTGTTTTATCATCAGTGGGGTGCTGCCTATTGTGTGCGTAGAGGCCCTGAGAAAGAAAAGGCTGCAATGGAGGTATACTAAAAATCAATTGTCATAGGATTGGATATTAACATCAGTGTTTTTAATGACAATTTCATACTAACTTGGGGTTTCTTTCTTGATCTCTGTTAGTATTTGGAAAGAAGAGAATGCGAGTATGACATGAAAACTCTTGTGGACTTCTACAAGGTAAACTCCTTTGTGTGAGGTTTTGGTTTTCCAAAGTTATTCTAAGCTTTATTTTCCTTTATTGAGATGAGACGTCTCTTTTTTCCTTCAATGTAGGAAGATGAATCTGAGCAGCCATTTGTGACTGGTGTGACAGTGTAAGCATTATCTATTGTACATTAAATGCCTTTTTAGCTTCATTTCCTTCAATTTTTTTTTACATAATATAAAATTCTTGAAAAAATTGCAGATTCACATCTACCCCAGATAAGATCTCTAACAAATATTACTTGGGCCCTGCTCCTCTGGAAGACATGGCTAGACAAATAGCAACAGCCTATGGACCGTGCGGCAACAACAGGGAATACCTTTTCCTATTGGAAAAGGCAATGTATGATATAGGTAAAGAAAGCAACCCTTTTCTCCCTTTGTGTGAGGTTATCATTACTTGGCTATTGTAGTAGTTGTGATTTGTGAACGGAAATTTCATTGCTCATGTGAAACAACAACAGGTCATGATGATGACTATGTCGTTGAGTTGGCGAATGAGGTGCGGAAAGTTCTTGGTTTAGTTGGTGGTGTCCCAGTTGAGAAGAAGCTGTCTGCTCCATCATCGCCTTCTTCGCCTATTGTTGTCCCACTAAAGGCCAGTTTGTCGCCTCTGAAGCTGACACGTTTGCCCGAAGCTATTGCCATGGATTCTTAACCGTTCGTCGGAGGGAAGTATAACACATATTGAAGTTCGAAGCTTGACTCTAACTAAACCGGGGAAAGTTGATTCAAGAGTTTATTTTCTATTTGTTTTCTTTGACTAATGCTTTAGGTTAGATTAGAGAGTTCAACAACTGATGAAATATTCGGAAACAAAAACGGCTTTGATGTAACACTAATCTTTGTACCTTTTAACTTGAAAGAGTAAGGAATTCGTTTCTTCTAGTTTATGGATTCCTAAGGTCGGGCATGGCTAATACTTTCTTGTCTTTGTTTTATAATGCTGATGATAGATTATAATACTCACCATGTTGGTCGGAAAAAACTCGGCTTTCCATGATCGGACAAAACTCCTAAACTCATAATAGAAACTCAGACAAATAAGATTCACTTCCCATGGACCATATTTCTGTAGCTACGTAAAAAGAATCAATGATTAAAGGAGGGAGTGGGAGTAACAAAGTCAAATTAAAACATTCAAAGCCAAAAGCCAGATGACCAGCTAAAAGCATGTCATATATCTTTGCCCACTAACCCAAAATATAGTTCTAAATCAACAAAGGTGAGTGGCATGTAATTCCTTGCGATCTCACTTGAGGACAAACACTTACAATTCCCTGTGCATATATATCCCAGAGTTTGCATTTTAATCCTCAACTCTCGACCATTGGCTGGGGATCTGTTGCGTCGGTTTGAGATCTGTTGGACGGTCGAACAGAATTGAAAAGGATGTCCTTGATGACCTGCAGAAATGGCACTAAAATGTATTCAATCTGCCCAACCTAACAATACCCTTGTTTTTCGCAACAATCGAGTAAATATTGAAACTATAGAAGACTCAGAATAACGAGACATATTTGCTTCTACCTGAGACATTAAACCATGAACCTGTTCCACAGCGATCTTGGCACTATCACGAGTAATCTTGTTTAGTTGAGACTCTTCCTACAAATGGCAAAAATGGAGAATGTTGCAGTGTATCTGAACGGGCCAAGGGCATCCACAATAGCGTATGAGTTTGGATAAGAGTAAACTCCAATATATGGCGGATGGCGGAAAGCCAAAAAAAACCGCCATATATCTATGGCATGGCGGGAAAATGGCGGATTTACAAATTCTCGCTGCGCCATACCGCCAAAATAATAATATCATGTATGTGTTTGCGTTGGGTGAGAGTTTTAAACAAAATAGTATTTTATACAAAAAAAATCATCCCGAAACTCGTCAGAATGAGAATTCTCATACGGGATGAGTGTTTTAAAACTCAAACTGATACTCATACCATAATGGTTTCATCCTCTGTTTAAAGCATGATTATAAGTTCAAAACTCAAACTCCTACTGAAAACTCAGACTGAAGGTGGCTGCTCTAGTGTTGAAGAAAAAATGGTCAAAGGTATCATCATACTAGGTAATGTAATATTGAAATGCAACAACTATTGAGGAAAAATAGTGTTACACAATATAAGAGAATTTCCATTTTAAGCTATAATAAAAGCTCGCTGACCTCTTTCTTCCTTTGAGTAGGTGCTATCAATGGGCCAAAACGCGAATGAGCCAATTGATTTTCAGCTTGCTCTATCTTCTCAGCTGACAAAAAAAAAAGAGCACATATCAGTATATGCACATTTAGACCAACTCCAATCGATCCCCATTCAGTAACACATACACAAAAAAAGCCTCCAATGGATACCCATTCTCATACCTAAAATGAGAATAACATCAATTTCTCTCACCTCAAAACTCAAATTTGAGTTTTCACTCATACGGATTTTCCAATAAGCATAATTGGATCCATCCAAAACAGGAACTTATGTTACTCTAATATTGAGTATTTATTTATTTATTAATTTTATAATTAATTTTATTAGACATTTCCTGAATTGATGTTAAATAATATAGTGACAGCTCTAAATTTGTAAAATGTGTGGGTAATATTGAAAAGTTGTAAAAGTTTGTGTGAAAGAGAATATTTTGAGAATATTCTTTTGAGTATAAGAATGAGTTTAATTGTTGGAGAAAAATCACTGTTTGATGTGGCAGTTACTGCATTTTGGGTTTGAGAATGAGTTTTTCGATTGGAGATGGCCTTACATTTATATCTTTTGTAAACTTCCCTATGTAACAGCATCCTGAAGGATAGGATTTAACTGCCGGCCGCCACATTTCACTGAAATTAAAGTACTTATTTTTCAGAGGGCAATACATTACCTAAATCTGAGATTTGACCAGCAACAAAGTCCCCGTTGCCGAGCAAAGGAGAAGATGAAAGTGTATTGACCCAATACTTATTCCATAGAAGATCCAAGAGATGTGAATCAAGAGATGACTTGAAATATGTGATATCCAGTGAATAATACTGTAGAACCGAAGAATAGTTAGAGAAACGTTTCTACAAGAAAGTGATCTTAAGTGCAGACAACTTGGGAAAACTTCACCTGTTTGCAATGAACACCAAAATCCTCAATTTTGTTCAATGGGATAGTCTGATACTCCGATACTGGCTCATCTGGAGGCTTGTACCCTTCGGGATAAGTTCTAAAAGCACCAATCTCAACCTTTCCAGCAGATACAGTCCTAGTTGGGTCGATGACAACTGCCAAGAAAGGCTCCTGAAACTGCTGATTAAGCATTTGCGTCGAAACATCTATACCAGATAGCCAACACCCATAACCAGGATGAGAATGGTACCATCCAACTACATTCTCCAATCGACCAGCCTAAATAGATCAAATCAAACGTGAGCCAACAATTGGTGTTAGGCATATCATAGGACGAGGGTAAATGATTTCGACCATCTAATAATTTTATCGTAAAACATTAATCAGATAAAGTAGAGCAAGTTTCCTTTCAGTAGAATGGGTGGTTAGCAGATTTTTAATCAAATCAACCATGACGAGCACTTCATATCAAGCAAAGCATCTTTACCATCGAACCTCACTCAATTCAGATAAATATGAAGCACCCAATAGACAAATGAAACAAACGATGATTCCACCGAATTAGACTCAAAGCGAATACTGGAATGCTGACATGACAGGATAATAAACGTTTGTCCCAACAAGAGTGAAACAGAGCCAATGGATTCCAAGCAAATTTCCTGAACAATGGTTTCATCATCATATCCATATTCCATCCACACACAATCTTTGTGCAGAAGCTCAACCAAAACCAACATAGTCAACTCAATCCTCAACAAAAACCTAATGCATAGTTACATCAATCACAGCATCACTCGCACTGTTAAAAAAAAAATGTACCTGCTTATTCGTCTGCGAGTAATCGACCATGTACTCGTACGCATCAGCCTGGGCGTTAACCCTAGTTTCAGTACCCTCCACAGGAAGGGCAAAAGCGTCCACCACAATTATCGCATCCCCGTCGGTCTTCCCCTGCATCAACCCCATGACCTCGATGGTCCCACCTGAGCGAGCGTGCACGACCATCTTGAGCAGCGCGAGTGCCGAGATCTTCACGCGCTTGAAGTAGTGCGGGTCGCTGGCCCATGGTTTATCTTGCTGTGTCTTGGTCTGAGCTGCCTCGTCGTAGAAGAATATCGAGTCAGCTGAAGGGTCCGACGAACTGGCGATGTCAGTGATATTGTTTTCCAGCTCCCACGTTTTACGCGCGATCGAGGAATCCATTGAGAGAGAGAGAGAGAGAGAGAGAGAGAGAAAGAGAGAGAATTCAAGGAAAACGAAACCCTCGCTGCGTTCAGACGTTTCGAGCGAGGCGATGATGTGAAGGTGAGAGGAGTGAGAGTAGTAATAGAGGCCGATGGGTTTTAGGTAAAATTGCAGAATAGTCCTCTGATTATGTTTATGTAGCGAAAGTGGTCCTTCAAAAAGCACAATCGATGACAGTTCGTACGTAAATGGAACATTTTCTTTTGTAACAATTGCTTATAAATTTAATAATATGACCCCTCGTTTGATTCATTATGCAAAAACTGATCCTCACACCACATAGCAAAAACTTTCAACAGCATAGAATATCTATTACCAGATGGTACAATGTCTGGAAGAGAAAGAGCAAATAAAACAAACAAAAATCCCGAAGGATTAATACGGAACGTTCTTGGGTAGGTTGCGTATGACGTTACTCTTCATACCAATTTTCGAGCGCATGGCCTCGACGCCAGACCTGTTCATCTCCTTCATAACTTTCAGTCGGACGACATGCTCTCTTGACTGGACGGTAGCTAGCCCCATGCTTTGATACCTGATGATGAAGACAAAATTTTTATTTAATTAGCCTCTTCTGTTAGTTAAACAATCTACTTTCTTGAATCTCATATATAATCAGCTGTTAATAGAGTACAATAATGGAGAATATACGAAAATCTGATACCTTGAGGCTAATGCAGCAGTAATAGCACTGTTTGCAGGAGTAGGGCGTGGCTTTTGTCGATAGTATCTCAGGTATTCTCTTGATCCAAGCATTTTTGTAAGGGTTTTACTGTCGCTTCTTTTGGTTATTACCAGCTCCGATCCTCCGCTACCAAGTTCGATATCATTTTGAACACCGTCGATTGCAACTAGTTGCTTTCCATCAGCATCCACGTAACTTTATTCCCACCAGAATGAGACACATCAAAGAAGAGCATAAAAAGTTAGGATAGTTTGAAGTTAAAATATCCATATAAATTATATGAGGCTAGAGGAGCTTAGTTAAAGATCCAAAGATGAGCAAAAAAAACAAACCTGCTGCTATAATCATAGAACTCTTCCAATTCAGCTTCCTCATCCTCGCTCCCATCACCGTAATGCACTTTGCAATGACTTTTCGCCTCCATGTGCTTACGAACACCCTCCAGAGTACTGAAAGGATGGCATCGTTCATTGCAATACAAACACAGTAAATCCCTTTTCACCTGAGGAGTGGGATCTTTGAGTCAGCAACATATGCACATAAGTCGAATGAATGTAGATCACGGAAAGATGAAAGAACGGGATGTTACCTTCAGGCTGAGGTATGTAAGAAGACCTTTAGGATCTTTCAAATACTCAACATCAGGAATGTAGAATCCGTGCTGCTTGTGCATGTGAACAATACAACTTTCTATCGATTCGTGCTCCATATCACACATAAAGCAACAAGTTGGATCTATATCTTCAAAAGTATCATCATCCATTTCTTCGTCAGAGGGACCTTTGTCTACATTAAGCCAGCCCAGAGAATCAGTGGCTTCTCCAGCCAAGTCTTCATCAGAATCGACCTCTTCCCATTCACTCTCTTCACTTTCCCCATCGTCGTTATCTTTACCAACATGATCCAAAGGCATTTTCTGGACACGGGGTCTAAGAGGCTTGATTATTGTGCTCCCAACAGCTACACCGCTTGTCGATTCGGAAACACGACTTAGGTGGCTTTTAGACTCTAGATGTTGAGCATGGGCTTTAGAACTTCGATACTCTTTGCCACAAATGCCACAGCTGTAAAGCATTGGAGTTTCATCTTGCTTCCGTTTCTCTTCAGCAAGTGCAGCTTGTCGAGCCAGGAAAAGTGCTTCAGTCACCCCAGGTACACCTGCAACCTGAAACACCGTAAAGATTTAAGGATAATCAAAGGATACATAGGAATAATCGAAGGAAAAAACACGGAATACATGCCCAAATTAAAAAAAAAAAAGAAAAAAGAAAAAAAAAGTTGTGTGAAATCTAAACCAAGAAAGACGCCAAATAACAGAGATGAGAGATTTCTACGTCAGATGGACAAAAGAAATAGGAAAGCATGTATCGGATGAAACAATCTAGGTTCAGTTCAGCCAACACATCTTTAATCTCCTATTTTCTGCCTCTAAAATGCTTCTCAGCTACATCTCACAGAACATCTTTTTTTTTCTACAGCCTAGATGAAATCAACACTCCTTGAGCTTTTCTCAAAAATACTATCCGCATGTATTAAACTCTGCGGCCAAGTAATATTTTTTATGCATAAGCTTTCGAGGAATCATTGGCCCCTTTACTTGGGCAACAATCACACACAGCTGACATCCAAGCACACCGTCGAGAACCGGCAGACATAAAACCATAAGAACCATGAAAGCAGATGCAAATAATCAACAAGATCGAGACAAAGAACAAATTTAAAAGATGGCAACATTAATTGAAAAATCGAACCTTGCGTTTCAGATTGTAACGGTGCCACTCAGATTTGTAATGGAGCTTTTGCTCGGCATCGTCTGCGAAATTGGCGTTGCAAGCGTTGCAAGTTAGAGCCATTTCCTTCTTCAGGCTGAAACTTATTCGAGGATATTTTTCTTCTCAGCCGCGTTAGAGTTTAGGGTTTTTATATACCTAACCTAAACTTACAGACGGTCGGTTTCTAACGGTGCCGTGTTAGGCTTGGTGAGTCGTACAATACATATATTTTCAGAAATTAGAGATAATAAAATCTTAGACTTTTCCTCATTAATATTAATATTTTTTTTTGTGGACCTATAAAAAAAATTAACGAAGCCCATCTTACTCTAAAATCTGACCCGCAAAAAAAAAACACTTGCATAAATAACAATTTTTTCGACCCATTTAATACATCTAAAAAAGGATATTCATAGTCATCCTTTCTACCCAAGGATTTGAACTGATGAATGGAACTGACTGAAATATGTGATTCGATTCCTATCGAAGATCTTGAATGTCGTAATTTGTAAGATCTTGGAGTGTGTTTCATGAGGAAGGATTAATCCCGCTAAAAAACCGTGGTCGTTCAATAGGCGACGATGAGGTTTCGATTCGATTCAGACTGAACCTAGTTGAAGTGGAGATTACAGTACCAGGGGATAGACATGGCTATTGGGCCGGTTCAGCCCGGAACCGGCCCGGAACCGGTAACCGGTTCCGGTTCAGGGACCGGAACCGGTCCGGTTTTATCGATACCGGACCGGTTCCCTTTTATGAGAACCGGTTGTTACCGGTTCTTACCGGTTCCGGAACCGGAACCGGAACCACTAGCCGGAACCGGAACCGGAACCGGAACCGGAACCGGTAACGGCTAGTTTTCTAGCCGTTGCCCAACGTTAACTTTTTTTTTTTTTATTTTTTTTATTTTTTTTATTTTATACCATATTAAAAAATCTATAAATACCCCTATTTATCCTCATTTTTTCACATTCTTACTCTCATTCTCTCTCAAACTCTTAAAATTAAATTCTCTATACTCCCAACAATCTCAATATCTCCCACTCTCTCATTTTATTATTAAAAAAAATACCCACATTATTTTTATTATACACACACGAAAATTACACACACACTCACGAAAAATTCCAAATTTTTTTTACTAACATGGCATCGAGTTCGAACCCGAACGACGATATTTTCGGTTATATTCGTACAGGTTTTGGTGATATGCAGCATGTCGACGAAGATCACGACGGCGATGGCGGTGATGTTAGAACCGGAACCGGACCGAGCCAAGAAGCATCCACGGCATCGGGACCGTCTCGCACCCGGAAGAAGCGCTCCAAAATTTGGGAACATTTCGACCTCGTGCTTGACGCCGGAAATCCGGCCATGGGTAACGCTTTTTGTAAAATTTGTCGTGCTAAATATCAATATAGGAGCGGTGGTAACTCCGGCGGTACGGGATCTATGAAAAAACACTTAGTGGGTTTTCATAAATTCGACGAGGTGACGTTACAACCGATAGGTAGTGAGCGTACACAACAACAAATTAGCGCACACACCGGTAGGAATTTTGTTATCACGAGGAAAATTTCGAAAATGGCTCTTGTCAAATTTATCGTCACTTGTGAAGAGCCGTTTTGTATTGCGGAAAATGAAGGGTTTATCAACTTCACTAGTTCGATACAACCCGGATTCCATCAAGTAGGTCGTAAGACACTTAGGAAGTATGTGTTAGAAACGTTTAACGACTATAGGAAGAGTTTGATTACACATTTGTCTAACATTTCTTGCAGGGTAAGTTTAACTACCGATATTTGGACGAACGTCACGTCGCAGTCTTATCTCGTGGTGACATGCCATTGGATAGACGAGACATGGACGATGCAAAAAAGAATTGTCCCTTGATCCCCTTGATTCGCTACATACGGGACACACAATTGCGATGTATGTCTTGAATGTGGCGAAAATATACGGGATTGAGGAAAAAATTATGTCTGTCACGTTAGATAATGCTAGCGCTAATAATAATGCTATGGAAAAAATTAGATCTCAACTTACTTTGCCTCTTAACGGTCGATTGCTTCATGTTAGGTGCGCTTGTCACGTAATTAATTTATGTGTCAAATGTGCATTCGATGAGATTTTGGGACAGGTGATAGAGAAGTTTAAAGCCGCTGGAAAGCAATTACGGGAACGCCGCCTCGAACGCTCTTGGAGACAAACGGTCGAGGCGACCGGCCTTAGGTATAAGAAGTTTCCCCTACCGGTTCCGACTAGGTGGAACTCTTTATATCACCTTCTTAGCACATTTATGCGCTATAAAGATTTGGTCACCCATTTTTGGAACAACAACGCACTCGGCCCTGATTCGACGCATCATTTGACCGAGTTCGATTGGGACATGTGCGGGATGTGCGTCTCTTTACTTGAGGTATTCAAGGAAGCAACGGAAAAATTTTCAGGTGTTCATTATCCGACATCGCCATTATTTATTCCGTTGCTTTTTAGCATGTGTTATAAATTTATTGAATACCGTAATAATCCATACTTGACGGGTTTCGTGGAGCATATGGAAGCAAAATTTAAAAAATATTGGGAAACAATTCCAATTGTCCACGGGTTGGCGGCATTACTCGACCCGAGCTGCGGTAGTGATACTTTTGATATTTTTTTCGAGTATTACGAGACATTTCTTGGAAAGAACGTTGACGATCAAAAGACGTCAATTACGCGTTCTCTCCAAGAACTTTTCCATTTTTATAGTCATCAGCAGATGCAGGGCGGTTCGACAGAGCATGCGACCGAGGGAGTGACGGGGTCCGGTAGTAGTCAAGGCGGCCCATTGGATGTCCTAAAGCGGTTGAGGTTGCAAAAGTCGAAAGGAAAGATGGCCGCACCTACGAACTCAAATGAGATTCAACTCTTTTTGAGTCTCAACTTCCAAACACCGGAAGGATACGACATTCTCCAGTGGTGGAAGTCGAATGCAACGCTCTACCCGACGATAGCGGCTATCGCTCGAGACGTTCTAGCGGTGCAAGCGTCAAGCGTCGCTTCTGAATCCGCGTTTTCTACGTCCGGTCGAATTATTGGAGATCGGCGGACCAATCTTAAACCGAGTTCTCTTGCGATGCTCGTGTGCTTAAAAGATTGGTTCGCCGCTGAATCCAAGAACCGGACGGACAACGCAATCGATGAGTTTCAAGCCTCGAGTTCCGACGACGACGAAGAGGCTAGATCGTGTAGAGTTTTAATTAATGGAGATGTAATATAGTTTTTTTTTTCTTTTTATGTAATTTTATTTTTTATGTAATTTTATTTTTTATGTAATTTAGGTATTTTATTTTATGTATTTTTTATAGAAATTTTTAATTTAAGTATTGAGTTATAATAAAATTTCGGAATTTTTTGTTAAGACTACTGACTATTGAGTTTAATAAAAATTTGGGAAATTGGTATAAAAAATTAAAACTTAGTATAAAAATTTGGAATTTTTTCAATTCGAATTTAATAAAATTTGTGCATTTTTCGTCTGTGTATAATAAAAATAATATGGGTATTTTTCGAATTTAAAATGAATTTTTTTGATATTGGGTGAACCGGTCCGGAACCGGTAAGGAATACCGGTTCCGAATTGGTTCCGGGATTTTGGACTCGGAACCGGAACCGGAACCGGAACCGGTCCGGTACTTACCGTGCCGGAACCGGAACCGGCGGAACCGGCACGGAACCGGAACCGGTGGAACCGGTTCCCATATCTACCAGGGGATACCTACCTGACTGAAAAAAAAAAGTCATTCTTTCTACCTTAATTTCCCTTCTATCTTGTTTTATACTAAAACATATTTAGTCGTACTTTCTCATCGTTGTTGACTATTGGACAACTCCGATTTCTATAAGGATTAATTCTTTAGTATGTGTGTATTGTCCCAAACAAACATTAATTATTAAGACGATCAAATAATCAAAACAAGATGATTAAGTGGAAACGTCCTTAGGAAGATAAAAAATTGTAGTCTTGTGAGTTTCCAAATTGTAAGCAAATAATTTATACTTTCGATAGCAATGAATTGTTGAAATGACAATTAATCTAATCAGATGCATAACAAAAGAATCTCAATGAGACTTGACTTGATTAAAATCCTTGGCATTCCTTCCATCGTTCTCATCAAACCTCCCAATCCTAAAGTGCGTGAGATCCACGTCACGGACCACATCTCCAGCCACCATCTCCGCCGCGACTTTTCCGATCAACGGCGCCATCTTAAATCCGTGTCCCGAAAACCCACCGCAGACCACCGCGTCCTCGCCGAACTCGCCGCCCAGGAAGTCGATGACGAAGTCTTCGTCGGGGGTCATCGAATACAGGCAAGACTGCGAAATCACCGGCCCACCTTCCCAATCGACTAGCCCGCCGAAGATCTCCATCACCCAATCGCGGAGCGCACGCACTCGACGCTCGCACGCCGCCCACGTGCGGTCATGTGGGTCGCACGCGCGGCCGCTGTGGAGTGAGATTTTGATGAGCCCTGGGTACTCGAAGGTGGGCGTGCCGTAGACGTAGGTGTCGCCGTAGCTGGCGAAGGTGGGGAACTTGCCGTCGATGGTGAATTTGCTCTCCTGCCCTTTCTTGATCCTCCAGTAGTGCACGGTGGTCTCCAGGGGCTGAATTGGAAGAGTCAGTCGCCGGACTTTCTCTACCAAACTCTTAGTCCACGCGCCGGCGGTGATCACGCATTTCCTCGCCCTGAAAATCTCTTGCTTCGCCGTCGACACAACAATATCGCTCGTAGCAGCTAACATCAGAACAAAAATGAAAAAAGGAGTTTCTTTTATCAGCTAGTGCTGTGTAATAGTTTCAATTGCCCGGAGGTTAACATACATACCATCTCTAACAACGCCGACCACCTCCGAGTTATCTCGCAAGACGGCGCCGTTTTTCATGGCAAGCGCTTGAAACATTGACACAGCTTTGGTGGGCTTTGTAACGCCTCCATGTTCAGTGACCACACCAATCCAATCCTCAGGAAGCTTAAAGACTCCATTAAACTCCTCATAGACCTCTTTAGGATTCAAAACCCTAACTTGGATCGAATTCTCTTGGCAGCTCTTCAACACAGAACTCAACGACTTACTGTCCTTAGGCCCGACGTCGAGCTGCGGCGCCTTGAAATACACCTTGTACCCCGCCTCGGACTCCGCCTGCTGGAACAAAGCCGTGGACTTTAGAACCATTTGTGGGTAATAAGTCTCAGGGTAGGTGACGCGCGTCGTGCGTGACTCGCCGTGGGACGAGCCGCGGTGGTGGAGGAAATCGAACTGCTCGAGGAGGAGGGTGGTGAGGCCCCGCTTGGATGTCTGGTACGCCGTCGAACTGCCCATCACGCCGCCGCCGATGACGATCACGTCGAACGCCGTCGTTTCTTGATCTTTGTCCATGGTCTTCGTCTGGCTGCTGTGGTTAGCTGAGAGTTGAATTTTGGAGCTGAAGGCTGTGGGGGGGGGGGGGGGGGAACTAACCAACGGTGTAGGTGCCAGAAGACTCGAACACGTGCGTTTAGGATATCGTTGGGTGACAAAGTCGTTTACTCCCCATAGTAATATTAAATAATATCATCACATCATATATAATATGAATTTAAATCTTTTTTTTTTTCATTTCTTACGACATAATAAACACTCGTAGCTAAGTGGGTTGTTGAGGGTATTAATTTATGGGCAAAGTTGATATCAGTCCCTCTTTGAAACATAAATATAGGTTCAGTCTCTATCAGTGTAAAATTTTGAATTAAAACCCTACTTTTTGCAGAACATAGTTTCTGGTCCCCGTTTCTGTATGATGACGAAAATGCCCTCACTTAAAAATATTACGAAAATGCCCTCACTTAATGGACTTTGATATCTCTAATACATGCACATATATCTCTAATTGACACACCATACTCATTTCGTTACATACATACCCGCTGTTGAAAAAAAAAAACGAAAATAAGTTAAGAACAACAGAAACGAATATATCACAAATCAAACCCAAAAATATTTCTCTCACTAGTTCTCTTCAAATATTTCCCAAAATCACAAGAACCCTAAATACCCAATCCAAACTCTCTAACCAAATCATCCAGATTGAACCACCGAATCTCTCAGAAATGGCGTGACCAAGCTCTGAATCATCAATTCGAGACGATTCTCGTCAACATACTGCCTCTCCGAAGAAATGCCTCCACGAACTTGCTGCAGATTTGCTCACTTCGAAAACAGATTTAAACCCCGGAAGAAGATTTTTTCGGTGCCGCCTACGAAATGTAAGTAATGCTCAACGTTCGTAATTAATTTTCAGGTATAGTACTATTATTAAAATGGTGAAATTGGAAATTTATGTTCTGCAAGGTGCGAATTTTTGGTATGAAATATCACTGAATGTTTCTGTTTTTCCGATTAGACCGACGATTGTGGATATTTCAAATGGTTTGACGATGAAATGCCTAGTTCCCAAAAGAATTATTTCCTCGCGATGAAGGGAGAACGCGATCGATTGCATGGAGAGTTGTTGAATGAAAAACTTCGTATGAGGCAAAGCACGATAGAAGATCTGAGGTCGCTAATCGCTAATTTAGAAAGCAGAATTGATGATATGAAGGTGAACAAAGGACATTTGGTGGACAATATCCGAACTTTAAAGAAAGAGTTGAGTGCATGGAAATTTGTATGTAAATTGTTAGTTGTCATCCTTGTTTGCGTCATGTTGTCTATGTTCTTTAGCAAATAGGATGTTCATGGTGGTATCTCGATGAAAAATAGAATGTTAAATTAGGTTAAATGTAGTTTGATTATGTATGTTTTTGCGGCTTTATGTTCAATGTTATTTTCCACGCTACTTGTGTGTTTGCTGTTGTATTAGGTCGTTTCACTAGTATTTTAATGTACCATTTATTTGTACGCATAATTAATCGCATATGGTTCGTTTTCTATATTTAAAAGCTAATGCATAAATTTTGATATCTGTATCTATAAACACATACCCATATATGTTTTACAGTACTTGCATACATTGTTAAAAACCTATATGTATAAACACATACCCATGATGTTTTACAGTATTTGTACCATAATATTGACAAAAACCTGTATATATAACCACATACCCATAGATATTTTACAGTTCTTGTACACATAACATTAACACAAAAAGAGCTACATAAGTATGGTATACAAATGACATGTATAGCTTTACAAAAGATATTGACAAAATATATCTTTTAGTAAGAAAGATATATTATGTCAATATACAGCTTCCAAAAGATTCACTAAAGCGACAAAAAGTTGATATACCGATTATCTATGCTATCGGTTCTTTACACGATCTTCGATTGTGTCCATACCGATGACATCGTCCACACTTGAGAGGACGCGTTTGAACTTGCGACGGAATTCTCTTGGTGCGTCGACGACCTGGCGGACGAAGCACATCCGGTGCAACAATTTCCTCGGTCGCCAAAGGTGTGGCGGCATCATAAGTAGGAATCGGATTTAGGATACAGACGTAAGACTCTCGAAATTTTTCCGATGTAAAGTACGGATCGCAGAACTCATATGGCACCAAATGTAATTCTAAAATACATGAACAAGCATGTTTGCAAGGAATACCTTCCAACTGAAAGTACTTGCAAGAGCATGTCTTGGACGACAAGTCGACTTGAAAAGTAGCATCGTGGTCCGAAACCTCGAAGATCTGACCCGAAGATCGATCTACTCGCAGATTTCTTGATGCCTCAATGTTCTTATTGAGTTTATTTTCTGGTCGCGAGCATAAGCGGCCTACTTGGTTAGATGATTTAACTCGTTTCTCATTCATCATAACTATGATTTTGCGCCGGATCTCGTCCAGTAATGCAACAACCGGCAAAAGCCGAGCTTCACGAACCCAACTATTCCACGATTCTGCCATATTATTGTTTGTGATCCCCCATCTTTTCCCAGGAAAAAATGCGTTGGCCCAACACTCTGGTTTTGATATCCTGATAAAATCTTTAGCTTCCTTGAATGTAGTTATGAGTTGCTCATAATATTCGTTGAATCCGGTCACCGTAGGAGCATAAGCAGCTTTTTTGAATACTGAAGACCAGTGCTTCTTGCATTTGTAAGGGTGAACTTTCAGAATCTGTTATCAGAAAACCCATACGAGTATGAGAGCGCAAACACAGATACCAGATAAAATATACGAGTATGGGAGAACAAACAAATATACCAGATAACATATATAAGTATGCATACCTGAGTCTTAAAATTGTCAACCAAGTGCCTCAAACAGTATGAATGGTTGCATCCTTGAAATACAGATGGGACAGACTTTAAAAGTCCTGGATTTCGGTCCGAAAAGAAAGTATATTCATGGAAATTTCCTCGACCGTAATAGCACAACGTAGTTCTCAACTTCACGCAAAACCACTCCCAATTCATGTCATTCTCGGCATCCACCACTACGAATATCCACACATCCCAAACTGTTTATTTCCATAAATAACAGATACTGATTAGGTAAAAGATTATAACAGCCACTCACATGCGTATGCCAAACTGAAAAGACCGTCATCTGCGTCTTTTGAAACGGCGCTTAACAAACAACCTTTGTGCTTATTCTTTATATGTGTGCCATCGAGAAATATCAATGGTCGACAGCCTCTCACAAACCCAGTTGCGCACGCATGAAAACATACAAATATCCTACGAAATTTATTTGTATCCGGATATACCTCACAGTCAGAGACACTTCCCGGGTTTGTCCGATGAACGGCATCGCAGTACCACCGAAGCTTATCATAAGAGCCGCTCTCGACTCCGTGAATATTTCGTACAGCTCTTTCCTTTCCCGCCCATGCCGTGAAATATGAAATTTCGACACCGAATTCTCTTAAGATATCTTGCTTCATGTTCACTGGCCTATATGAAGGTTGGCCTCGCAATCTTTGTTGGACAATATCAGCCACTAGTTTGCCATCTGCTCTAGAATGCCGTTTCTCTATTAAACTCGCAGCCCCACAAGTATGTTGGAGGTTGCAATTTCGTATACCGAACGATTTATCCGTGTTTTGGTGAGACGCATATATCCTCCAAGGGCAGCCATGGATTGTGCAAACCGCAATAATCTTCACCTTATCATTCTTTCTGTACTTATACAACTTTCGAGTGATAACCGAATATTTTTTTAAGGCTGTTCGGAAGGCTGCCGGACTGGTAAATTTTTGGCCCGCTCCTCGAATCCCACGAATCCAATGGTCTATTGAGTTGGTATGAGAAGCGAAATCGTTCTCCTCTTCCGCTGAATCGTCCATGGCTGAAGGTTGTATGGCTTGAGGATCCTTATTTATCGCTGATAGGTTAATCACTTTCATGTTCAGCTCTCTGTGTAATCTGACCATATTCTTCACATCACTATCGAGAACCAAATGCACTGTTGTGTTGTCGAAGGGCGCCTTATAGCTGAAAGACAAACTTTGAGACGAAATTATCTCATTCATCCGACTTCTTGTTTCATTCTTGAGATCCCATAATGAAAAGCTTTCTTTTACTTCGAAACATGCTGACTGGTTTCCAAATACACAGATAGTCAACATGCCAAAATCTGTCCCGAGGTTGTTTGCATCCATTACATAAGGGGATTTACATTAACTGAGGTTCTAAGACATATTACTGTGGTAAGCAGACCTTTGTTGATGTCAAATAACGTTTTTGGAGGCAATTTGTAAGATGAAATTATTTAGAGCGGGAAATTTTTGCGGTATCAGAATGTAGTTATGGGTATCTTAACGTCTTTACGAGTATATATATAAAAAATTAGGTATACTTGGTAAAAAATGAGTATAATAATTAACCACACAATATCCAAAATAATAAGCGGGAAAACGACCAGGGAAAAATTCTAATCTACTGTCTGAATATGGGTATAAACGGTACGAACCGGATACAGTATTCAGAATACAGCTATAAAACGCCAAATATATTGTATAGAAATCATATTTTAGATATTATTGTTAAAATATAGGTTTGGGTTTAGGGTTTAGAGTTTACGGTATAGGGATTAGGGGTTAGGGTTTAGGGTGTAGGGTTTAGGGTTTACGGTATAGGGTTTGGGAAGGATGACAAGTTTAGGATCACAAGTTTATGAAGGATCACAAATTTATGAAGGATCACAAATTTAGGAAGGATGACAAGTTTAGGAAGGATCACAAGTTTAGGATCACCAAGATATTGGAAGGATCACAAATATATTACTAGGATCACCAAGTATCATTATGACAACCTACATTATATTATATTAGTAGGAACACCAACTTACATTAATATATTTATGGTTAGGATCACAAACTTATTTCACTATGAAAAACATATCATTACGATTGCAAATGCATAATAAACATTAGATTCTGATATTTTGCTCCGAATATATTTCACGTATTACTTTCATTTTCCAGGTATTAATTTAATTTTCCATGTATATAACCAAATAAATAAGTATAAGATATACTGTGTTCATCATAAACAGAAAACAGATCATTGTTCATCATTTTTCCAGGTATATATCTCAATAAACAGGTTTAAGACAAGCTAAAAAAAATCAAATCTTCTTCTCAGAACACAGGATGAAACATGCTAATTGCTAATAAAATCTTAAAAAAAAGATATCATTATCAGCAATAAAACCCAACCGAGTTCATTGACAACGAGTTCAAATATGATACTAGAGCCAAAATACATAACATCATCAGCAATAAAACCCAACCGAGATAAAAAGTTGATTTATTATAGTAAAAAACCGACACCAACTAAAGTTCATTCATGCGAGCCAAATAACAACAGTTCAGTGACAATGCGGGCTCGAAATTCACTCGTCGGAACGTTCTTATCCTCAACATGTGCCGAGAACAGCGCATCATCTCTCCGCAGGACTTCAGCGAATATGCAACTCCAAATTCCGCAATCGAGCGACCTCGAATCCTGTTTTCGACAGCTTGTCCTTTCGAACTCCATTTCGTGCATCACCAACTTCTTCTCAATCCTTAGATAACAATCAAGTGCTCGAGCCTGAAAAAGAAAAAAAAAACCAAAAAACAGAACACGGTATGTCATAGGCCACTACACGACGATGAAAAAACATCACCACGAATCCAGACAACTTACACATTTGACTGCCTCGATAACATCAACCTCATTATTCCTCGGGTTCATATGGATATATTTTTTACTTGATATATCATAGGCCACTATGTGCCAATGAAAATCGTGGTTCACCGGCATCACAATGTAATTACACGACCCGAACACGTCTTCGTCTACCTTTCCCAATTCTGAGATGACGGATTTAGAGAGCTTCGACATAGTTATCTCCCACTCCTGACTATCTTTCTTGGGCAGGACACTCAAAAAATTGGCCTGCAAAAAAGTATATGCGTAATTGGCTTTTCACAAATATAAGATCACAAGCGAACAAACACATACCGCTACATAGGTGCTGAGGAAAAAAGTCTTCGCATTGGGGGAGTATTTTCTCTCGTACGACGTCGACGTCAGATAACGCATCCATGCGTTAACTACTTGTTCTCCCATAGCCCTTTCAGCGAGTACGTCGAGCAGATCTCGAGCAGGTAAAGTGAAGGTACTATCCCGCCAAATTATTCTCCTGACATTAGAAGAAAAAAAGCATTAGATATTATTCAAAATACACACAAATTAGGGACGTAATAAATGAAAATTTTGGATATTACTTGACGTCGTCGTCCTCCATGAACTTGTCAAGCAGCTGCCTATGCTCCTCCGTCAGCGTCTTCCGGCCATCAAAATTTTTCCTCGGCTTCTTGAAGTTCTTTTGAGCACGTGTCATTAAATCCTGATCACTCTCTTCGTCAGAGGTCACGTTCCATGTCTTATCTGGGGACTTTACAGTGACTTTCGCTCGTGCCTTCTTGGAATTCTGCCCTTTAGGAGGTGACATTACGTATTCCTGGCCAACCGGCAACGGCGAACTGAGTTCAGCCAGAAGTTGGTTGATAAAGTGATCAAATCCTGCAGTAGCCTCGAGATTCTCAGCCCCTTCCACATTACTCGTTGTCCCCAAATCACCTGCAGCAGCAGTATTGCTTTTCTCGCCTGCTGCCCCGTTCTCCTCATCAGCATTAGACTTACCGTCATCCTCACAATCACCCTGCTCTTTCTCATCATCAGCATCAACCTCATCATCGTGTTTCTCTTTGTCATCCTCACCATAAGTCTGCTCTTTCTCATCATCATCCTCAGCATCACCCTCATCACCATCTTTCTCTTTCTCTTTCTCAGCCTGGTCATCAACCTTGTCATCTTCAGCTACCTTCTCATCCTCACCATACTTATCAGCATTGTCATCCTCAGCATACTTCTCGTCGTTGTCTCGCTTATCATCACCACCAGACTTAGCCCTAATGTACTTACATGGACAGATTCTCTCAAAACGGGTTGCACTTTTCGCCTCGATAGTCTTCGTGCACAAAATCTGTCTTCCTCTTCGAGTCGATTTCAATCTCTGTTGGAACTTCGGCTGGATGGAGGTTTGAGAGCTCGTCTTCTAATTTATTCTTCGAGGGCCTCGAATGTGGATCTCCCCATTTCAGGAATCTCGGAATCGCCTTGATTGACTCTGATTTACCTAACTGCTCTACGTGCTCGTACACCCAAATAAACAACCCGTATGTACACCCATCTACATACTTATGATTTAACTTAATCGAATCAACTAAATACATGTAAACCGCTTGACCCCACGCCCAATCGTCTATGTTTTCTAACGACTCGATATAGGGAATTAAAAATCTAGGAAGGTACATGCTAGCAGTAGGAAACAAAATACAAGAAAATACCAATGAGATGTACATCCTACTAAAATCAGTCAAGCTCACATCATCGTCCTTTGTGGACAGATTCTTTAAAACCTCAATAATGTCTGATCTAAAAATTTCCCGTCGCCCAATTCGGGAAAACATCGACGAACAAATGGTAATCCATCGTCGAATCGTGGGAGCGGTATACAAACGACCCACTACACCTTAAACCCAAAACACCGAAAATTCTCTAACCCCAAAAGGTACAAGCTTATCTGTCCCGAACCTAAATGTAGTTACATCAGCAGAAAGTCGTGAGAGAAATACCTCAAGTCTCCTACAAGTTATGTCGCATCTCTTTAACTCCAAATACGAACTGAAGGGCGTCGCCATTACATCTCGTTTGTGCGACGCACTTGCCACTCTCATAATACCATCCATAATCTCCCTGAAGAGCGTGGGCTGGCACCTCGATTTTCGCACTTTCTCTTAATCAGAACCATTTTTCGCAACGGCCTTCTTTGAATGAGAGGTTCCTTCGCCGCCCGTCATCGTCTTCGTCTGTTTCGGCTCAACACCCGTCGTCGTCTGTTTCTTCTTCGCAGCGGGTTTCTTTGACGAAGATACGCCACTTTGTGCCTTTTACCAGAACGATTCTTCAACGTATCGTCAGATGAGCTCCGATTTCGCTTCATTGTTCACAAACCGGGATAAATCTCCGATGAAATCAGGTGAAATCGGAACGAATGTACGGCCGATTCGAATGAACTGTGAAAATCGGCCCTATTTTCCTTATATCAGTGGGGTAATAATGCAAATTCATAGTTATTTTGGACTGAAAATATAATTTACATTCGTAGGTTTTGGCAGATGTGGGTATTGTATAACGTTTACAAGTATGAGATAGAATATATGTATATCCATTGGGCTTTGTGGATTTATGGAGGTAAAAACGAGTATATTCTATCTTTTATAGATATATTACCTTGTCGTTAGGAATCGGACACCTCAGAAATTTCTTCAAAATCGAAAGTCATATCATACCTAATCGAATCAATGGGTGAATCATATAAACAACCCATCATCTTATTCATCAATTTCGACCACAATCACGGCTTAAAAATTACAGTTTCCATAGATTTAATAATTATTCTGTTTTCGCTAATAAATAATAAGAGTTTCTTATTTCAAAAATACCCATTTGAAATGCTCGAATATTATTTGCTAATAGGATATTAAATTAATATGTAAGTTTTAAAATCGATAATAACAATCTTGCTCAGCTCAGCTTAACTCAGCGTCGATCGTTGGTTTCAGGAGGATGAAGAAGATGGTTTGAGAATGTAATATGGTGTTGTTTTAAGGGTATTTCGGACATTTCGCAAGTTTTGGGGAGTGCAGAATTTTTTTTTGAAAAACTAGGTACCATATCCTAACTTTAAACATGTTAGGGACTGACTGCAACTTATAGTTTGAATTTAGGGACTGAACACTAATTTGCTCTTAATTTATTACATTCAACGGTTGTAAGAAGATTCGAAATGATATAAGGAAGCAGAAGGTTAAAGTACCCTCGTGATGAATAAGTCCATGAAGATTCAACTGGCATGTTTGTTGGTTTTATTTTAGATTCCCAAATCATTATTGCTCGGTCGATTGAGATGTTTCATACAAGAAAGACTCTCTTTTTTTACATTTTTTTTTTTTTGGGGTTTTATGTTACTATGATTGCATTGAAGCATAGTAATAAAAGTATATTATGACAACTCATAAATCGGAAATATATGGAAGCCCACCTCGTTGTAAGGCCTTAGTTTTATTTCAAGCCAACCTCTGCCTATCAATATATGATACACACTTCTTAATCATTCTTCCTAGATCAGTTATACAGGTGTATTATTAACTCTAGATGTATTTTTTTTTATTCTTCCTTTGTTAATTGCAGTCGTATGATATTTCTCATAGCACATGAATATACTTTATTTCATCTCTTTTAAATTTCAAATCTTGGTTATTAGATCGTCATATAGCAGTATATTATTATCCTAAATGTTGTTTGATTCTTATTCTTTTGCCTAGTATGGTAGTATCATCACTTTTCTACCATATGAAGTTTATTTATTTTTTCTGATCATTTAGATTTCAGATTTGCTTACTAAATCAGTTCTTCTTGATTATATTTGTTACTCTACATGTTACCTAATTCTTCTTTTGCCAGTTATAGTATCAAAATTAAAAACATGAAAGAATATGGTAAATCACTTATGCATCAAATCTGTTTGTATTGAATACAAAATAAATGTTTGATCACTGATAATTTTTGCTATAAATATCGCATGAACAAATACTTATATTTATCTTTTCATTTTTACATCTATTATCCATCATGTCTGGCGATAAACAAACGAGAGGCCGCCGGAAGATCCCTATTCAGCTGATCGAAAACCAAGATAGCTTATACTCATCATTTTCGAAACGCCGTCTTGGTTTGTTTAACAAAGCGAGCGAACTCAGCACGCTGTGTGGCGTGCACATCGGCGTAATAATCTTCTCGCCGAAAAACAATCCTCATTCGTTTTTCTCCCCATCGCCAAACACTGTGATCGACCGTTATAGAAACCCTAATCATCATAATATAAGTGAATTTTCGAGGATTCAAGAAGCTCATATGAGGAGCAAAATGGATAGTCTCAACCAAATGCTAAATGAATTCCACGAAGAGAAAGATTGCGAAAATCGTCGCACAAAGCATTTGGCTGAGTATATGAATCAAAACCCTTTTGATCCATACTGGGAAGATGTTGAAAACATGGACTACGAGCATAAATCGCAGTGGTTCGATTACTTTAAGTACGTAAATGGTGAAGCAAAGAGGATGATTGAGGAGGATGAAAATGGTGGCTTGGCGGCTTCAAATCTGATTGGAGGTGGTGCAAATGTTGATGTTAGGAATGAAGAGGATGGTGGTTTTAATACATTTCTGTAGTTTCTATTTACAAAATTGTACTTTAATAATGAGAAATTATTGGTTTATGTTTTATTGTTATTGGAACGTGATTGTTTATTCATGTAAGTTCTATAACATTTCAATGAATATTATATTTATTATCTTGCAAAAATTTCCGTTTTTCTTTCTCAATCAAACGACTATATTTTTATATTTAAATAAATGAAAAGGTAATTATAATTAATACATACCTATATCTTGAAAGGTTTACAGCTTGCTTCGATCATGAATACGGAAGAAAAGATAGTATTTTAGAATTGACTATATATATATATATATATATATATATACATATTTAAAAACTTGAAGACATTAGGACATTTAAGGTTTTGCCTTTTGGTCATAAAGTGTTACCGCTTGTGATAATAATTTGGTGAGTTTTATGTGTTTAATGAACTTATCATAAATGCATATATTTAATTTTGGAAGATTTAAGAAAATAATTAAATATCTTACTCATAGGAGAAAAGGGGTGCACATGACATGATTATCCGTAAGTGCATATGTTTAATGGTTTACCTTTTATAATTAGGAAGTACAAATAGAAAAAAAAAGTGAAATAAAATTATCATTCATATAATATTAAATGAATTACCTCTTTGATGTTTGACCAGTTGCTTCTTAGCATAAAATAAAATAAAAAATCAGTCGGTTAAACATACCATTTTTTATCCATGTTTAAAAAAATATTATTTGAAAATATCCATGTAACTGGAAAGAAGAATAAACAATAATGAAAAAAGAAATATAGAGGAAGAGACATCAGACACATATCCATGCCCGACTATTCTAGTGTCAAAAACAAAAATATAATCTTACTTCATTAATTGAGTTCTTATCGCATTTTATTATTAGACTAAGTATTGTTTGATCCTCAATGTGCCCAAATATAGTATCAAACTGAATACACAAACGAATATGGTGAATAAGTTACATTTCATTGAATAAGTTTGTCAATTAACATTTTTTTTTTGCTATATAAATCAGATGAACAAAAGGCTTTGTACTCACTTCGATTTGGCTTAAAATCACTACACATATTCCTCGGTCGTCTTCTCGCACTATTCAATCCAGCGTTTTCTCGGAGATACATAACTTTCTGTCGTCTCGATAATGTCCAGCCATAAGCGAACAAGGGGTCGTCAAACGATCCCCATTAAGCCGATTCAAAACAAAGACGACTTGTACTCGTCGTTTTCAAAACGTCGTCAAGGTTTATTCAAAAAAGCCAGCGAACTCAGCACGCTATGCGGAGTACACATAGGTGTAATAATCTTTTCGCCTAAAAACCGTCCTCATTCATTTTTCTCTCCATCTCTTACCACTGTGGTGGATCGACATCGAAACCCTAATCACCAGCCAAGTGAATTTTCTAGACTTGTGGAAGGCCACTTGAGCGGTAGGACGGGCGGTCTCAACCAAATGCTCGACGAATCCCACAAAGAGCAAGAACTTGAAAACCAGCGGGCGAAGCATCTTGCGGAGTATATGGATCAAAACCCTATCGATCCATACTGGGAAAACGATGGGAATATGGATGGGGAAAGGAAATCGCAGTGGTTCGACTATTTTAAATATATAAACTCCGAAACGACAAGAATGATCAAGGAGGCCGAAGACGGCGGACTGGGCTCTTCGAACACTCGCCGAGAAAATGCCGATGATGTTAGAGTTCTTGGTGATGTGATTCCTTATGATGATGCGAACTGATTTGTTGATCGAATTCATCGTTGGAATATGATGGGAATGGAGAGGCTGCAGATTTTCTATGTTCATTATTATCAAAATTTGTATTGTGTTTGTTTGATTTTTAAAGAATTTTTAGGATTGTATTGTATTTTATTTTATTTTATTATTGACGGTATTTTTCAACTGGATGAATATCACTTTGTATGCTATCGTTGTATGCAGCTGCACAATTGCTAGAATCGTCACAATAAGAGTAATAAATTAAGTGTTAATTCCATATATAAATGCAAGAAATAAACACATTGCATATGCTTTTCGTATTTTTAAACGTTTATATAACAAGAATGTATTATCAAGAATAACTCTATCTATGTACTATATATTTATAGTGCATCACAAATGGTGGTAAAAAAAACAAGTGTATCAGAAAATATTTCAAAATATGACAATGTTTCTTGCAAAGGCTATGTTAATCTAAATTCTTGAAATTGATATCAATCATCAGCTCGAACAAACCAAAAACAAACAAGAAGATAATTATGAAGTCGCTATTACATTATTTCTCTGTCATCACTTATCGGATATTAATAAAAAAAATGCGTACAATATAAATAAAACGCGTTTTTTATGATGTTATTTAATTTCCAGCCAAGAGATTAGATAGAAAAGTGGAGCAAAGACAGAGATCCAACTTTGTTCGAATCGAAGCTGTTCGATCTTTAATGGGTCCCACCATTCAATCAATGCAAACCGCCGTACTTTCTACAGCTTCACCAACAACCCTAACTCTAAACGATATTGTCACGCCCCTAAGTCTTCATTAACCTCGAATTAAAATATTTGAACTCATAGGAAATGTTTGGTTCATGGGTTAGAATATTTTAAAGGTTGGTTTAAAGAATATTGAGTGTTTGGTTCATAGCTTTATATAAAGCATAAGTTTACATATACTAAGTTTAAACACATGTATAAGGGTTTAAATAGACCCACCTTTCAGATGGGTTTATGTAAACACGTTAACCAAACACACATTTTATTTTATACCCACTAATTAGTTTTATATAAACTTTACTAATTTAAACCCTCCTAAATATAAACCCACGAACCAAACGAACCCATAAGATTTTTGAGCTTTTTATTACATAAAAAATTTATTACAAAAATAAAAGAAAATCACAACTTTTTTTTACTTGGTTTAGAATCTTCCACGTCTTGCCAAAGCTTTAGATCTCCTCTCGTCAGTCACTTCATAAACACCACACGAAAAAAGAAACAAGAAATTTTTATCAGTTATAGAAGAAAAAAATAAAAAGAAAATAAGGTTGTGCAGAAATATAAAGAGGGGGAAAAAAAAAGAAGTAAAGAAATGGGGATAGGATCAGCTTCGTCGGGCACTTGGAATAGCAGTCCACTGGCCATCACCACCGCGAAGCCATGCGACTCATGCAAAACGACGCCGTCTTCAATCTTCTGCCGCGCGGACTCGGCCTTCCTCTGCCTGGCCTGCGACAGCAAGATACACGCGGTGAACAAGCTCGCGTCTCGCCACGCGCGCGTCTGGCTCTGCGAGGTCTGCGAGCAGTCTCCCGCGGCCGTCACCTGCGGCGCGGACGCCGCCTCCATGTGCTCCTCCTGCGACAGAGACGTTCACTCGGCGAACCCTCTAGCCCGCCGCCACGAACGCTTTCCCGTCGTGCCCTTCTACGACGCCGCCGCGGAGAAACCAGCGCTCACTGCCGATGATCAACATTCCTCTCCGCCGCACGTCAAAGGCGAGGAACGATACTCGGATGACTTGGGCGGGTACGGCGATCTGTTTAGTGACGACGTGGACTCTTACTTGGATTTGGATTTGATGGTGGGCGGCGGCGGTGGTGGTGGGGAGCATATGCATAAGCCCGCGGCGCCCAATGATCAGGCGAAGGGTACCGTTTATGGTGGTGGCGACGGGGTGGTCCCAGTAGAGTTCGGGTCGGGTCATTACCCGGGTTCCACCGTCGACGGGTTCCCGGCGGCTTATGATGCGGACTATGGACCGGCCAAGCGCGGGTATATGTACGACTTCGCAGCTCAATCTATGAGCCAAAGCGTACGTCTCCTTACAACATATCATTGATATTTTAGGTTTTTAACTTGAAATAAATATTAGGTTAATATGTCCTTTTAATTCTTTTTATTTTTGTCAATAATTAGGTATCTTCTTCATCGTTGGACGTAGGAGAGGTTCCTCAACACAGTCAAACGACCGAACTGTCCGAATCTTTCGGGAAAACCGATTCTTTACCCGTCCCACTTTCCGGGATCGAAAGAGAAGCTAGGGTTTTGAGGTACAAAGAGAAGAGAAAGAATCGAAAGTTCGAAAAAACCATTAGATATGCATCGAGAAAAGCTTATGCAGAAACAAGGCCGAGAATCAAAGGGAGATTTGCTAAGAGGTCGGAGCTCGACGAAGACGACTCCCTCCTCAACGTCGATGCACCGTCTTATGGGGTTGTGCCGACTTATTAAACCAAAAAAAAAAAAGAGCTATGTAATAATGCTCGAATACTTATAAATTTTGTAATGAACAACGTCGGTCGTATAGCTCGATGTATCATTAGATCGAGGTATTGACATTTGAATTGGTGGATCTATATATGTGATGTAAATAGGTTTGTGAGGTTTCAGTAATAATTGGGTGTCTCTATAGCTATTTTCTTTTCATACGATAATATCATGCTGTCAAGTTTTCGATCTGAGATTGTCTTTTAGATCTATGAGTATGCTTCAAACAGCACATTTTTCTTTTATAATACACAAAGTAGAAACTACACTAGGATAATATTTTGGTTCAAGTGCGTATCAAATTACTGGTTTCTGATTGATTGACGAGATTTCATTACATCTTGTGCACCACAAAGCTGCTGGAGATGATGGCCCACCTATCATTCGACTTTTTTGTCTTTTTTTTTTTGGTTTTTTCAAAAAAAAAATAAAAAAAAATTCATTTGGTTCGAGATGACGCTTTCAACAACTTCGACTGCCGACGGTAATGAAGGAAAATAATATACGAAAATATATAAATAAAATTGGTGGGTATTTTAATTGGGCTTTTAGAGCCCTGTATTATTGAGCTGTGGTCACATTAAATTAAGAAAAAGGCCAAATTCATGATCAAATGGTTTTTTATTTTTATTTTTTCGACCCGAATTTATTTCTCGAGCAAAATAATGAGATTACCAAATTCACCTAGCACGTTAAGTCATGAGAATCGAACCATGACATGGGTTAGAATACCATCCCCAAGCCAGGCTAACCTGATGGGGAAAGGACAATTCACGAATAAATGTTTCAATATTACATTTTTTAGTCAATATCGAGTTAAATTAGGTCTTATAATTAATTTTTTTCTATTTAAAAATGATAGAAGAAAAAAAAAAAATCAGTCTGGCCTAATGGTATTATGGTAATACCTCCACCACTAACCCAACGGCTGGGCGTCATGGCGGTGACGGTGGACATGGGTTTCGTCGTGGAGGCTCAGGTGGAAGAGGAACTGCCGGAAAAGTTGTCCGGCGCGGTTCGTTGAAGGTAGGGTAGGGTAGGGACTGGTAAGGTTTTGCCGGTGGAGAGTGTTAATGGCAGTCAATAGTGCAGAGCAGATAGTGATGATGAAGTTTGAAATCACACAAAAATGGTGTCTTTCTTTTTTCTCTCAATCATAATATTCATCCTCATCATAACAAAGTTCATGATCTCCCTTGTCATTGTACATATCAAAATCATTAAAGAATTCACTATCTTCTGCATTTTGGTAATGATCATTTTCATCTGATCCATCCTCAGTTCTAGCACTATCCGTCTTTACGGACTGAGCCGTTTCGGAAGCCTGGTCCTGGAGAAAACTGTGTGTCAGATATACTTATCATAGGCTAATATGATCGATTTTTCACAAATTTTTTATTTTTTATTTTGCAATGTCATCAAGATTTTAGGTTTCTAACACACATCTCAAGTAATGAGAAGGGAGATTCTCACCAGTTCGCCAACAAGGCTTTTTAAGACATCATAGTTGATCTTTGAGCTGTTCTTCTGAAGAAATAGAAATCAATTTGATGGTCAGCTGATTGTGTTTGTGTTCATTCTAGTATACAGAACACACAATTGATCAAAAGAACACGAAAGAATGGTGGTAAAATATGTTTTGTTACGTTGGGTTCGACCTCTTTGGTTCTTGCAGCATCTTTCTTTACAGGGACATCCTTCTTTCTAGTTGTCGTTCGTCGCTTTTGTTTCTTCGGCTGAACATAGTGAATCGATTAGTAACTGGAAAGGAAAACAAAGCAATACAGCTGATGGAGTGATGATCAAAGACATCTCTCTGAATTCCAAAACACTACCCAGCAGCTACTAATCTCAAACAGATGCTGCAAGGTGTGTGTGGCCTATCAATATAAATTATAAACTAAGAACTGAGAAAGGAATCATCCATTACTTTGCTGTAGTCTCCATGCATTGCTTCCCACAGAAACTTCTTGTAATTAGCCTCCTCCTTGTTGTTAAGGTATCCTTTAACCTGGAAGATAAAGGCATTCGTAATTCATATGCAAAAAGCAAACAAAATACCAATTCAATCACATCTTAGAATGCTGATCGTTCTTATCAAAACAAACAAATCAAATTACTTAGGTGTACCTCCCTATCTTCAATGGTGGAGAGATCGCTATCATCCAATTCATTAGCTCGTTTTCTCTTCACTTTACCAGCCATCGTTTTTACTTCACAAGCTTTTTTTTATCCCCTCTTTCTGAACAATCAAAATTAAGACACAATTTTCAACAAATCTGTTTTTACCACGACGAAGAAGCTATACCACACAACAAGAACAACATGTGTACCTTTATTTCTATAGCATTCAGCACAAGCGCCTTCTCTGCACGAAATTCCAACCCTTGTCTCAGCCTAAGAAACGATTAATCGCGAAATCAGGTATTTGTACACCGATTGAAACAGCGATACAAAAGCAAGGGCATACTTTTACGATAAAGATTCAAACGAATAGATAATCCATATGAAAGGATACAGTTTGGTTCAAGTCGGCTTCTGCGATTTGATTCCACCGCCAGAATCACAATTCCTACGTACAGCGAATCAACAGCTTCGTACGCCTCAGTACATTATATAGGTTTTTACTTATTGGGCCCTGAAAATCAATCGGCCCATTATTAAGGGCCGGCCTACGCTTGTTACTGGGCCCAATTTTATCCAATAGAAGAAAAAAATAGTACGACCTTTTCATTGATAAAACGTCACCTTTAACAGCAACTTGTGGCATGATAATAATTTGATACAAAAGACATCTCCATTACAACTTCTTAACCACAATATGAACTCCATGTCTGGGCTCAATGATCATCGTCATGACCGGCGAGTGGACGTAGCTCGGAGACAGCGTGAACGAAAAGTTCGACAAGATGAGACACATCATCAGCTTGAGCTCGACCATCGCCAAGTGCTGACCGATGCAAACCCTCCGTCCGAACCCGAACGGCAAGTAACAGTTCGGAAGGCCCTTACAAGCACCAGCGATGCCGTTCTCGAACCTCTGCGGCCTGAACTCTAGCGCATCCTCGCCCCATATGGCTTTGTCGGTGTGCAGCGTGGCCACCATGGTCCACAAGTTCACCCCCTTTGGTATCTTGATGCCCCCTATTTTGGTGTCTTTCAGCGCCTCTCGGGCTAAGGTGGGCGCCGGAGGGTAGAGACGCATCGTTTCTTGAATCACCATGTGCAGCTATAAAAGGGAGAAAACGTGTTTGAGATTAAGTGTCGTTAAGTTGTAGTGGCTATAAAGATTTATTACCATTTTCATCTTCCTTAGCATGTCTATATCAGGGTTTTGTCCCCCGCAGATCTCTATAACCTCGTCTCTGACACGGGCCTGCCATTCTTGGTCCGAAGCTAGCAACATGAGGCACCACGAAGCAGAAACTGCTGAGGTTTCGGACCCTGCTAGGTAAATGTTTCTGCAGTTGTCCACGATGAACTGATCGATAGCGCCCGAGTCATCGCGGTAAAGGCCCTTTGCGCTTTCTAACAGTGTTTGCAGCAAGTCCTTGTCTTGTCGACCGCTTTGCTTCATCTTCTTTTCCTTTACGATCTTCAAGATCAGTGCTCTCACCTCCTTCTCTAGAGCCCAAACTCTCCTATTGCTCTCCGTCGGCAGATACCTGAGATTTATCACTCACCCGTAAATTTTCAGATGTTTGCACGCTTGCATTTATAGCGAAATTATTGTGGAATGTAATAACCTGAGCCATGGGATACCAAAGGACAGATTTTTTTCAGACATGAGTTTCTGTAAGGTCTCAAGTTTAGCAAAGATCTTCTGCCCTTTAGAGTAGCTGCTGCCAAAGCAGGCTTTGGAGATTATACTCCCAGAGAACTCCTTCATATATCCGTCTACTGCGATATCTGCGAAACCTCCTCCGTGATTTCGAACCTTGTCGTTCCAAGAATTCACAACCGCGAAGGCCGACTCGCTGATTATCCCGATCATTCCCTGCGTCGATCAGTTAAGAATATACTTAATAATTAACCAACTCTTGATCACTATTACATTACATACACACTTGGAATAATATGGTACCTTCACTTTGTCCATAAACAGTTCAGGCGCCATGATCTTTCTCTGTCGTGCCCAAATCTCGCCGTTGGATGTTAAAATTCCCTGTCCTAACAAAGGGCCGAGCTCTTTCTGCTGATACGACGGCCTCCCCAAGTCGAGAGACGTCGATGTAATAATCTCCTTGACTAGATTGGGACTGGTTACGTACAATATCTGCATCTTACCTAGAGCAAATGTGTATACTTGGCCTGTAATATGCAAAGAAACACTCAAGTAAGAACTTTTTAAGTACGTTTTAAAATCAATTGTCTGCTCATTTTTCGTACTATATTTCTCCCTCCACCGTTCCAAGAACGGTAGAACTGAGGCGGTATCGTGCTTTATGGGAGGGTTTTGATGGTTAACGATTGCTCCAACATTCTCGGACTCTTCGCGAGATTTCTTGATCTCGAGAAGGTTTCCGAGCAAGAATCGCGGGATCGGGCCGTCGATCCCCTGTCGGTTCAATATCTTGCGTATCCTTTTGGGATCGACGACGAAAGATACGTAGAGCTTGGCGACGAATCCTAGCACGAGTGTGGAGAATAGCACCTGCAATAACATAGACACTTCCATTTTCTTTAAGGAGATGATTCTGTGAAAATGGATAAGTGATCGTCTTATTATTTTTATTTGTGAGTCCGATGGTGACTCGGCGGGGTAATTTATATAGGGAACTTTCAAAGATATTTATTATTTACATGAGACTAAGTTGTGGGCTAGTAACTAATATGATTTGGTGGTCTATGTGATGATATGTCAAAGGTTTGGACTTGTTGACAGTGTCAACCATTAGAAGCTTCGTATGTGATATAAGGGTTTCTTTAGAACTTTCTTTAATTAATACGATTTTTAATTTTGTAGAATACAGTAAAACAAGTTGTTTTATTACCACATTTCCAAGAACCTTGACTGTAATACATGGCAACTAGTCAACAAAGGCAAACTACTAACTACCAAATTTTCAACTTAGAAGGGAACAAAGTAAAGTAAGTGATGGAACCCCAAACCAGTTTAGACTAATTGTTTATTTTCGGTTAAAGAAACAACACTGCCCATTTTCAGACGCTGAAGCATTAGAGAAAATTAGGTGGATATTTATTACACACAACCATTTATTACATTAATCAAGCTGCATTAAAGAAATGCTTTTTCTTCTAGGGAGTAGAAATTATTTTACTTTCCCCTTCTTTTGATAGTTTTCCATAGTAATATGCAATTTCAAGAAGAACCCTAATTCAAAAAGTTAATTTTTTTTATATGGGTTATAATGTATGAATGGCGAGGACCTAAATTGTAACATTTCGAAATTTTAGGGCCCAAATGTATAGTTTTTCATAAATCTAGATTTGACCCTAGATTTTTACATTTGTCCCAATTCTGCGCCAAGGCTTTCAAGAATCAAGACTAGTCAAAATATGACAAAGTTAGAGAGTTGGGAAAAAATAAAGGCTTAATTGCATATAACCAACATCTGGTTTAAAAAATAAATATCAAAACCCATATAGTTTTTAAATAGCATAAAATACCATCGTAGTTTAGTTAATTCTGAGCTCCTTAGCATTTACATCCCCCAATTAGGGGATACAATGCTATATTTTCGATACCATCGGGGGTACGGTGCTAAGTCTTAGAAAGCATAAGAGAGTTTGACGCAATAAAAAAAACATAGGATAATAATGTGCATTTCAACGTATCTACGTGGGGTATAACATAATTTACCCAAAAATAAAATAACGTTCGATGCGCTATCAATCAAGAATTGGAACTACCGCGTTAAACTAGACTAGTTATTAGCTCGCGAACGGTCGCCGAGTTTTGTTCTTCATATTATTGTCCTTCGCGGCGTTAAAGTTTCGGCCTTTTCTTTGATAATGGGTTGGAGGTATAAAGCAGGGTTGGGGCTAATTGGAGCTTTTGTGCTGATATGGGTTGTATGCGCAGAGGTCACACAGGTCAGTCTTTTTTGGTTTTTTCTTTTTGTTTTTTCATGTAGTTAGATTTTCAGTTCTGTTGTTTAGTCGTGGATGGGTTTTAGGAAGAATTGATGTATTCTTTTGTTCTATTGATGGGCTTTCATCTTCCCCTTGCTATTGCAAATTCTTCTGAGTATCATTTTCGAAGATTTCTTGAAAGTCTGCAAAATCTCGTGATTTGTTATTCGATCCTCTTGTTCGGTTTTTTCTCATGTTCAGCTAGATATCATGAATCAAGATACTGTTTTCTTGCACAGCTGTTGAGTTTACTAAAGTTTAATGCCATATTGTGATTAGAAATGATGAAGAAACTTGGTTTAGTTTTTCAGGTATGTGAAAATATAGAGCAAATTTGCAAAAAAGTTGATTATGTTAAGATTTTTGCAGAAAATATTTACAGAGTACAGGCAGCCCTTTGCTCTCACATACCTGTGGATCTCTCTAATGGTGATCTTCCTTCCCATGACATTTATTCGAGATTGGTTGTATGGATTATGGATCAACAAGTATGGGATGAGTAACGGTTTCTCTCGCTCATTGAATAGATTAGATCTTCCTCTGGTAATCGATGAAACAAACAATGATCCTGAGGTAGCTTTGAAGAACTTTTTTATGACAGAAGTGAATTCGAGTGAATTAGATATGGGGCAGCCTTTATTATTTAATGACCTCGAAGATGAGTCCGCGGCAATCAAAGGGGGGGATGCCCTTAGTTCATGGGATGCAATCAAATGTAGCCTTTATCTTGCTCCCTTATGGTTTGTAACGGAGGTATCCCCATTTCTCCATATCCAATCTTTTTCGTCTACTTCAAATTGATAAATCTTGGTAATTTCCAAGTATCAATATCTGCGTTTCTTATGATGAAGCATGTGAAAAACTTCAACCAAGTTTTACTTGTGGTAGCCTACAAATGAGTGTAGGATAAACAGAAGCTTTCCTTGAAGACGAATCATTGCTGGAACTTACTTGGTCTTATCTTATTTTCAGTATCTATCGAACTCTGCTTTGTCATATACAAGCGTTGCGAGCACGACTGTGTTGACTTCAACTTCAGGGCTTTTCACACTATTCTTCGGAGCATTGATTGGAAAAGACTCAATAAATGCTGCAAAAATTATGGCTGTTTTGATTAGCATGGCTGGTGTTGTTATGACTACACTGGGCAAAACATGGGCCGAGGATGATGTATCCAGCATCGATGAGTAAGTCTAAACGGCTATAATCTGCCTTTTCACACTTCTACTAACTTTCGTCTTATGAGTTCGAATCAAAGAAACGTTGCTTTGTTATTTTTTGAGACAAAGGTAGTATGTATTAGTGCAAGGATTAAAATAATTCACCAATGTTTGTTAGGACAAGAAACCATTCCTTAACTGGGGACATGTTTGGTCTTCTCTCTGCAGTATTCTATGGCTTATTTACAGGTATAAAATTATGCAATTTTTTTCCTATTTTTTTGGTTTAATTATGTTGATAAGAAAGACAAATTACAAATTTTTCTTCCTCTTCAGTGCTTCTGAAGCGATCTGCTGGATCACATGGACATGACATCGACGTGCAAAAATGTTTCGGATACATCGGACTCTTCACATTAGTGGGTCTCTGGTGGCTTGGTAAGAAAAAGGCATTATGCCAAAAAAGAAAAAAAATAATATTTTCTTGTTAAAAAAATTCCAGGCAAAATCCCATGTAAACTTTTTCACCTTCGATAAACTAACTTTGCAGCTTGGCCACTTAACGCCCTCGGCATCGAACCTAACTTCCATTTTCCGAGTTCAACACCCATTAGCGAGCTCGTTCTGTTCAATGGCATCATAGGCAGCGTTCTATCAGATTATATGTGGTAAGAGGTTTTCTTAAAATACTACGCCACCTGACCAACGAGATTCTTGCAGGTGTTGAGCTACATTTCTTGGCTAGAATTATTTCTCTTTTTAATCTTTTGCGAATCAAATTGCATTACAGGGCACTGTCTGTCGTGTGGACGACCCCTTTAGTGGCGACGCTGGGAATGTCGCTGACAATACCGTTGGCCATGGTGGCCGATATGTTAGTTCACGGTCGTGGCTATTCAGCCATCTACATACTCGGATGTGTTCAAGTAAGGTTTTTTTTTTCTTTCTTTCTTTCTTTGTTTCATTTATTCCCATTCGTTTTTCAGTGTTTCTTAAAATGTTGAAACGATTTTTTCTTACGGGTTGTTGTGTTTTTCCAGGTGTTTGCTGGGTTCATTATTGCCAATCTCTCCGATAAGTTCTATTCTTCGAGATGACGATGGTACAGTCCTGAAAGATTAGATCTTTCTCGAATGACTGCGAAGAAAAATGTATGTGTAGATCAAATAGTTAGTATCAATTCATATATTGTACATGTTGATGTTTGCGGAAAATTTCGTCCAAGAAGATAGTTTTTAGCCCATCGTCGTCGTCGTCTCACAGAATCAATCTCTTGATTTATTAATGGCACGAAATGCAGCGGAGAATAAAATCATACAAGAACTCTTCTTACATAACCTCAATCAAATGTTCTTGCCTTCAGGGTTTAACTGGGATAGCCATGAGAGGAATGTTCTTCCTCAGCGAAAGCTTAGATTTCTCCCCGATATCCAAACCCTTGGGCTTCGTCCCTGGCTCGAGCTTCCAGTCGAAGCTGTGGACCAACGTCGCCGCCATTAAATGCATCATACGGTCGGCGAACGGCAAGCCGGGGCATATCCTCCTGCCCGAGCCGAAAGGGAGAAGCTCGAAATCTTGGCCCTTGAAATCCATGTTCTTAGGACCCATGAACCTCTCCGGGTCGAACCTCTCCGGGTCGGGCCACGCTTTCGGATACCTCCCGAGCGCGAAGATGTTGACGAGGACTTGGCAGTCTTTGGGGATCGCATAGCCGTCGATCTCTACTTCTCGTTCGGGCATGCGGGGGAACAAGAAAGCCCCCGGCGAATGGTACCTTAGGGTTTCTTTGATGACCGCTTTGAAGTAGGTGAGCTTCGATATGTCTGATTCTTGAATTCGATTGTTCTTTCCCACCGCCGCCCTAATCTCCCTTTGAACCCTAGACATCACGTCGGGGTGGCGTAATAACTCCGTCATGATCCATTCGACCGTCGACGAGGTCGTGTCTGCCCCTCCGACGTACAAGTCCTTGCAAGAACAAAGTGCAAATATATTCAGACAATCTATTATTAATACGGTTTGGTTAAACGTCGAAAACCCTACCACAAGCAAATGCTTGATCTCGTCGACCCCGAAATCTCCGTCGCTTTTCTCCATGGCGTCGACGAGCGCTTCGAGCATGTCGGATTTCTTGTCATTACCACCGCCGCTCGATGACCTTCTTGCCAAAGTGGTTGGTTTATCATGCCTTCGAAAATCGAAAGAAGCTTCCCAAAGTGTTGTTGGGAATCCCCGTAGGGGCCCGAGGCCCTCGTTCCTTGAACGGCGGAATTTTAAAACTTTTGAGATTCCCGCCTTTTCCTTGGACCGCTCGGTAATAACACGAGAACATATATACACGAAAGGAGAAGAGTTTTACAGCCATGATACCTTGACGATCACAGGACGATGGCGAGCTTCGAACCCTTCTATTCCCCGGGATGTAGTATCCCTCTCCTAGCACCTTTACGCGCACGAACGGGGCAAGAGCGTCACGGTGGCAGCACCTCCTTCACACGCGGCCACCGAGAGCGAGAGAGAAGAGGCGAGAGAGAGAAGAGGCGAGAGAGAGAATGAGAGCGTGAGAGAGATCGAGAGAGAGGAGGAGAAAACTAGGGTTTTTCTCTTTTCTCTTCAAGAAATGACTTAGAATCACTTAGGGTTTTGTTTCAAAAATCAAACCCTATTTATATTAGGGTGTAGTGGCCGAAAATAGTAAGTTGGGTGGAGAAAAAATCTCACCCACTTATTCATACCAAGTCTCTTTGCTTACTTGGTTTTTCTCTTTTGAATTTAAATTCAAATTCAAATTAATATTAAAATAAATTAATATTTAATTCTATATTTAGTATATTTAAATATAATATCCAATATTTATATTTAATTAATTTTCGAAATTTTTATCAAATAAAAAATCGATTATTATACATATATCTAATATATATATCTTATTTAATTCCAAATTAAATATTATTATTTTTCTAAAACAATAATAAAGATTTAAATCACATTTAAATCATATACTAAATAAATATCCAATATAATATTTCCAAAATATTTCGTGAGGTGAAAAGATAATTTTGCCCCTCACGCGTTTTTACCAAGTTTTCGGCCATTTAGGGTTTCGGCCAAGCCCTAAACCCTAATCTCTCAATCCAGGCCCCGGCCTGCTCTATTCTCATATAGACGTTGTGTCGGTTGCCCTTTTTAAGCCCGACTCTCTTGGTTCGTCTCAACCGGTTCTAGGAGGAATCCAGGAGTTCGGTATTCACCTAGCCAGCCCCGTGGTACCGAACCGATCCCGAGTTGAGTACGAATAGGCATTATTCACGAACCGACCATAGATTATCGTGCTACGAATAAACCCTTTACGTTTGTCCCGGTCGAGTGAAAGTCACGCATAGTCGAACTTACAGAACTCGACGCTATGATGTTCGTGTCGGTGGCATTTACCAAAACTGCCCTCCACGACACTCGTGAGTCAGTTATATGCTCTGGCCAGAGGCTTAGATAAATTCCCGCACATCGAAACTGCATAGGACGTTAACCTTGAATTTAATCAAGGCCGTAAATCCCGCTCAGCGGTATAACCGGCAATCACGTCGAAAAGTCAAGACCGCATTTCGCCGCTAACCCTTGCTTCATGCAATTTGGGCCTAGCAAACTAGTGACAAATCAAGACCTTAAGACCAACCCCGGGTTAAACCCTTTCGGTCTAAGGTTCACGTAGACTACTATAGTCAATCGATCGATCAACGACTTTACCAGCGTGTGATCGTTCGATTACGAGTCAGTGTCCAAATACAGACAATCCCCTGATTCGTCTTGTATCAATGTCACGAGCTCCCACTTCCCAAGTGAATGGTTGGCACAACCATTTTAGACTCATCGACAAACAAGTCATACTCGTCAATCCAGTCACCCTACTGGAGACTAAGACTTGTGAACTTAGTTTAATATCACAGTATGTCAGCTTACTGGTGCCCCTTCTCTGTCCCCACAAAATCAGTAACTGAATTGTAAATATTGGGGTTTTATTAATTCGTCTTATTACCCAACTGCAAGATTAATTTATTTAGACGAAATAATAATCTGCCTTTGTATTGTTTGTCATGCTAATTTCGACAATAAACAAACAATAATAATTTCATTATCAAATAATTCAATTATAAATGTTAAATACATCAAAATTACACTAATGCCCTCGTACTATCTAATCCTCATACGGCATCTACCGCATAAACCTCAACAAGTGTACCTCCGCCGTCTTCTGAATGCCCTGGGGTCGAACGGTTTGAGGATAGGGAAAAAGTCGGCGATGTTGGGCGCGCCGACGGTGTTCACGACGCCGTCGATGCTCTGCCTGAACTCCTGCACGTCCTCGGATTCGTAGTCAGTCAGAACGGTGGAGAAGAGGGTGGCCGACGTGAGGTTCAGGGTGGTGACGAAGGCGGCTTCTCCGACGTCTATCGTGCGTCCGCCGGCGCAGCATTTTCCGATGTAGTCGAAGAGCTTCTTCATCATGTCCTGCCTGAGCTCCTGGCTGGCGTCGAGGCACTTGGTGGAGAACATATGCTCCTTGCTCACCTTGCGCAGCTTCCGCCACTCGCCGTCGGTGTTGAGGAAGCCCATGCTGTACTTGTCGTGGTCATGGACCTGAGTGGCGAGCGGCGCCGTTCGGTTAGAGAAAACGCTGTCGTGGGTCTTGACCACCTCTTTCGCTAGCTCCGGCGAGGAGATGACGACGGCGAGCGTTTTTCCGAGGTAGAGGGACATTATGGGGCCGTGGGTTTGCGAGAGCTTGTGGAGCGAGCGGTGGGCCTGCTGTCCGATCTGGTGAATGTTTCCGATCACCGGAAGAGGCCTCGGGCCCGGCGGGAGGTTCTTCTTCGCCGTCGAAGATGATTTCAAGAAGAGAATTGACAGCGTTAAGAGGAGGATGAGAACGAAGAGCAGTGTGATGGTATCCATAATTGGAGGTAGTTGAGAGATTGAGATTTGTGCCTTAACTTTTTATAGGCCCATTATTTTACTTATTTTTAATTTTTTCATTCTGTAGATATAATATTATTATAATGTTACTTATTCCCGACTACAAGAAAAACAAAAAATAATATTCTAAGTATTGTGGGTTCTTTCAAGATTGCACGAGCTGTTAAAAACAAAATCGAAGTTGTTAAAAGGGATAAAAAAATAATTAAATGAATAAAAAGACATTAAAAAAAGTTTAATTATATCAACCCATCGACCAATCCTCCCTACAAAACATGATTACTCATGATCACGCATCCATCGAATGGCAATAATTGATTACGGAATTACTTGTTGTAAACAAGTTTTATTCAAATATTTATTGGTTGGATTGTATCAAATCCAAATAATAACAAATCCTAAATATAATTGTTTATTCTAATATAATTGGAAGTAAAGTTTCTGATGATTATCATATTAAGTTTTGGCTTGGTTTTTTATGGGAACCACAATTTTATGTCTTTTTCTTTCTTTTTCCTTTTTTTTCTTTTTTTGAATCTGAATTTGAAAGTCGCTAGTTATTGAGTGAGTCAAGCTCGAATATTTTTAGAGTAAAAAATAAATTTGATTAAATAGGTTGACTCCTCATTCAAATCATTAAAGTCCTCGAAGTAGATATACACATATAACCGAGACAACGACACGCATGCCTAAAATGACACGTGTCAGCCTCGGACATTTTTCATAGAAGTCTTACGTGGCAAACCATAGGCAGTGCTAACAGAATTTACATGCACAGGGCATGCAGATAACCCAAAACCTTCATAAAAAAAGTAAAAAAAAAAAAAAGAAAAAAAAAATAATATTCATACGTTAGAGAGAAAAATATGAATCCTGAAGAAGTTAGAAGAGCTGGTCATGAAGGTAGCAGCAATAAGCTTCTGTACGGAATAAGAAACATGCCTTATAACAATCCTTATGTAATGGCTCTTGCAGATGGCAAATATTAGGAGATAGATAGAATTTGTTAGGATCGGTATAGTGTTTAGAGGGGGTGAATAAACACTTTAAAAACTTTTTAAACATATTTGAGTTGTAATAACTTGGGTTCTTGAAATATACGAGCATCGGGAGAGTAAGCGAGTTGCGATTTTAAACCAAACGGAAAATACTCGACCTAATCCTCTTAAAATCGGTTTTGCGGGTCTTTTAAAAGTGTTTCAAAACTATGCAAGTTAAAAACCGGTTTGGTTTAAGCATTTTATCAAACACTTAAAATGCTTCAACTATGCATGCTATACTTATGAATGCAATGAGGTGAACACGAGATTTGTTTATGGAAGTTCGGAGTTTAATCTCCTACGTCTTCCCTTCTTCCCCGCAAGGAAGGTTCCACTAGAAGATTCGGTCACATGTACACTTAAGTACAACCCTCTATAGTTAGGCTCCCGCTAACTAAACTCCTAGCACTCAACCATAGCACCCCGCAAGGTCACTATCTTCGATAGCTTTTTAAAGTCCATCGGTACACAATGATTGTAGGCCGCAACCTCACAATCCGCTCACATCTTTAGTGTCTCTATGCTAAGACTATAAGCACTTGTTTTACGTCTTTGTGCGAACACTACAAACACATAGTTTAACGTCTTTGTGTTAAGACTCTCACTCAACTAATCTATTTCGCTCATCTCTCTATTGTGTGAGTGAGGTGTGGGTTTGAACTTTGTAGCTCTCTCTATCTTTGATCTTGTTCTTCTTTCTTGAATCTCTCTTTGAATGTGTTCTTGTTGTCTCTAGGATCCTTCTTTTCTTTGTTGTACTTGGACTGTATTTATAATCTTCCAACATTGATGTAGCCGTTAGACACAATAAAAGGGCCGTTGGAAGCTTTTGTCCTTACTTGGTCAAAGCTGTCAGCTTCAGTTGCTTGTACCTGCTGCAGTAAGGTGCTTGTACATCAGCTAGCATCCAGTTGACCATGACCAGTAACCAGCCAGCACCTGACCAGAACCCGCGGAGACCAAAACCCAGCCAGGTGCCTGACCAGAAACTGCGACCAGAGCCTGACCAGAACCCGCAGTATCCCGGTCCTGACCAAAACCCAGTCACTGACCAGAACTGAGCCAGTGACCAGATCATGATCAGAACCCAACCAGACCTTGACCAGGACCCAGCCAGCAGCCGACCAGGCACCCGAGTTGACCAGGCGTTGACCAGTGCTGACCGACAGTTGACCGACTCGATTTTTCACACTGAGCTCTTATCTGATATCCATTTTTCGAGTCGGATTCATCTGCGCACTCAAGTAAATATGTTAGTGACACAATAATAAGTTTTTTGTTTATCAAAATCGGATTGCTAGATATTATAATCCAACAGAATTTAATTTATTATGTTTTTTTTTTGTTATGTATGTTTTCACCTAATATGTATACATCTTTTAGAGCTATATGGGCATCAATCTATGCTTTGATTTTACTTTCTTTGAGTTATATGTGCAACCATATATGTTTTTCACGTATAGCTCGTCCATACGGTCCTCAAACCAATTAGTAAACAATTACATATTTATGTACAAGGTTGAATTATTATTTTATGCTAATACATAAGATCCCATGAGGAAAAAATAATAATAAAAATAGAATATCAAATTCTATTCGTGTACGTGTAATTAGGGTTTCGGATTAAGCTTCTTTTGTTGGTGACCAATTCATGTCGTGGCCATTGGCGGACAAAGAAAAGGCTGCTGTTTGAACGTATAGAGAGTTGATTACGAAAGTAAACACAGACGAATTAATTAAATAATCGTATTTTATGTTTCTTTGTTTAACATGAAATTATATAATATAAGGACAACACATGACCTCATGGTTCTCGCTGCCTTAATTGGAAGTCATGTAATGTCGATCCATTATTCGTATTGACTGAAATGATAATATATATATATATATATATATTACATACGAAAACTCGTGTGTAATATGTATATATTAAATGCAAAAATAATATAACACGTGCCTCTTTCTACGTTTTCAAGAAGCTATTGATAACACTCAACATGATATACAATTCCCTTTTGATTTTTGTTTTTGTTTTTCCTTCTTGGTTGGATAATATTATTTATTTTATTATTATACTGTTGGGAGCCTAGAGGTTGTCCTTCACCGTTATTCAAGTTGATAAAATTACAACTTTCTTTGTATTTTAAATATAGAGAAAATAGAGTACATTAATATTGATTAGCTCCAATATATGGAGCTTGGAACCTCAAATTATTCAACTTTTATTACGTACGGTGCAGGTAAGTATTAATGTAAATTGATATATATATATATATATATATATATATATATATATATTAATTCAATAAGCAATAGATAGATATGATGATCAAATTAGCTTACGAAATCAGCATGCTAATTAGGTCATTGGGATTCATATTGACCTGCCAATTGTAAATCTTAATTCATTTATCCACATAGTTCTAAACGACGGCTAGCTAGCAAATTCTTTTTATTTTTGCACGTTGCCATAAGTTTTCTATTATTTCTTTTGTTGTTTAATGTGACATATGCATTGAATTAGGTTTAGCATGACATATATTAAGGCATATATATATACATTATATATATAATATATATAATCGATAAAGTTGATTCTACGGGCGCCATTTTTTGTTTCCTTCAGGTTTTCTTGTTTCTCCTTACATGTGCTACGGAAATAATTTGAAGTCAATGGAAATATATTGTATATAAAAATAGATTTATACATATAGATGTACTGTAGAAAAATGAGAAATTTCAATATCTGACATGCATAAAATATCAATTTATTTGTTAGTTTAACTGTAGATCACAGACTTGAGCTAACGAAAGAAGTTACCCCAATGCGTGGGATGCATGAATTTGTACGTAGAAGATTTCAAACCATATCCTCTTAATTGATCAAAATTAAATTAAAGCCTCATTTTTTTCCTATAAATACCTCTTGATATCCATTCTCATATATCACTTGCAACACTAAATATCATACGTTCAAACCTATCAAAACTTTCATATAATACACTTCAAATTCAATGACATCATCATCGTCGTCGCCGTCATCTTTTAATAAAATCCAACCGCCAACCAACGGAAAATTGATAACGATTCTGAGCATCGATGGAGGCGGCATTAGAGGCATCATACCAGCCAAAGTTCTTGAGTTTCTTGAATCTGAACTCCAGGTGTGCTTCTATATTTCTGGGCTCAAAACTTTTCTAATGGGATAAAAAAATTTCCAGAAATGATTACAATAGAACTTGTGGGATATAATGCGCACATATATATATATATATATTTATATGCATGACTAACATAATAAACCTACATGCGGATGATGATTGTCAGAAGCTGGATGGTAAAGATGCTCGACTCGCAGACTACTTCGATGTTATTACAGGAACGAGCACTGGCGGGCTCATGGCAGCTATGCTGACAGCTCCCGACGCTAATAACCGACCGCTATATGCTGCAAAAGATATCGTCCCATTTTACTTACAAAATGGCCCTCAAATATTTCCACAGAAAGGGTAAGTATTACCATTGAAATTCTGATCTTTGTATTTGTTTTCTGATTCTTGCTGACAATTACGATTTTATTTTTTTTTGGATATATTGATTGAATTTGCAGGGGTATATTAGGATCAGTTGGACGTACATTACATCAGTTAGTAGGGCCAAAGTACAATGGAAAGCACCTACACAAGATAATAAGGGATAATCTAGGGCAGACTCGTCTTGATCAAACCCTAACGAACCTTATCATCCCGACGTTCGACATCAAGAACTTACAGCCAACTATTTTCTCTTCTTACGAGGTTTAACTACTTCTCATGCACTCAAACCAAACGATTAAATAAAGTAAGCTGATGTAATAAATAATCAATCTCTTGTCCATGGACACAATGCGCAGGTGAAGAATTCCCCTCGCATGAACACCCTTTTATCAGATATAAGCATTGGTACATCTGCTGCGCCAACAACATTTCCGGCCCATTACTTCAAGAACAGCGATGAATCTGGAATGACTTGTGAATTCAATCTTATCGACGGGGGCGTCGCAGCAAATAACCCGGTAAATATATAATTAAAGAAAAAAAAAAGAAAAAAGATCGATCTTTCACCGAGATAAAATATACTCAGCCGTATGATATATTGTCTATTTCTTGCAGACTTTGGTTGCTATAAGTGAGGTTAGAAAACAAGTGTTTCTGAAAAACCCAGAGTACGAATCGATTCCTCTAATGGACTTTGGGAGATTATTAGTAGTCTCGTTAGGGACGGGATCTGCCAAACAAGAGCAGCGATACACAGCTGAAATGGCATCGAAATGGGGAATCTTCGGCTGGTTGATCCAAAGGAATTCAACGCCGATCATCGACGTGTTCCTTCAAGCTAGTAAAGATATGGTGGACTACTTCTTGTCTGTGATATTTCAAGTGTTTAATAGTCCTGACAGCTATCTCCGTATACAAGTAATAACTAACAACATAAGATTCATATAGTTTCGATTGTATTAAGGATCATTTGATCAAATCTAACCTCAATGTTTTCTCTTTGCCTTTGAATTTAAAACGACGATGATAGGATGATTCGTTAAGCGGGCAAAGTTCATCGGTGGATGTTACGACGAAGACGAATCTAAATGATCTTATTCAGATCGGTGAAAACCTATTGAAGTCTTCAGTCACAAGGGTCGATCTGCGAACGGGAGATTTTGTTCCCGTGGACAATGGAGGAACAAATGAAGAAGCTTTAAAAAGGTCTTTTTTTAGTTATTTTTGTTCTTTAGTTTTTATATATTATTAGACTTGAATTTAGATTAATAATAACAAATCTTTATTTATTTTTTCTAATCTTTTAACTATGTGCTTTAGGTTCGCAAAACTACTCTCCGATGAACAGAAGCTCAGAAGGTCAAACTCGAATCAGCAGAACAAATAGTGAAAGTTGGGGTTTTCAATCGTTGTACTGTCATTATAAAATATTTGTAGTTGTATAATATATAGGAAAATATGTAATAAATAATTGTAATTTGTACATACCAACAAAGGTAAAGCCACTATCATGATTGTGTAAGATTGTTTGATGTCTAATAATAAAAATAAATTTCATGTTGATATCATTCGACTGCTTGTTTGTAAGTTGTGTTGATCAATATAGTTAAATAATTTTTTATTAAAGGTTACGATATTGAAAAATATCATATAATGAAGTGTTACATGGGGTGGGTTTGTACATTTTTTTATTAACCGCGCGGGTCAAGATTTACATGCATACATATATATATATATATATATAATATATATATATATCTTATATATTCATAGAAATGTAGGTTTCTTATAAATAAGCTATGTGTCCAATTTTTTTATTAATTAAAAAATAAATTAATATTATTAGAAAAAAAACTACACACCCTCACACTCTCACTTACAATTAATACATGTTTTTTTAATTGTAATAAATGAATAAAAAAACAAATAAATAAAAAACATAAAAAAAAATATCCACTATCACACTAATAAAAAAAAACTATTTTTAGGAATACATGATTATCTGAAAACATTGTTAAGATACATAATTAAGACCCGTGCATTGCACGGAAAAAAACTAATATATATATATATATATAATATGTAATTATATATTCTTGGCTACATCCATCGATCCGATTTTCATAAAGTTATAATCAATTACACGTTTTTATAGTTGTTTATGAGGCAAAAGATGTTATTACCTCGTATTTTTTTCCCTAAGTAGTAAGTACTCTACTCTTGACTGTTTGAACATAGTTGTGAGTGTACAATTCGAATATGTTAAACGCTTTCATTGCCATTCTTCATGGATTCTTGAATAAAGATTTTAGGAATTTTAATATGGGAGATTTTAATATGCTTTTGAATTATATATAATGTATGACAAAAAAAATATGTCCACGGAATCTAATTATTATTTTGTGGAATGGAAAAAAACATGCCAACCGTTTGACAACGACTTTGAAAGTTTTAGATTCCAAATATTATGATAAAATAAATTCGAGCTTAACTGAAAAATATATTGGTTATTAAATAAAACAAATATCCAAAATTCTGTGTTCAATCTAGACGGATTTGTTGGTCCAACAACGTGGGATAAACGATAGACCTTACTTCAAAAAGAAGTCACATGCTAAGGTTTTCAAAATATCGAGTTGGATATAGAATAGATCAAAAAAATGATACATTACATACACACACACACAAATATATACATATATATAGAAAAAAATTAAGCTCTTTAGAACATATTTTCATTACATAATTAAAAACTGAATGATGATTTTTTTTTTCCTTAAAAACTTTCTCTTGAAAAGCTTTTATTTTTTAAAATAAATAAAAAAAATCACATACGAAAATGGTTATTGTACTATAATGAGCTCATTTTGTGTGTATACACCATATATGACTTACATACTTGAACGTTGAATCTAATTGAGGATTCGATTTTTCAAAGGTTTGACCGAGTAATTAAAATAAATCACGACAGTGCTTCGTTACGTCACCTCTTACCCCAAAAAAATATATTATTTTATTACCATCGGCACTATAATATGACTTGCATGGAAATTATCGAGAAACAATTAAGGAATTTCAACGTTGAAAATAGATTTTTCGCGACGACGATTCGACCAGTTCCAACTTAGAAAATGGATTTTTTAATAAAAAAAAGGAATAATTTAAAATTCACAAACGATTGCTGCCTATAAATACCAAGCCAAACACCATCGTTTCATTTCATCATAGACTGAACAACAAAAGAGATTCAAAGCTTGAAAGCTCCGACGTACTTATTCTGCTATTACACATTCTTTTCATTCTTTCATCATCTTCCTAACGTTTATAATATTTGTTTTTTCCCTTATAATTCAATCAATATCTCATGACTGCGTCGCTCGAAATGAATCATCTTTCCACCGTCGTTGAATGCGAAGCTGTCGATCGCCCGGTCGGGAACTTCTCGCCTAGTCTGTGGGGCGATCTCTTTACTTCAGACAAGATTAATACTCAGGTTCGTAAATTTCTTGTTAAAAAAAAAAATCTTTTTTTTTTCTTAACATCTTCGTCTTCGTAGAAGTCAATGCATGCAGGCAAGAAGTCAATTGTATAATATTTTATTTTATTATTATTGTTAAAAAGAAAAATTCTTCATGCATGCAGTTACCAGAAGGCTGCAATGAAGAGATTAACGGTTTGAAAGAAAAGGTTAGGGCTGCATTGGTCGAAGACCACGAAAAGCTTGCAGAGAAACTGATTCTAATAGACACAATCCAACGGCTTGGATTATCGTATCACTTCAAGGAAGAGATTAGGGATCAGCTCGATTCGACGTACTTCGACGGTCACCTATTAAAACGCGGAGATCAAGACGACAAAAAGGACTTGTTCGTCACTTCTCTTCGTTTCAGATTGTTAAGACAGCATGGATTTGATGTCTCTTCTTGTAAGTATTCATACAGCAAAGTTCATTAATGACACAAATTCACTAATATATGATCCAATGTGGCTTATGCTTGTCTACATTTTATGTAAAAAAAACCAGGCGTGTTCGACGATTTCATAGACAGCAACGGAGAATTTAAAGACTATCTGAGGAAAGACATTAAGGGCTTGTTGAGTCTCTACGAAGCAGCGCATTTAAGTTATCGTGGAGAAGATATTCTAGACGAAGCACTCAACTTCACGAGGAAGCATTTAGAATACATAGCAGAAAGTGATTCGGCGAGTCCCGCCATGAAGAGACGAGTCAGCCATGCATTAGAACAGTCCCTTCAAAAGGGTGTCCCAAGAATTGAGGCACTCCGTTTTATGACAACCTACGAAGAAGACCACAAATCTGAGGACGAGCACTTGCTTAGACTTGCCAAGTTGGACTTCAATTCTGTCCAAACGCTTCACAAAAAGGAACTTTGTGAAGTTTCGAGGTACAACACCGAGGATTTCTTATTACCAAAGATTCATGTTAGGTTAATGTTAATAATGAAATTAATATATATCGTATTCGATGTTTCTTGAAAAGGTGGTGGAAGGAGTTGGACCTTGTCTCGAAACTCTCTTATGCGAGGGATAGAGTGGTCGAATGCTATTTCTGGACCTTAGGGACGTATTTCGAGCCTCAGTATTCCCGAGCGCGAGTCATGCTGGCTAAAACTATCGCAATGATCTCCGTTATAGACGATACGTACGACTCATACGGTACCATAGAAGAGCTCGAAGTTTTCACTGAAGCTATACAACGGTAAATCAATCAACTTTGTTATATGGATGTTACATACTATTCTCCTACATCTTTTTTGTCTAACCGTTTATTTTGTCTTAAATCAGATGGGATGTTAAGGAAATGGACAAACTCCCTGATTACATGAAGATATGCTATAAAGCACTATTGGATCTTTACGGTGACTACGAGGAAGAACTGAAACCGCAGGGAAGGTCATTCGCTGTGCATTATGCGAAGGAAACGGTACGTACGAATACTTCGAAGCTTCCTGAGATTCTTCTTCATGTTTTATTATCGTAGCATGGACGACTAATAACTATTTTTCGTTATTCGACTGTATATATAGATGAAAGAGATAGTAAGGAGCTACAACATAGAGGCCAAGTGGTTCTTACAAGGCTACATGCCTCCCTTTGCTGATTATATGAGGAATGGCTTCATTACAAGCACGTACTACTTGCTCGCGACGACGTCTTTCATGGGAATGAAATCTGCTTCGAAGGAAGCATTCGAATGGCTAATGGGCAGACCGAAGATTCAAGTTGCAAATGTCACCATATGCCGGGTTGTAGATGACGTGGCCACATATGAGGTAAACCTATTACACCATATTTGTCCGGACCTGAACTAATAAATATAAATATTCTAAATGAGTTTATTTTTTCTTTGTCGATCATCGTCAGATTGAGAAGAAAAGGGGACAAAGTGCGACGGGGATAGAATGCTACATGAACGATTACGGCGTGTCTGAACAAGAAGCGATGGGGGAGTTCGACAAACTTGCGGAAGATGCATGGAAAGTTATGAACGAAGAGATCGTGAATGATGATCGAGTTTCGAAGGAGATTCTTGAAAGGGTTGTGAATCTTTCGAGGTTGATCGACGTAGTTTATAAGCATAATCAAGACGGATATACTCATCCCGAGAAGGTATTGAAGCCTCTGATCGGCGGTTTGCTCCTCGAATCCCTTGCAATTTGAAGGAAGTGAATGGCTGCTGCTGCTGCTTGTATTTTTTTTATTCATTATATTCTTTGATTTGAATAACTATCGATCATCTTAAGATATTGCTAAGATTTGTGTTTTATGATTCATTTCAAGCTTGTGCTCTTGTATAATTTGGATGACGACCAAGTTATGAAAAACGTACGATATATCTACATATAAACTACTTGCCATCATAATTAATTATGGGGTTTGATTGGGGAACAAATGAAAATAGATGGGTGATAAAAACAAAAAAGGAGATGTTGACCTTTGTCTATCAGATCAGTATATGCGTACTTCACAGTTGAAGCCGTTAAACAAAGAGAATATAATAACCGTTAAAAATAAATTCAGTATAAAATGAAAAAGAAAATACCCAAATAAAGATTTCTTCATCTATAAATATCAATCGTTTACTTCAGCGTCCACCGCCATCATGCGACCGCCGTCAGGTGAACCAACACCACCGACGCCGGCCACATCCTCCAATCGTCCACCACCACACCCACAAGTACGTCGGCCACGTTGGAGGTTTCATCCTTATCCGCCACTGCAGCCTACCGCTCGTCCACCACAAGAACCAATGTTTCCATGGCGGACACTGCAGTCATTTCTCACTCCGCAGGCTCCCACTCAACCGCAACCTGCCGCTAATCCACAGCCACCGCAGCCTCCCGCTAGACCACCACTGTTTCCACGGCGGTTAGTGGAGTCATTTCTCAGTCATTTTCTACCACCACAGCCTCCAGCTACTCGACCATCGCCACCGCAGACACTGCAGTTATTTCCCACTCATCCAACGCTACATTCGCAGGCAGCCGCACCCACCGATCATCCACAACCACCGCAGAAACTGCAGTTATTTCCCACTCATCCACGACCACTGCAGCCGCCTCCCGCTCGTCCGCCAATCACCTGCATCATATGTGGCATGAGCCTATCCAATAAGGAGGATGCATGCGAAGCTTCACATGGATGCTCACAGGGAGCAACTCGCCCCTAGGGTAGATGCATTCCTTTAGACGTCATCGATGCCTTTCTTTAGACGACGACAGAGTAGATAGTTTGTGTTCTTGAACTTTTTTCTTTGTAATCTTTTTCATGTTCTTGTTTTGTTTTTTAGGGTTTTCTGAAGAAAAACTCGGTCTTGATCTATAAAATGGCTTCCTATTAAGTCTTCTGCTTCTTCTTTTTTTCCTTTCTATAAATGTTAGTCTTCTACAATATAAAAGATTTGTTACAGAAAAAAGCGATCTTTCCAAGTTAAATCATTACTTGGATTTCTTATTTGCTGATTATGAACTGATGAGATAATATAGATCAAAGCAATCTTTCCATCCGATCAAAGAGATGGGCTGGGTCCATTTCGGGCAGTTGCAATCGGGTCGTCCATGTGGGTCGGATTCCATCTTCTAGGCAGTTGCAATAATAGGTTATATATTTGTTATTCGAATTTCGACCGAGTTAAATGTCATTATTACACAAAAACGATTATAAATGTCACCTACTAGTGCTGAACAAAGATCAAAACAATGTCATTAGATGCAGAAACACTAACATAAGAGATCTATGTGTAAAGATTGTGAGAAATCTATGGAGTTTAAAGTATTAATCACAAGCCTAAAAAGCCCTCTTAATCTTCGTTTTCTGATAAGCACGGCTCTTCGATTGATACATAGGGGTAATAAAACAAAATGGAGCATTTGAGTTGACTTTGTTTGACTATCCGTTATGTATATATATATCGCAGTTGAAACCAAGAAAAAGAAAGCCAACCAATGATTTCTTTCATCTTCTATAAATAACCCACCAAAACCCACACCGACCATTTATTCAGCGTCGACCACCGCCGTCGTAATGCGACCCCCACGCCAACCAACGCCGGCTACTACGCCTCCCACTGGCCCACCACCACCACCGCAGCCTACTACCACTCGCCCACCACAAACGCAGCCTCCCACTCGCCCACCACCACCGCAACCACGTCGACGTCATCCCATTCTTGATCTGCTACCAGAGGAGTTTCCCTACGAGGTTCACTATAATCTATCACGTCCGTATTTACCACTGTGGCAGAGATATCGGACTCATATTGTACCACCTCCCGACTTCATCTGCCACTTATGTGGCATGATTCTGAACCACGACGACGAACTGATGGCGCACATAGTGAGTCACGCGGAGTTCCGCCCCGCTAGGGAAGACTATTATGGATGCAATTATTGTGGTGCGTGCTTTGCATATATCGAAGATTTTAAGGAGCTTGTGCACTTCCTCTATAACAGTCCTTGGGGTCAGTGCACTCCCAATTTCCCGGCCCGTACCATACCGCTGCAGCCTGGGGCTTTTGCGTGCCCCCTTTGCCCTGGCGTTTTCTTGGATTCGCATTTTTTGACTAGGCATTATAAGGCTAATCATGTTGAACTTTATTCTACTTGGGCGTGACTGACGAATCTACGATCGTTCTGATGACTGACGAGTGAAAAATGGCCGTAATTCTTTTTCATGGTTCTTTGTTTTGTTTTTAGGGTTTTCTCTCTGTCCGACTATATTGCTTTTATATGGTATAGATAAATAAAATGGCTTCCGATTAAATCTTCCGCTCCTTTTTTTTTTTCCTTTCCGTAAATAATACACTATGTGATGGGATCATAAAGTTAATCATAATTCATCAGATTAAAGAGATCGGCCAGACGGATTATCTATGAAAATGCAACGTTGTAGTAGTTACAGTCGGATCCATGTGGGTCGGACTCGGACTCCATTGGTCAGGGTATGGGTCTTATATTATCCATGCAACGTTGTACTTAAAAACAAGTGAGAAACTAAATAATTTCCACCAATGAGGCCTATCCCTTTAATAGGCCATAGCAAACTAAACAGACAAAGGAATAAACTTAAATGATTGAATCGTATATCTACATATAAACTTGCATAATTAATTATAGGGGTTAATTCGATAACAATTGAAAATATAGGGGTGATAAAAACAAAATGGAGCAGTTAAGTTGAAGCCATTTAACCAAGAGAATAGCCGTCCGATCATGGCAGTTGAAGCCATTTAACCAAGAGAATAGCCGTCCGATCATGGCAGTTGAAGCCATTTAACCAAGAGAATAGCCGTCCGATCAAACACCCCCCAAAAAAAACAGTTACAACCAAGAAATTAAAAAGAAAACCACCCAAATAAAAGATTTTTTCATCTATAAATAACCCACCAAAACCCCATCATCAACCCACATATCAATCGTTTATACCCTTTTTCTTCAGCTAGCGTCCACACTCTCTCTATCATCATGCCACCGTCACGTCAACCAAAACCACCAACGCCGGCGACGACTCCCACTCGTCCACCACCACCACCACCAGCACGGCAGCCTCCCACTCTTTCTGAAGTTTCTCCCACTCATCTGTCGTCGTCACCACAGCGTCCACTGCAGCTATTTGCCAATCCCACTGGTCATCTGAGACCACCGAAGCCTCCCACTAATCCCCCTGTTTCCCGCTACTACTGCCCCCTATGCCCAATGATTCTAAACGAGGAGGAAGACTGGGTTATGCACATGCGCGTCCACGAGGTGCCCCGCAACCGCAACCCTAGGCGGGACTATAATGAATGCGAAAATTGTGGTGCGTGCTTTGAAAATAGTCGAGATCTTGAGCTGCATGAGCAATCTCGCTTTAGCAATCCTAGGTATGAGTGCAGTTCATATTTCCCGCCCGGCCGTACTATACCGCCTCGGCCTTGGTATTATGAGTGCACCCGTTGCCCTGGCGTTTTCATGAGTTCGCATTATATGGTAGAGCATATGGATAAGCATGATCAGAATAAGGCCGATGATCGACATCCTTTTTCTCGGATGTGACTGCGGAGATTAGACCAGACTCAAGTGGGTGGCTTGTGGCGTGGTGGCTCGTTGTGAGAAGAAGGATATATGTTCGTCCTTTGTTCTTAATAAATCATCGACTGAAGTCATCGATGCTTTCTTTAGACGACAGAGTATATAGTTTGTGTTCTTGAATGTAATCTTTTTCAATATGGTTCTTGTTTTGCTTTTAGGGTTTTCTGAAGAAAAACGACTCTGTCTACCAATATTGCTTTCATGGGTATTAATAAAAATGGCTTCCGAGAATAGTCTTTCTGTTTTCATTTACTGTGTGATGAGATATATGAGATCATCATTCATCAGTGATCGGCCGGATTATCCATGCAACGTTGTCGGATTATTCCATGCGGGTCGGACTCCGTTGGCCTGGGTCGGGTAATGGGTTATCGCAACATTATATATATTCTATTCGAAAATGGTAAACATTTGGTAATAGATGGACACCTCAAGGTTAATAAATAAATAGACAAACGAATAATAACAAGACCAGCAATCTAATGATTATTATGTACATCCACCAATGCATTTCTGAAATGAAATCCATTTGAAGCTTCTTTCTTTCGATGTGAGTACTATTAATATTATTATTAATGCATTTATTACTAAGTATATTACCGATAGAAATATATATATGTACATACATACATGGAAATTAATCTATATATAATATGCTTAAGTAAATCGGAGGGGTTATTAACCTAAAAAGTAAAAAGTCTCTCAATCATAGTTTTCTGATAGGCAAAAACAGTTGACAACCCAAATATTATTCACATCGATCGTCGAGGGGTTATTAATTCTCTTGCATCGTCAGGGACCAAATTTCGGATTAGCATATATTTCACGTGGGTTAATTCGCGAACAATTTAAAATATAGGGGTGATATATAAAACAAAATGGCATAAAATACAGGGGTGATATATTTCACGTGGGTTCAGCGTATTAGGTTTATTATCGCAGTTGAAGCTGTTAACAAAGAGAATAACCGTCAGATCGTAACCTCCAAAAGCACTGGAAAATAAATTCAGTACAAAAAAGAAAAAAAAAAAAAAGAAAAAGAACACCACCCAAATAAAGATTTCATCATCTATTTTCTTAAAAAAATAAAAAAAAGATTTCATCATCTATTTTCTTAAAAAAAAATAAAAAAAAGATTTCATCATCTATTTTCTTAAAAAAAAAAAAAAAAGATTTCATCTATAAATAAACCACCCCAAGGTGACGATTTAATCGTTAAACACCTATATTTTAGCGTCCACGTACACCACCATCATGAGACCGTCGTCAGGTCAACCAACACCACCAACGCCGGCGACGTCTTCCACTAGTCCACCACCACCGGAGCCACCCACTCATGATCCACCACGACCACCAGCACGTCGTCGGTCACGTCGGAGGTCTCATCCTTATCAACCACTTGAACCAATGTTTCCACGGCGGACACTCAAGTCATTTTTTACTGATCCACAGCCATCGCAGCCTCCCACTGATCCCATACGTCACCTACGACCACCACTGTTTCTACCACCAAAGGAGACACTGGAGGAGTCATTTCTCACTCCGCCGCAGGCAGCTCCCACTCAACCACAGCCACCGCAGCCTCCCACTCTGCTTCCAACGCTACCATCGCAGGCGGCTCCCACTGATAAACCACAACCACCGCAGCCTCCCACTCATCCAAAGCCACCGAAGCCTTCACCACTAGAACCAATGTTTCCACGGCGTACATTAGAGTCATTTCTCACTCATCCACGGCAGGCTCCCACTCAACAACCACAACCACCGCAGCCTCTCACTCTACTCTACCAACGTTACCACCGCAGCCTCTCACTCTTCCAACGCTACCATCGCAGACTCCCACTCAACCACAACCACCGCAGCCTCTCACTCTTCCAACGCTACCACCGCATCAGCCTCTCACTCTTCCAACGCTACCACCGCATCAGTCTCTCACTCTTCCAACTTTACCACCGCATCAGCCTCTCACTCTTCCAACGCTAGAAACGCAGCCTCCCACTCAATCACAACCACCACAGCCTCCCACTCCTCCGACGCTAGAATGGAGGCCTCCCAGTCCCATTCATCCACAGCCACGGCAGCAGCCTTCCACTCATCCAATTCTACCAATGTCCCACTTCAGACAACGATGCATCATATGTGGCATGAGACTATCCAACGAGGAGAATTTGATGATGCACATGGATGCTCACGAGGGGCTAATCCAACCGAGGCAGGACGATTATGAATGCAACCATTGTGGTGCTTGCTTTGGAAATAGTCCAGAACTGGCGCTCCATGTAGAATACCTCAAGCGCAATCCTTGGATGGATCACTGTGGCAGCTCAGATTTCCCCGCCCGTACAATCCCGCTGCGGCGTGAGGAATTTCCGTGCCCCCACTGCCCTGGTGTTTTCTTGAATTTGTACTATTTGTATGAGCATACGGTTCTTCATCATTCGGATAGCCTTTTTTCTCGGATCTGACCGGACAAGACCAGACCAGACCAAGTGGGTGGTGTGGCTCATTGAGAGCGAGAGATATATGATCGTTCTGATGATTGACACCACTACGGTTCTTAATAAAACGTTTTCGAACGTTTCTGAATAATGGCGTAAATCCTTTTCATATTCTTGTTTGTTTTTAGGGTTTTATTAAGAAAAACAACATTCTGTCTGACTATTGCTTTTACGGTATTAAATAAAAATGGCTTCTGATTAGTCTTTTTCCTTTCTATAAATTAGAGTCTGCTATACAAATAATTTGTTACAGAAAAAAGACAAGTCAATATCAATACAGTTCGAACTACTGAACCCCGAACCTTGTAAAAATTCGATTTGGTCCATGAAAAGAAGGAAAAAAAGTTATTTAATTTGTTATGTTACTCAAAAATGAAGTTATTGAGTTAGTAATATTATGTCTAAAACTTTTGCATATATATCTTTTTTGTTTTCTTTTTCTTGTTATATATATATATATAATATTAACAAGTATGTAACATATTTTTTCGCATTGGAAAAATTATCATGTATATTTTAGATTATTGTGTGACTTTCATAATTTAAAACTAATTATTTTATTAATTACGATATATTTTTAGAGATATGTAACAAGAATCTTTGTACAGGAATTTTTTACAGCCAACATTCAGAAGCAAAAAATGAACATAAAACAATAATCTGAAAAATACACTGCGTACACAAGAAGTGTTCAGATTGTGGTCTTATCAGTAACAAACTAGGAGTTTTACACCAGAAACCCTTCTGAATGTACAGAAACTACAGAAATCTACAGAAACGCTTCAAAGGAAGAACATAAAAATCTACAGAAACTTTTTCAGAGCGCGTTGAAGACGATCGAATTAGTGTTGTGTTTGATGATCATCAGACTTTGCAAGGGTTTATGTTAAGCGCAGTGGAAGATTCTCGAATATGGGCTCCATTTTTATTTGATTAGGCCCAATAACTTTAGAGCCCACTGCGGTTCGGGCCAAGAATGAATACCGAGTCTCTTTCTTTTAACAAGATAAACGGTTTATTCCGACATTAAACCTTACTAGTAAATTTTCCGATTTAGAGTGAAAATTCATTCGATTTCACAGCCTTGTTGGTTCTATTCTAGGTCTAAAAATGGGTTTCATGGCCATATATTTGACATTTGAGTAAAATGAAATTACAAGAAAAACATTACGGTGCACTCAAAACAATTATCAATGTCACGAACTACTACTGAAATAAAAACAACGTCATTACACACAGTTACATTGCGAGAAATCTATGGATTTGAATCATTTTATCCACAAGCGTAAAAAAAAAGTCTCAATCTTCGTTTTCTGATGGGTCAATTAGGGAACAATTGAAAATATAGGGGGTGATAAAAGATAAAATGGAGCCGTCGTTAAGTGGACTTGGTTTAACTGTCGTCTCAGTATCTGAGTAACTATCACAGCACAGTCGAAAGCAGTTAAACAAAGCGAATAACCACCGTCGGATCAAATCTTAAACCCCCCAAAAAATAGATGAACAGAACAAAGAGAAAAGAAAAAAAAAAAAAGAAAACCCACATATCAATCGTTTACACCCTCTCTTTCAGCTAAACGTCCACACTCTATCATCATGCCACCGTCACGTCGACCAACACCACCAACGCCGGCGACGACTCCCAGTCGTCCACCACCACCACTGCCGCTATTTGCCAATCCCAGTGGTCATCTGAGACCACAGAAGCCTCCCACTAGTCCGCCTGTTCTCCGCTACTACTGCCCCATATGGGTTAATTATAGGGGTTAATTCGGGAACAATAGAAAATACAAGGGTGATAAAAACAATATAGAGCAGTTAAAGTTCACTTTGTTTGACTAATTAAGAACATGGCAGTTGAAGCCATTTAACCCAAGAGAATAGCCGTCGATCAAAACCCCCAAAAAACAGTTAAAACCAAGAAATTAAAAAGAAAACCACCCAAATAAAGATTTCTTCATCTATAAATAACCCACCAACATATCAATCGTTTATACCATTTATAATTCAGCGTCGTCCCACGCACATACACACCACCATCATGCCACCGTCGACGTCCCCCACTGTTCGTACACCACCACCACCACCGCAGCCTCCGACTAGTTCCCCTCCACCACCACGTCGGCAGTTTCCCACTCGTCTGCCACCACCACCACCACCACAGCCTCCGACTAGTTCCCCTCCACCACCACGTCGGCAGTTTCCCACTCGTCTGCCACCACCACCACCGCAGCTGCCACTGCAGTTATGCCACACTCACGCAGAACCTCCGCAGCCTCGCCGCTTCATCTGCAGCATATGTGGCAGGATTCTGCACAGCGACGGCGAGCTGATGGCGCACATCGTTCGTCACAGGAACTTCCGCGAACCAAGGATGGACTACTCTGAATGCAATTATTGTGGCGCGTGCTTTGCAGAGCGTCAAGATCGGATTCAGCATGAGGAATATTACTATATTTGGGGTCAGTGCAGTCCGTATTTCCCCGACCGTACAATACCCCTGCGGCCTGGGGTCTTTGCGTGCGCCTACTGCCCTGGAATTTTCTGGAATTCATTTGATTTGTCTACGCATATGAGGGTTCATCATACGGATCCTTTTTCTAATACTCCTCCTCGGTGGTGACTGTGGACCAGACCAGACCCGACCAGTGGGTGGGGTGGTGGCATGGCTCGTTGAGTTGAGAGAGACGATATGGTTCTGACTGACGACGACGACGATCTACTGGGCGTAGTAATAAATCGATTGACATGTCCAACGTTTCTGAATGTTCTTGAAAGTTTCTGAATAGTGTAGTAATCTTCTTTTTCATGTTCTTGTTTTGTTTTTAGGGTTTTCTGAAGAAAAACGAACTCTGTCTCTCTGTCGTCGTCTGACTATTGCTTTTATATGGTATAAATAAAAAAGGGCTTCTTTTTTTCCTTTTCTTTTTTCTATCTATAAATTATAGTCCGCTACAAATAATTTGTTACAGAAAAAAAAAAGTTAATCATCACTTCGATTTCTGAATTTGGTGATGTCTGATTCATAATTTAACTAAAAAGAAAAAGAAAAGAAAAAAACTGAAATGTAATAAGCAGACAATGTTAGTCTTTCATGGTTGGATTTGATTGCTACCTATTTCATATTAAATTTTATTTTCTAATTAATTTTTGACAGTTCATTATATAATTAATTTTTGACCGCGCCAACATGTTTTACGCTTTTATTTAATTTTTAACCACACAGTTTATAATCCTAATTCCATAACTAGTTGAAAAGTTAGCATATGGATCGATAACAATAAACCCAAACTCATTATTTTTTTTTTTACTTTTAATTTATAAATTCGACATAGAGTATATATTTTTCTCTTTAACTTTTTATTAAAAAAAAAAAAAAAACGTTCTCGTAGCAGCCACTCAGCTCTATACTCTTTCTAGTTAAGGTTTCCCAGGGATCATTCTGAAATTCTAAAACTCCTACGCATTTTTTGGGAACTCTCTCTTCTTAGTTTTGAAAGTATACACTTTTACAAATCTAAGAAACCCTAGCTGCATCATCTACTACTTCTTTCCTTCGAAAATAGTTAGGGTTTTCCTTCTAATTCATTTTTCTGAGCTTCGATCGTCTTCTTCGTTTTCATTCATACACAGTCGACATTCCGTCGCCTTTGTGAGTACGTAATCTCTGGTGTACGCCCTAATATCTCGAAGCAACATCTCAAACCCTTACACAGATAAGAGTTATGTTTAGGGTTTGTTCTTGAGTCGATGTGCTGTGTTTTGAGTAGATCTGCTATAGATCTTGAAGATTCTTGTCTAGATAAATTTGTCTAAGCTGCGTTTGAAGAGTTTCATTTTTTAACACTATACTACCGCTGAACAAGATCAAAACAATGTCATCATTACATGCAGAAACATTAACAGAAGAGATTTCATGTGCAAGATTTGAGAGAAATTTATGGATTTGAATCATTAACCAAAAGCCTAAAAAAGTTTCTCATCTTTGTTTTCTGATATAGTCTAAATCAAACCCATTGCCTCCATTTACATCGTCGAGTTGAGAAGCCGTAGGAAAAGAGAATAAACGTTGGAAAAGAATTCAGTATATAAAATGAAAAAGAAAACCACCCAAATAAAAGATTTCTTCATCTATAAATAAGAATTAACCCACCAAGCCCACCCACCCCAGGTGACGCTGATTAATGCGACATATGTACTGGCATGATTATAAACAGAGATGACGGCGAGATTTTATTAATGCAACTATTGTGGTGACGTGGCGTGGCTCGTTGAGAGAGCTAATATGATATCGTTCCTATGTCCGACGACTCTACTGGTTTGTTTGCTTAATAAATCAATTGAAGTCCTCGGTATATGCTTTTTAGACGTCGACAGAGTATTATAGTAGTATTTGTTTTCTTGAATGTTTCTGAATGGCGGCGTAATAAATCTTTTTCATCTTCTTGTTTTGTTTTTAGGGTTTTCTGAAGAAAAACTCTGACTGACGGACTATTGCTTTTATGGTATTAAATAAAAATGGCTTCCTTTTTTTCCTTCCTATAAATTATAGTCTGCTGATTGTCATTACTTCGAAAAATAATTTACTAAAAAAAACCATTTAATTATAGTCTGCAAATAACTTGTAGGGAAAAAAAAAAAAGACAAGTAAAATCACGATGATCATGAGCTGATGAGAGATCAAAAGCGATCTTTCTCGTTCATAATTTAATAAAAAAGAAAGAAAAAACTTAAAAATGTAATAAAATACTAAATATGTATAAGACAATGTTAAAAAAACATTGTCGTGGTATAGTGATAACTCCTTGTAAGAGTTAGTCTTTCGTATTGGGTTTGAGTTTGATTGCTACATATTTTATATTAAATTTTATTTTATAATTAATTTTTGACAATCCATTTTATAATTAATTTTTTACCCCAACAAATTTTACTTTAATTTAACTAGTTTTTTTTTTTCGTGCAATGCAAATGTCTAACTTAATTTGTGAGAGAAAAGGTAAGACACGGAGTGTGAATGATGAAATTGTAAATATTGTGTGTGTAGATAGTTACAACGGTTAATATAGTTTGAAATTACTTTAATTTTTTTATTACATAAAAGAAGTGGTGTCGCATTTCTAATCATCTTACATTTTTATTATATAAGATTTTTTACCTCATAATTTATAAATCTGTTAGGATCGGTTAAGGTGTTTAGAGGGGGGGGGGGGGGGGGGGTGAATAAACACTTTCGTATTTTCGGTTTGTGCAGTTTCTGATGTGACTGGTGGATGGTAACCGGTTTGTAAGTAACTATGTATTTGAGTGCGCAGAATTGTTTCTGGAAGTTCGGAGCAAAGTCTCCTACGTCTCCCCTTCTTCCCCTCAAGGAAGGTTATCACTAGAAACTGGTTTTACACGTTACAAGGAGCACTCAACTCACTAACAGTAACTTACCAAATCTAATGCTACACAGGCAGTTGTATTTAAACAATCCACATAAAACTTCAACAGTTTTTTACAGTCCGTTGAGTACAAATCTCTCAATCTTTCTAATCGCTCTTGATGAATAGTTGAGAGAGAACTTCTGAGTTTGATTTCTGTGAATGAGTTGTGTTGTTAATCGTTCAAAAGTTGTGTTGAGTCTTCACGCTCTTGGTATTTATACTTGTTCGGGATTGAGCCGTTGTGTGAAGACTCCGACCAGCTTCCAGACATTATTAAATGTCTTTTCCTGAAATAGGCTGGTTTCAGAACCTGGTTCAGGTTCTCTGCAGACTGCGCCTTTCACCAAAATGGGTATATGTCGGGCCAACGTCTCTTTGGTCGCAGTCTTGACTTAAATGCATTTGTACTGCATTGTTCTCCTTAATCGATGCATATTTGAGTTTTGGCCTCTGGCTCCTGGTCAGAAATTGAGTTTCTGACTCTTAAGTGTAAGTCACCGGTTGCCACAGCCTTGAACATCGGGTGCCTGTCTTGAAGACTGGTTTCTGATTCCATAGGCATTCAAAGTCAGGTGCTCTGCCAGTTCCTCAGATTATCGGGCGCTTGTTTTAAGTTTTGGTCACCGAAACCCCTTACGTTATGGGTTCTGGATTCCTTAACAATTTCCCCATTTTCGGTGACTGCCAAAACTTAAACACTTATGACTGGAAGAAGGTTTTTTTTCATTTATCATGGAAGTTACAGACTAGTCTATTACATGAGATATGTAAAGGACTAATCTATTTCTTCCTTGATCGTCCCTTGTCGTCTTCCTTCTTCTTCTCCAGCTTCCTTAGTTCTGCCTGAGCCTTTGCAGTTGACAGCGTCTGCATCTTTTTGTCATGCAACCAAGTGAGCTCCTGAAGCTGTTGTCCAGTTAGGTTGCATGCTATCGTCCTTAAGGACTGAGGATTGTAGATGCGTTCCAGAGGCAGAAGCTCCTTGCCCGAGCGGATCGAAGAGTCCATTTTTGGCAAGATATCATCCGGTAGCAGAGCAGTTTCTTGCTGTTGTCGATCCTGATCTTCTGGTGCATACCGGATAGTGGACATTTGATTCGATCTCTGAGTCGGGCTAGGATCAGGCACTGAGGCATGTCTTGATGACTGCTGCTCCTTTCCTTTCCCACTTTCCCCCTTTTTGGCAGCACCGGAGGCTCCTGATGATTCCAGGTGCTCAACTATTACTGCCAATTGAGCTTTGACCGCCGTCAGGTCCTCCCGGATCGTGTCTTCAACACCCCTTAGGTCAGTGCGAAGAAGGTTCTGATCTTCACTGAGTTTGTCGCACCATTTCTTAAATTCGGTGCGTGTGGCGACTTGCTCAGCATAAACCTTTTCCGATTTGGTCCGCGCAATCTTGGCCAGTATCTCAAGGGTCCTGACCTTAGAATCTGTCATGGTTTGAGTGACCATGAAGTCTTCGATGCGGCGCTGGAGCATGGGAACTGAGCCGGTGTTAGAAGAGCCGGGGACTTCACTGGGGCGGAGCCTCTTTGCTACTTCTTCGAAGGGCAAGGTGGCTATTGGTGTGGGGCAAGGGACCGACTTAGGTTCCGGTGCCGGTAGCAGCAATGGTGTAGCAGAAAATTGGAGACGGCCAGAAACCAATACGGGAGAGAGTGGAGCAGATACCAAATCTTTGGAGGTCCCTGAAGAAGCTTGTTCTTCGAATCGTGGACTGCTCGCCATCTCAATTGGTTCCAGAGGAATTAGCCGGGACTCAGTGGCCAACACAGTGTCCGGGTCCTTGACAATCCCGGAAGACCCTACAGTAGGAGGGGACCTGATCGGTTGCATCTGAACTTCAGCGATTTGCGTGGTCCGATCAGGTTCTGACGACACTGAAGGATTGGCGGGATCCGATGGTTGGGCTTGCACGGACTTGGACTGATCAGTGATTTGGAAGCTGGAGGAGTCTGGAAACTGATGTCCCAGCTTATTGAACTCAATTCTATACAAGTCCTCCAGCTTGAGCCGTTCTACTTCAAGGCTTCCCAAGATCGCTCGATCAGATGCTGCCGAAGGAGAGACTATATCAAAATTTTGTTCTCTGGTATTCAGATTCTGGACCAGGAACGTCAGGCATAGGTGTAGCCTGAATAGATCTCTCGATTGCAGAAGGACTTCAACATCGTCAATTTCCATACTTTTCATCAGAAAGTCCTCTGTTTTCTTAGCAGCCGCCATCAGATCCTTTTTGATGCGCTTCTTGAGAGGAGTGAGCCTTACATTTCTCCACTCCTCATAATCATCCATGTGCTCATCGACGCGTGCGCATATATCCTTCAGTGTTAACTCAACTCCCATACCAACATCATTCGTGGGGATGGAAGGCATTTCGACAGCAATTGCCTTCCCTTTCCCTTTCCCTTTGTCGCCTTGTGGGGCAACTGGTGTCGACGAGCAGCCGGTTCCCGTATGACAATACCGGTTGCCTTTGGGCGTTGGGCAGCTGGTTGAGGAATCAGGGCAGTAGATTCAGGCACAGATGTTGCCTCCATCAGTGGTTCAAGCCCTAAGATTGGGTCCGTGATGATGTTGGATATCACTGTATCCAGATTTGGCATCTCGGCACCCGATTCTGATCCCTGCATTTCTTCTGCAGTGTCTGGTTCAGGGATCAGGTCCTCATGTTGTTGGCTTGTTGTTGGACTGGGAGCTCCTTGGTGCGTTTCTTCAGGCTCCGCTTCAGCACCAGAAGCTATCATCGCCAGTTCCTCAGGAGTCGCCTCCTTTTTCTTTTTCTTCTTTTCTGCCTTTTTCTTCTCTGCCTTCTCCTTTTTCTTCTTCTCAACTTTCTTCTTTTCCTTTTCTTTCGTCTCCTTCTCTTTTGAGTCAGCTTTCTCTCTTTCTTCTTGCTTCTTCTTCTTCTCTCCTGATTTTCAACAGCGGTATCAGGGGCTTGGCGCTTTCCTGCTGTTTTTGTATCGGACACTACTTGGATGGCCAGGAACTGTCTAATGGACTCCGTAGTGAGGAGTTTAGCTCCAGAGACGGGTTGGACCGATTCCAGTCTGCCCAGCTTCTCTTTTATTATACTTGTGATTTGAGGCACAAAGTTTTTGAACTGACGGTCCCTGGCCCGGACTACGTTGACCAGTGCCCCAAATACCACTTTGCCCCAATTTACCGCCAGACCCATCATGATTGCTGTCATGGCTTGCACCTTCTCTGTTGTCAATACATCGAAGGATCCTCCTTTGCCAAGAACTGACTTAGCCACCAGATCGTGGAGTAACCGATATGATGGTTTGAGTGCAGTTCGCTTGTCAGCTTCTTTGAAGGTTTCGATCGATAGAGCGAAGATACCGGCCCCTTTCTTCCTCATATCGGCATCAATCTCTGATAGTGATGATGCGCCAGAAGTTGGTAGATGAAAGAAGGTTGAAAACCATTCTTCATTGAAGGAGATGAGGGTGCCTTTGACGGTGGCGCTAATGATTCCGTCAGAGATCACGGCGGATTCAAAGAATTCCTCAACTTCGGCCGTCGCCACTTCTGGTGCGCAACCCAAGAATGATCGAAGCCCACTGTTTTGTAGGGCAAGAAGAAGTCGTTCAACCTCGGAGTCTGACGAAGTAATGGGCTCGTCATAGTAGATGTGAAGGATATTCTTAAAGAGAGCGCTTTTTGAGGTGGCCATAGTTGAAAGCAGAGGTTTTGACGAAGGCAGTCGAGAGGTTTTAGGGTTTGGGATTTTGATTTGCAGAGATAAATGATGAAATGAACAAGATGATAGGGTCTGGGTTTAAGTAAGGCTGTGAAGGGACGTTTTTCTCTTTCCTCCGTTTTCCCGCTCACTTTATCAGTACTGTAGCACATAGTCTGTCCTTTCAGCATTAAATTCACGCAGTCCTTTGTACCGTCAGTTACCTTAAACGTGTTACTGACGTACCCTGCTTTTGAATGTGTGCATTTAAAGGTGTATAATAAATAAGAACGAAACCGGTGAATGGCTAAACGACAAAGCAAGGTACCGGTTGCAAGAGACCGGATAATTTAGTACTCTTTTGGAAAGAGGTTCTGAAAAAGGTACCCGAATGAATTTTTATATCAGCAAGGTAACAAAAAAAATTTATGTATGGTAACTGGTCGTTTAGTGACTTGAAGAAAGTAGGGCAGAGTCTATATTAATGCAATATTTTTGTTAAAGTGTAGGCAACTGGTTAAGGCAATAGGCACAGTTAGTTCTGATTAAGACTTATCAAAATCAGTACTAACTCTTTGTTGTGCTGTCTTAACTTCGTTCCCCCTCACTTTATCCACTTCCGTATCGGTTACTGAGATATATCTAATAAACCGAGTACATTACGAAAGTAGATGAACTTAGTTTCCGGCAGGGGCTTAGTGAATATGTCAGCGACTTGCTGGTCGGTGGCTATGTACTCCAGTCTGATGTCCTTGTTGAGCACGTGGTCCCTGATGAAATGGTGTCTTATCTCAATGTGCTTGGTTCTAGAGTGCAGCACTGGGTTCTGAGAGATGGCTATGGCACTCGTGTTATCGCAGTAGATGGGTGTCTCCGTCTCCGTTATCCCATAGTCCTTGAGTTGATGCTGAATCCATAGGATTTGAGAGCAGCAACTGCCTGCGGCTAGATATTCAGCTTCTGCGGTTGAAGTTGCAATCGAGGTCTGCTTCTTACTGAACCAAGAAATCAGCCGGTCACCAAGAAATTGGCAGGTACCACTGGTGCTTCTTCTATCAATTTTGCATCCAGCGTAATCAGCATCTGTATATCCTCGAAGAGTCAGACTTGAATCCTTCGGGTACCACAATCCAACATTTGTGGTTCCTTTGATATATTTGAGGATTCTTTTTGTTGCAGTGTAATGGCTCAATCTAGGATCTGCCTGGAACCGGGCACATAGACATACGCTGTACATGAGTCTGGTCGACTAGCTGTAAGATACAGCAGTGACCCTATCAGTCCCCGATACTTGGTTACATCTATTCGTGGCCCATCTTCATCCTTGTCTAACTTTATCGACGCACTCATCGGAGTAGTTGCTTCTGAGCATTTATCCATCCCGAATCGGTTCAACAGATCCTTAGCGTACTTGCTTTGATTGATGAAGGTTCCCGATTCCGACTGTCTGACTTGAAGTCCTAGGAAGAAGGTCAGTTCCCCCATCATGCTCATCTCGAACTTGTCCTTCATTAATTTTGCGAACTTATCACAAAGTTTCTGATTTGTCGAGCCGAAGATGATGTCGTCTACATAGATCTGGACAATCAGTAAATGTTCCTTCTTCATGTACCGGAACAGTGTCTTGTCAATGGTTCCTACTTCAAATTTGTGATCAGTCAGGAACTTAGTCAAGGTGTCATACCAGGCTCTTGGCGCCTGTTTCAGACCATATAGAGCCTTCTTTAGTCTGTAGACATGATTCGGAAACTCGTGATTCTCGAACCCAGGTGGTTGTGCTACGTACACTTCTTCTGTCAAGAGTCCATTAAGGAAGGCACTCTTGACATCCATTTGATACACCTTGATGTCTTTTGAAGCAGCATAGGCTAAGAAGATTCTGATAGCTTCGAGCCGAGCAACTGGTGCAAAAGTCTCGTCATAGTCTATTCCTTCTTCTTGTCGGTACCCCTGAGCTACTAGACGGCTTTGTTCCTTACTACCAGTCCTTCTTCATTAGCCTTGTTCTTGAATACCCATTTGGTTCCAATAATAGTTTGATTAGGTCTTGGGACCAGGTACCAAACTTCATTTCTCTCAAATTGGTTAAGCTCTTCTTGCATTGCATCAATCCAGTAGCTATCCTTCAATGCTTCTTCAACCTTGTTTGGTTGGACTTGTGAGATGAAGGCATAGCTAAAGAGATTCTGCATTGACTGCCTTCTAGTCTTCATTGGAGCATCTGCTTCTCCAATGATCAGCTGTCGAGGATGATTCAGTTTCGTTCTATTCCATTTTATATGTTCCCCCTCAGCTGGTGCATTTCCTTCTTGAGAGGAAGTCGCTTGGTCTGATTCAGGTTCTGTAGTAGGTTCCTGGTTATTTGAGTTACTTCCATCACATCCAGTATCCTCTGGAGTTACTGATTCGACTGGAGTCTCAGCAGCTGCTGGTTGACACCCAGTTTCTTCAACAGGTATATCCAGTACCGCAGTATCTGATTCTTTATTGATCTTCTCCCGACTGTTTTCAGCTGGAAGTTCCTCATCACTGGAATCATTAAGATTCGTCTCTTCGAGCTGATTGCTTAGCCGATTGATATTTCTGAGAGTCTGATCTTCCACAACCGATTCTTCAAATACTACATGAGCTGACTCTTCAACTGACAATGTCTTGCAGTTGAACACCCGGTACGCCTTGCTGACATCAGAATACCCCAGAAAGATTCCTTTTTCTGCTTTCGCATCAAAGGCTGAAAGGTGGTACTTTCCATTGTTGTGAATGAAGCATCCGCTTCCAAATGTTTTGAAGTACCCGACTGATGGGATATTCCCGGTCCAGACTTCATATGGCGTCTTTTCTTGCATCTTGCAGATCATGGACCTGTTCTGTGTGTAGCACGCCGTATTAACTGCTTCAGCCCAAAATTTCTGTGAGATATCTGCATCGGCTAGCATGGTCCTGGCTGCTTCCTTGAGCGTCCGGTTTCTTCTTTCAGCTAAACCATTCTGCTGCGGTGTTCTGGCGGCAGATAACTCATGACGTATGCCATGGTTCTCAAGGAATTCGGTTAGCATATGGTTAATGAATTCAGTACCCCGGTCACTACGGATTCTATTTATTTTCTCACTACGTTCGTTCTGAATCCTTTTAAAAAGCTTTATAAGGTTTACAGGGGTTTGATCTTTTGACTTTAAAAATATCACCCATGTATATCTAGAAAAATCATCAATGACAACTAGAGTGTACCTGGTTCCCCCTAAGCTGGTTACCGATATGGGTCCGAAGAGATCCATATGCAGTAAATCCAGGCAACGGTTGGACCCAGTACACCCTTTGTTTTTGAAGGTTGATCTGATCTGTTTTCCTAGTTGACATGCGGTACAAATTTTATCTTTTGAAAAATTTATTTTCGGTAAACCTTTGACCAGATCATTTTTCAAGAGAACTGAGATTGTTTTGAAATTCAAATGATTTAATCGTTTATGCCATAACCAGCATCTAGAATCTTTGGCCAGAAGACATGTTGGTGATGGTACCGATTGGTCTTCCCAACGCACCTTATAGGTTCCTCCGATTCTATTTCCGGTTAGGACAATTTTACCAGAAACATCTTTAACACAGCATTTATTCTTTTCAAAAGACACGTTCAAATTATTTTCACAGAGTTGACTGACACTAATCAAGTTATAATGTAAATTTTGTACCAAATGTACATCTTTTAGGGTAAGGTTACCGTGAGTAATCACTCCCTTCCCTATTGTTTTACCTTTACCATTATCACCAAAGGTGATGGTAGGACCGGTGCGCTGCTTCATATTCCTGAGCAGCTTACAATTTCCAGTCATGTGTTGACAACAGCCGCTGTCCAGATACCATTCAGACTGGTTCAGCTCCTTATTGTATTCCTGAAAAATATATATATACATTTTTAGGTACCCAATGTTACTTGGGTCCTGGGTGAATCAGACTTTTTGGTACCCAGATCTGGAAGATTCGAACAGTTCTTCCGGTTCTAGGGTCAATCAGATATCTAGGGAGATTGTTCCTATTTCTATTTCCCAATACTTTATTATTTCTAATATTGTGGTTGTAAGATCTGTTACTGGACGTGCTACCGTTCCAGTTTCTACGTGTTGGGTAAGATCTTATGGGTGCAGTTCCTAGATTCCTACGTTCCCTCATACTAGAGGATTCTGCTCTTTCTGAATAGCCTATACCTTTCCGGTTAGACTGCCTAAGAATTGGTCGAGCTGACTCAGGGAACTTTCTTACTGGAATTATTACTTTTTCTGCTACCTTATCAGGAACTAACGTGGGGATGCTGGAAGGGACGAATTTGATACTATTGGATTTTTCAGGTCTGGCTGCTGAGATTGGTGCTTGGTTTCCGAAGCCTAACCCTGACCTATCTTTCCCATATCTCAGGTTCTCCTGAATACAGTCTATCTTTCTAGAGGAATCAGTCCAAGACTGGATGGTTGCACTCATCCTAGCGTTCTCTGCCACTTTCTCTTCAGTGGCTTTCTTCAAAATTTCATTTTCGGCCCTAAGTAGCCTGATTTCCTCAGTTACTTCACAGGGCTGTCTACTTTCTTCTTGAGCTTCCTGATTATCTTTCAGCTCAAGCTTCTTAACTTTTAAATGAACTGCTTATACTCAGCAGCCAAGTCATTAAGTGCAATTAACAATTCTTCCTTTGATAGATCAGAGGAGAAGATGTCGGTTACCTCATCCTCGGTCAGGTCAGCCATCAGACACTTGACCACTTCGTTTTCACTGTCTGATTCGTCAGAAGTGCTTGCTTCTGAGTCGGAATCTGCCCATGTGGTCCTACTATCGGCCACCAACACTTTGTGGCCTTTCTTCTTGTAATTTTTTACTTCTTTCCCCTTACCCTTCTTGGGTTGCCTGCACTCTGATGCAAAGTGTCCTTTCCTGCCACAGTTAAAACAGGACATGTCAGATTCGTTAGTATCAGGGGATGATTTCTTACCCATTCGAAGATTCTGGTCCTTTCTCATGAATCTTCCGAATTTCTTGACAAGAGAGACATGGCCTCTCCACACAGTTCCTCTGCTGTTTTAGCCGCAGGAACTTCGGGTGCTACCAGTGCCTTGACCGGTTGCTCTACGACGACTTCGTCCATACGAGTCTGGAGTTCAAACTCATATGCCTTGAGATCAGCGAAGAGATTATGGAGCTGCATCTGGTTAAGGTCCTTTGACTCCCGCATGGCCATGGTCTTTACGTCCCACTCCCTGGGTAGTGCCTTCATGACCTTTATTGCGACATCTCTCTTGTTCATGGTTCTGCCAAGAGCAGTTAAGTCGCTGATGATGCTGTAAAATCTCTTCTCAAACTCAGCCATTGTTTCTCCGGCCTTCATCTTGATAGTGTCATATTTTTGAACGGCCACAACGAGCTTGTTTTCTCTGGTGGAGTCATTTCCTTCACAGATCTGGCACACGTTGTCCAGACTGAGCTGGCCGTTTTGCACAGCATCACATGTCTGAATGTTTCAAGGTCTAGGGTCTTGAATATGATGTCCTTGGCCACTGTCCAAGTTCATCAGCTTCTTCTCGGCAGGAGTCCAATCACTCCTTGGTTTTGGAATCGTTTGAGGCAGTGACTGGTCTGCTGCATGGGCTATATTGATCTGTGTAAGCTTGGGAGGCCCCGAGACAATAATGTCCCACATGTCTTCATCGTGAGCTGTTAGATGGGTTTCCATTCGGATCTTCCATTCAAGGAAGTTTTCCTGGTTGAACATCGGAAGCTTGTTTGATGCACTCATGGTTCCTGCTCTGATACCACTTGTTAGGATCGGTTAAGGTGTTTAGAGGGGGGGTGAATAAACACTGGCGTATTTTCGGTTTGTGCAGTTTCTGATGTGACTGGTGGATGGTAACCGGTTTGTAAGTAACTATGTATTTGAGTGCGCAGAATTGTTTCTGGAAGTTCGGAGCAAAGTCTCCTACGTCTCCCCTTCTTCCCCTCAAGGAAGGTTATCACTAGAAACTGGTTTTACACGTTACAAGGAGCACTCAACTCACTAACAGTAACTTACCAAATCTAATGCTACACAGGCAGTTGTATTAAACAATCCACCTAAAACTTCAACAGCTTTTTACAGTCCGTTGAGTACAAATCTCTCAATCTTTCTAATCGCTCTTGATGAATAGTTGAGAGAGAACTTCTGAGTTTGATTTCTGTGAATGAGTTGTGTTGTTAATCGTTCAAAAGTTGTGTTGAGTCTTCACGCTCTTGGTATTTATACTTGTTCGGGATTGAGCCGTTGTGTGAAGACTCCGACCAGCTTCCAGACATTATTAAATGTCTTTTCCTGAAATAGGCTGGTTTCAGAACCTGGTTCAGGTTCTCTGCAGACTGCGCCTTTCACCAAAATGGGTATATGTCGGGCCAACGTCTCTTTGGTCGCAGTCTTGACTTAAATGCATTTGTACTGCATTATTCTCCTTAATCGATGCATATTTGAATTTTGGCCTCTGGCTCCTGGTCAGAAATTGAGTTTCTGACTCTTAAGTGTAAGTCACCGGTTGCTACAGCCTTGAACATCGGGTGCCTGTCTTGAAGACTGGTTTCTGATTCCATAGGCATTCAAAGTCAGGTGCTCTGCCAGTTCCTCAGATTATCGGGCGCTTGTTTTAAGTTTTGGTCACCGAAACTCCTTACGTTATGGGTTCTGGATTCCTTAACAAAATCCCAATCACTAGTTGAAAAGTTAGCCTATGGACGTATAACAATAAACCCAAATTCATATTTTTTGCACTTTTTCTTTATAAATTCGACATAAAGTCTATATTTTTCTTATTAACTTTTTATTAAAATTACTAACGTTTCCATAAGAGTCACTCACCTTTATATTATGTTATTTTATTTATTCATTCATAAAATAATTTTTTATTATTTTTCAGGATACCGGTTTTACTCGGGTTTTATTCCGCCTAAATCACTAAGTCTTAAATCAATAAATTTTACGATCTAATTAAAAATTCAATTTCAAGACCATGGTATGGATATATTACCTTCAATTTCAAATGGAGGTTGACAACAGAAAAACAAATATTAGTATTTCAAATAGGTTTTCATTCTGATTCAAAAATCCAATTGCAAAACCTTGGTATGGATATATTACCTTTAATATCAAATGGAGTTGACAAAATAAAAAATAAAAAAAATTCAGATTTCAAATGGGTTAATTCAAGAATAATTGAAAATATAGGGGTGATAAAGATGAAATTGAGCAAATGGACTCCTTTTTTTATTATTATTATTATTATTATTATAAAAGGCAGTTGGACTTGATAAAAAGATAAAGATATCGCAGTTGAAGCCGTAAACTAAGCGAATAACCCTCTGATCAAATCTAACCCCCCAAAAATAGTTGACCAGAATTTACAAAAAAAAAAAAAACCCACCCAAATTAAGATTTCTTCATCTATAAAATAACCCACCAAGCCCACCCACCCTAGGTGACGAAGATATCAATCGTTTATAAAATTTATAATTTCAGAGTCGCCACGGCACATACACCAATACCATATCGTCATGCTACGGCCTCTCCAATTCACCTGCGGCATATGTGGGAGGATTCTTCATAAAGACGGCGATTTGGTGCAGCACATGAAGTGTCACGAGGAGTTCCTCCGCCGCTACCCTAGCTGCAGGCCGGACTATTATAATCAATGCAACCATTGTGGTGGGCGCTTTGCAGATAGTTTGGCGGCGTTTCATAAGGAATATCTCTATCGGATGAATCCTTGGCCTGGCCAGCTGTGCATTCCGTATTATTACCCCGCCCCTTATAATACAATAACCCTGCGGCCTGCTGGGGCTGCTTTGCGTGCGCCTATTATTGCGGGCCAGCTGCCTTTTTCTTGAATATAACTTCTCATTATTTGTCTTGGCATTTGACTACTGCTCATCATGGGTATCTTTTTTCTACTGCTCGGATATATATGGTGACTCGTTGAGACTGAGAGAGTTATTATGATATCGTTCTCTGATGACTTATGACGAATACTACGACTCTACTTGGCGTAATCTTTTTCATATTCTTGTTTTGTTTTTAGGGTTTCTGAAGAAAACTTTTGTACTATAAATAAAATGTCTTCCTATTAGTCTTCTGTGTCAGTTACTACTACTCTTTTTTTTTTTTTTTTTCTTTCTTTGTTTCCTTTCCGTCGGCCGGAACTCGGAGTAGTTCGGATTATCCATGCAACGTCGTTGTACCGAAATTGAATAAATTCCACCAATGAGGCCTATGCCATTAATGGGCCTAGCTATCTGATTGAGGCCCATTTAATGTATATATTCTATATTTCTATTATATAATTGGTTTGTTGGTTATCTATAATTACTATTTTGTCAATTAATCAATTGGTAATTATTATTTTGCCATTAGCACCATTACTGAGTTATTAATAAAAAAGTAAAAAAAATATAGCTTATATTGTATAAACTAGATAAATTAATAGTTAATTATCTAATAAACTTTCTAAACTAATATTTTCCGTCGGTCCCGACTCGGGGATAGGGTGCTAAAATTATTAATTTCGCTAAAATTATAAGATAATACATTTTGATAATTTCTGTATACCCCAAATAAAATATAAATTAATGTTCATAAAATGAAATACTGAATGTAAGAAGCATAATAATGTGTTTATAATCTCGATCATTCATCTGATATATGCTTATGCATATGATACAATAATTAAGTGAAAGTTTGTAAAATGTTTAAAAATTGAGTATTTTCCTTTTAACTCTTTTAATTAATAAATTGTGATGGTTCCTCGCTATTAATTAATTTATAGAATTGAAATAGAAAATCAAATTTTGAATAAATTATTTATTTATTTATTTTTTGTATAAATTATTTATTCATTTTATACTAAAGCATATTCGCGGAGGAGGACAAAAGCAGATCAAACCAGTCTACAGCAAAGCCTTTTCCCATCTCATTGCAAAAAAGTCGCGATCGAAAATAGCGATTATTTTATAAAGTACGAAACTATTTGCCGTCCCCGCCATCTCGCTCATCGGCGACGGTCGACGGTGAAGAATCTCCCCACGAAATGAGTTGTGAGCTTCTATCTCCTGAGAATAATGCGAACCTAATCGATTCGGTCGATGCTTTTTTATTCGACTGCGATGGTATCATATTACGCGTGCCTTTTGATTTCTACCGTCTTTTGCAGTCTCGTGAGCATTTTTTTTTTTTAGTTTCTGAGCTCGATTTATGAGTTGTAGGTGTGATATGGAAAGGAGATGCTCTCATCGATGGAGTTCCCGAGACTTTAGAGAAGCTTCGGTCAATGGTATTCGTTTTACTCGTTTCGTTCAGATTCTCCTTGTTAGCGTTGAAAGTTTCATTACTATTGGTTCGTGTAGGGTAAGAAGCTAGTCTTCGTGACAAATAATTCTACAAAGTCGAGAAAGCAATATGCGAAGAAGTTTGATTCTCTTGGTATATCTGTTTCCGAGGTCTGATCTATCTCTCCCTTGCTGTCTTTCTCTCGCACAGTTCATCTTCATGAACTTTTCTATTGATATATTGACTAAATGCAGGATGAGATATTCTCGTCTTCGTTCGCTGCGGCGATGTACTTGAAAGTAATGGACTTTCCTAGAGATAAAAAGGTTTGAATCTATTTTCTGGAGTTTGGATGAGTTTTTCAACATCTGAAGGCGAAATACCACTCAGTAGTATAGTATTGTACGTGCTGATTTAGTTCAATGTATGCGGTAGATTTGTTCATTGAGTTCATAGAGATCTCAAAGGTCAGTGGTATAGTATATATAATTTTGCTTTTTGGTTGATCGATTAGGAATTTAAGTGAATTCACAGTATTTGGTGCATTTTTCGTGCAAAACAAAAACAAGATTGTCTAGTTATGTGGTATTGACAGTTGCCAATACATTTTAACATGTCTAAGCACATAAAAAATTAGATAAATTGAGGTATTGGCAATGAAAGAGAGAAGAAGCCAAATCCCATTTTCAAGTTGGATGTCTAAAGGAATGTGTCTAAAAGATGTGTCCTTAGTTTCACATTGTGGGACTACTTACCTACAGTGAGAGGTAATGATGATAACTTAAGCTCTCTTTTTCCTGCCACTGTTAACAGGTGTATGTAATTGGTGAAGAAGGCATTTTGGAGGAACTGAAGCTTGCCGGTTTTACTGGTCTTGGAGGCCCTGTAAGCTTCTGTTTGGAGATTAGCTTATTTCATTATTTGATGCAATTATAAATTTGTTGCTTTTCCTGTTTTATAGTGCTCTCCTCTGATTATATTGTCTTATCTTGGTTGGTTTAATTTTGTGACGTTGAAACATTATGTTTCTCTTACCCAGAATGCAATTTCTTGTTATCATTTTTAACTCTCGAGGGAACTACTAGAAAGGACTGGGAAAAAAATTGATCAATAAACCATTTCCTTTATTTAAAATCACCAAGGGGACCTCTGTTGATAAAACTTACAAAAGTTGTGCTGTTCCAGGTGGCTATGTTGTTATAATTTAGCTCAGCAAACATCATCTTTTTCTTGCTTTACAATTTCATCAAATTATGTTTCACAACTTATAAATTGAAATAAAATCTTTTGTTTGGTCTGCTAAAATGAAAAGTTGATACTGACTGCTGTTTATTCTTTCAGGAGGATGGCAAAAAGACTGCTCATTTGAAGCCCAACTGTCTTTTCGAGCATGACAAGAATGTAAAACATGGCATTTAGTTATATGAAGTGTTCGCAACATTATCCATTGCACTGCTCTTTTAATGGCCGATACTGCCATTTCTGATACAGGTGGGAGCTGTTGTGGTGGGACTTGATCAGTATATTAACTTCTACAAGCTACAGTAAGCTCCATATGCATTATGATATTTCATTAGAAAATTATATTATTAAGAACTGAACTGTGTATATTGTACTTATCGTAAGTATATAAAAAGTTATCATTCTTCTCTGATCATTGTTCTCTTATTTGATTAAAATGGAAAACAATATTTTTTTTATCATATGCAAGGTATGGGACTCTATGTATACGCGAGAATCCGGGATGTCTCTTTATCGCTACAAATCGAGATGCCGTAGGACATCTTACCAATCTACAAGAATGGCCTGGTAATCAGATAAAATACACCTTTGTATTGACATTTTCGGATAAAAAACTAAATATCTGCATTTTTTTTCTCAATATTCAGGCGCAGGCTGTATGGTAGCTGCAATCTGTGGTACCACACAGAGAGAACCAATAGTAGTTGGAAAACCTTCAACCTTTTTGATGGATTTTCTTCTGAAGAAGTGAGTTCGTTATAAAAACAACACGATTTGGATTATGAACTTTCTGAATTTGATAATATAGTGTAAAAACACGATTTTGATTAAAAACTTCCGACGGAATATGGCAGGTTCAACATCCAGACTTCGAGAATGTGTATGGTTGGCGACAGATTAGACACAGATATATTATTTGGGCAAAATGCTGGTTGCAAAACTCTCCTTGTTCTTTCAGGTGTGTGAAAATTTTCGACTAGTTTTACTTAACCATTTTTTTTTTTCAATGTTTCTTCTCTTTTTTGAATCTTTGCAGGAGTTAGCAGAATGGTCGATCTCCAAGATGAGGCGAATCATATTCGACCAGATTATTACACAGACAAGGTCTCTGATCTCATCAGGTTATTGTAGGAGCTTTGCTAGCTTTGCTGATTTGTAAGTCCCTCTTGTAACATACGTTTCTTTCACAAGATATATGTAGTTAGAATATTGTTCTTGCAGTTCATTCTGAGAAAGTACTCATTATGCAAAACTTATGATTGAATCATTTATCTACTTATAATCTTGGATAATTAAAGGGGTTAATTCGGGAACAATTGAAAATATAGGGATAGTAAAACAACAAAAAAAAAAAAAGCTGTTAGGTTGACTTTGTTTGACTATGATTTGAGTCCGGTATATCGCTAGTTGCAATTGAAACCGTTAACAGAGAATAAAAACTGTCGTCAATATGAACCCCTTGAAACTGAACCACCCAAATAAAGATTTCTTCATCTATAAATAATAGGGGTGTGCATAATTCGGTAAACCGACCGAACCGACCGAAAAACCGAAAATTCGGTACAAACCGAATACCGAACAAAAAATTCGATTCGGTATTCGGTTTTTGTTTTTTGAAAATTCGGTAATTCGGTTCGGTTTCGGTATACTGGTTCGGTATACCGAACCGATCGAATTATCAAAATTTTTAAAAAATTAAAAAAAAATTAAAAAATTATAAATTTAATATATTTTACCGAATTTTAATATATAAATATATTAATTTTTTATTTTTTTTTTGAAATTTCGGTAAATTCGGTACAAATCGAAAAAACCGATTTAAATTCGGTAAAAACCGAATACCGAACCGAGTATTTCGGTTTGGTATTCGGTTTTGGAAATGGCAGAACCGAAATTTCGGTTCGGTTCGGTTCGGTTCGGTTCGGTTTGTACCGAATGCACAGCCCTAATAAATAAACCACCCTACGCACTCCACCACCATCACGCGGCCGCCTCGGGGTTTTCAACCTTATCAGCCACTCGCTCGTCCACCACGACCACCACAACGTCTCACTCATTAGACAACTCCGCCATCGCATGCGGCTCCCACCCAACCACAACCACCGATCTGCATCATATGTGGCATGAGTCTACCCGGCGAGGAGGATTTGAGGCTGCACATGGAGCGGAACCACTCGAGGGTGGACGATTATGAATGCAAACGTTGCGGTGCGTGCTTTGGAAATAGTCGTGATTTTGCGCAGCATGAAGCATATCTCTACCGCAATCCTGGGGAACCTTGCTTCTTGCAGTCCACATTTTCCCGCCTGCACAATACCGATGGCGATGGGGCGTGTGGAATATCCGTGCGCCCATTGCCCTGGCGTTTTCTTAGATTTGTCTTATTTGAATATGCACACGATGGCTCATCATAGGGATACTCTTCCTTGGATCTGACCGGACTAGACCAGACCAGTGGATGGCATGGCATGGCATGGCGTGGCGTGGCTGGTTGACGTAGTAATAAATCGATTGAGAAGTCTATATATGATACAACGTTTCTGAATGTTCTTGAACGTTTGTTGAAAGTTTCTGAATGGCGTAGTAATAGTCTTTTTCATGTTCTCTTGTTTTGGTTTTTAGGGTTTTCTGAAGAAAAACGAACTCTGCCTGTCTGACTGTAATATAAATAAAAATGGCTTCCGATTAGTCTTATGCTTTTTTCTTTCTCTATAAATTATATAGTCTGCTGCTAGTGCTAGGCTACCTACGACAAATAATTTGCTACAGAAAAAAAAAAAAAAAAAGTTAATCCTTACTTTATTCGATTTCTGATTTACTCACTATGAGCTGATGAGATATATGGATCAAAAAGCAATCTTTCCATCGGATCAAAGAGATGGGCTATCGGGTCCATTTCGGCAGTTGCAGTTATGTCGTCCATATGGGTCGGATCGGGTTATGGGCGTAGCCATAAAGGGTTATGTATTTGATGTTGGAGTAAAATGTCATTACACAAAAGCATTAGTATGGAGGACTCAAAACAATTATAATATGTCGCAATTAACTGCTGAACAAGTTCAGAATACTGTCCATTTTACACCAAAAAAAAGGTCTCAATCTTCGTTTTTTTTATATCCCATTCCACTAAAATGTAAATCATCTACATATGGATGTAATACATAATCACTCAATTATATGTATATGCATTCCTAATTAATAATTAACTATTTTTTAAGTGTTGTTTCTTTTCTTTTTCTTTTTTAAATCTCCAAGATTATTACACAGACAAGGTCTCCGATCTCATCAGCAGGTTATTGTAAGATCAGCTTGCTGATTCAGAGCTTGCCTCCCTCCCTATGATAAAATACTCTGTCCCTTTTTTAAAATACGTTTCGTTGACTTTTTTTGCACAAGATATGCAGTTAGAATTGTTCTTGCAATTCTACGAAAGTACTCGGTTATAGAGTTGGATGCTTCCTCTTCATTCCTCTCTCTCTCTCTCTCTCTAATATATATATATATATATATGCTCGATGATGAAACAATTTAATTCCAACATGAAACCAGCTGCAGTCATCAAATCTCTTATTGTGATCACAGCCATATTCCTCCTCCTCGCGTCCACTGACGCTCAACGAGGAGGAGGAGGAGGTGGTGGTGGACGAGGAGGCGGTGGAGGACGTGGTGGTGGTGGTCGTGGTGGTGGGGATGGGTCATATGCCGGGACTAGCTGTTTCAGACCATCATATATTGGATGGTGCTTTGCTTTGATACTCTCCAGGATTTTTGCTGCTCCTCATCAGCTGTAATAATATTTATTTAGTTCAAGTAAATTTCATTTCATGTTGTACATAAGTTGTTTGACTCTATATAATTAATTGCCTCTTTTCTCCATTTTCAATACTCCCATCTTTGTATAATAGATGATATATAATCACTCAATGATATATACGCATTCCTAGTTGTTGATTTTAATCGAATAATGATCTCAAGCAACTCCTCATGGCACATCTATATTTCTTTTAGGTTGCATATGTTCGTATGTTGTCTCCCTTTTAGTTTTTACTATATTTTAAATTTTCGAAATCATGATTGTTTTTACTCACAATTACACACACATTTCCTACTTTATAACGCATACGACGTTAGTTTATAATAAAAAAAAATTCACACTACAATAATATTGGGATTTATAATTCAAAACAGTAATTATTTTTTATATATAAAAAGAATCATACCAGCTTAGTAAAAATATACAATTTCCTCACGAGTAGAAAATTTGTGTCCGTTTTATTTTCCTCAAACAAGATTCAAGAATATATGTTGCTCTATTGTTAATATCGAAAGTCTCAATCCTTTCGAACGTGGTAGAAGCTACTTTATAGACTCTCGCATACTTCATAAAGACAAAGGATAAAAGTCCAAAAAGGTTCATGTCATGTCCATCTAATAATAGCTTTAGTAGAAAATAATAACAAATATATATATATATATATATATCGAATGTGTGTATATTGAACATACAAACACACACACACATATATATATCGTATGAAGTGCTAGTTGATGAAAACACATAAAATATCATCATCTGACCACATATAATTATATATATATATTATAAATAAACTTCTGCTCTCTGGTTTGAAGTTCATCCAGCTTGATTTGCATTGAAAAAATAATGCAAATAAATAAAATTCTTATTACAACTCATGTTTGTTGTCGATTTGTTTATTGAAAACGCTCAGCGCAAAAGCGACGTGTGCCTCTTTATTTCACAGTGTCGTATGGTCTACAGCTTTCCTTGGCTCGTTTGGGATAAAATAAAATCTCTATATTTCTATTCTCAAACGACTCAAATTAAATTAGCTCTCTTCATATATATGACTCGCAATATTTAGACTATGACGAAAGACATTCGGCAGAAAATAGCGGCGCTGATTTTCTTGGTTACCGCACTCGCCGTCATGGTCACAGTAGCGGAGGCGGCGGGGCGCGGCGGAGGACGAGGCAGAGTGTTAATGTTGACTAGCTCAACGTTGACAATGTTGGGACCACATTTCAGTCAACATTGTTGTCTGTGAATTGGTCAACCTTCGATTTTATCTTTCACCCCTAAAAACCGTTTAATCTAGTTTTGTGGCTTTATCTACTAATGTGCAGGACTTGGATAAGTGCTGGAATGGTTCAATAAACGTGTGGAATACGTGTGGATAAGCTGGAACGAGTCTTGGAGTGGAACTTACTAAAAATAGGAGAATTGGAGCTCAAGTCAAGACTAAGTCATTTAGACTTATTCTACCCAGTCACGAATGGACTAATTCAAGTTAGAGGAATGTCGAAGACCTATATAAAGGGACTTCACTTTGCCGGGAAAAAAGAGACCGAATGAGACATATAGGAAGCACTTACACGGAGCAATACACTGAGCGAGATCTTTGAGAGCGAAACGAGTATACACGAGGGGAGCGAGCCCGGGCTTTATGTTTTAGCCTAGTTTTCGTTTTGCAAAAGTCTTAGGACTTTGTAGTTTTGTAGGATCGTAAGATTCGTCTTTTCTAGGCTTGGTTTTTTGTAATCCATCTTTATAGTGGAATTTCGCCATGAGGCACGCAGCAAGTATTATTACATATTTTTGTTCAATCTCTCTTTCTATACAGTTTCTTAAACACTTCTGCTGTGCTATCTGTGTTGGGTTCAGTGTTATCTCAACATTGGTCTCAACATTTAGGTCTCTGTGTCCATAACTTAGTTTACATCCATTTCGGGACCTAGGATCCGCCATCAAAGTGGTATCAGAGCCTCCGCTTGACGTAACTAAGCGTTTTTATCATTTTTAATGGATGTTTCAAGCTCAAACTATTTCGGCAAGGTTCCCGTGTTAGACGGATCCAACTACGCCTATTGGAAAGTGCGTGTGCGCCAGTGCATCAAATCTATAGATACTCGTGCGTGGGATTCTGTGCTCACTGGATATACTCCACCTCGATTACCTCCAGACGCTGATGGAGAAGTCGTCGACAAACCCATCGGTGAATGGACGGCTCTTGAAAGAAGTGCAGCCGAGTTCAACGACAAAGCCCTTCATGCCATCTTTTCTTCGGTCGACATCTTCATGTTCAGAATTATTCAGAACTGCTCGACGGCTCAAAATGCGTGGGAGATGCTTCAACGATACTGTGAAGGAGATGCGAGCGTTCGAGAAACCAAACTTCGACTTCTCAACAATCAGTTCGAGAATCTCAGAATGAGGGAAGACGAGGATATCACCACGTATTTTGGGAAGCTTCTGACCATCTCGAGCGAATGTGCCAACTTGGGAGAACCGATCTCAAACAAGGTATTAAACTCTAAAGCAATTCGTTCTCTAACTGAAAAGTATAATGTGAAGGTAGCGGCAGTCGAGGAAGCACACAATTTGGCCACGATGGATTTCAACTCCTTGATGAACATCATGAAGAACTACGAGACCAACCTCGAAGTCCAAAAGAGAGCTTCTTGCAGCAAAAGCATAGCTCTAGTCAGTCAGTACTCTGATTTTAAATCTGAAATTGATCCTGACGATGATGAGAGTATAGCTTTGATCGTGAGAAAATTCTCGAAGTTTCTCAAGAAGAATGTGGATCCAAATGTTGGCTCAACATTCAACAAAGGCCAGAATGTCAAAGAACCATATTCTGCTCCTCCGTTTTTCAGACGTAATCAAATGGAGAAAAAGAATATCAAATGGGAGTCAGTAAGGTGTCATGCATGCACGGGTTGGGGTCATTATGCCAACGAATGTGCGAACACCCTTCGCAAGCGTGGGAAAGCACTTTGGGTGGATCTTTCCGACGATGAAGATGAGGAACCCACTGTGAAGGAGTCTCAGCGATCATCAGTAACCATACAATCCTTCTCAGACAATGAAGAAGACGATCAACACACTGGACTTACTGCGGTAACTGATGTTGAGCCTAATGTTGAGCAAACATTGGACTCAACATCTGAGAAATATATTATTTTTTATTATGATGACTCAAACAGTGTTGATGGGTATGTGAGTTCAGATGATGCATGTGAAGAACCTAAAGTTCCAGAGAAAGTTCAGAAGGATGATGCCTTCAAACAGTTGTCCGATGAATATTCAAAGGAAAAAAGAAAAACTCGGAACTGAAGGAATTCGTCAAGACCCTAACCGAGGAAAATGAGAAAGATGAGAAGATGATCAAAAGTCTTATTGATGGTATGAACAAGATGGAAGCTGTTTTGACGAGAAAAGACAAAGAAATCGACAAACTTCAAAAGCAAGTTGATAAAGCTGACGAGACGTTCTCGAGATTGAACAAAGGAAAATCAACCCTGGATGAGGTATTGTCGTTAGGTATTACTGATACTCATGGCTTAGGATATAATTCACAGTCTGTTTTTGATGATCATAAGTCTGCTAATAACTATCAACCTAAGATTGTCTTTGTTAAGGAAAACTCCAAGCATGCGCCCAGTAAGCCAAAGATTAGGTCCTATAAATGCCATCATTGTATGCAGCCTGGTCATATCAAGCCGTTCTGCTGGAAATTGAAGGGGAAGATTTTGAAGAAATCTATGTTGACTGAAATGTCGCCCAACATTCCGCTCAACATTGAGAAATCAGTGTTGAAAGGTTTGTCTGGAGAAATTTCAGTCGACGCTCCTTCAAATTCTGGTGAACATACTGCTGTTTCGACGTCTAAGAAAGTCTGGGTAGAGAAATCCGTACATAAATGCAATGTTATCTATACTTCCTTGCGAGCTAACGTGACAGGTTTATGGTACTTCCATAGTGGATGTTCACGTCACATGACGGGCACCAAGGAGTTCCTTACTCACTACTCGAATGTGAATAGTGGATCTGTGACGTTTGGAGGAGGTACAACAGGACGGATTCTCGGGCGCGGCAAGTTGAATGTTCCAGACTTTCCGAAACTAAGCAATGTTCTACATGTCGATGGACTTGTGACTAATTTAATTAGCATAAGTCAACTATGCGACGACGACCTCGAGATAAGGTTCAACAAGGAATGTTGTGAGGTTTTTAACAGCAAGAATGTTTGTGTCATGGCAGGGAAAAGATCTAGCGATAACTGCTATTTAGTCGGTGACAAATCAGGATCCAAGGACGTGTGCCAACTCTCGAAGGCCGAGGATGATGTGATCCTTTGGCATTACAAATTGGGCCATGTCAACTATCGAACATTGGAGCAGCTTATCAAACATGAAGCAATCAGAGGAATTCCTAAGCTTAAGGAGTTTGGTAAGGTTATTTGTGAGCCATGTCTTAAGGGTAAACAGGTTCATGCCAGTCATAATGTTGACCAACATGCTGCCCAACATTTCAAAACTGCTCACTGTTTTCAGTTAATTCATAAGGATTTGATGGGTCCGATGGAAGTAGATAGCATTGGTGGTAGGAAATATGCTTATGTGCTCGTTGATGACTATTCTAGATATGCATGGATTTTCTTTCTTAGGAAAAAATCTGAATCGTTCGACTTTTTCAAAAATTTCTGTGCTATGATTAAGAATAATTTCTGTGCCCTATTTTTCGTATTAGATCTGATCATGGTAGAGAATTTGAGAATCAATGGTTCAATGATTTCTGTGATAAGAAAGGTATAATTCATGAGTTCTCTTCTCCTAAGACACCCCAACAAAATGGGGTGGCCGAAAGGAAGAATAGAACATTACAGGAGATGGCTCGTGTGATGCTGCAATCTAAGAATCTTTCAAAAAGGTTTTGGGCTGAAGCTTTGAATACTGCATGTCATATTTCGAATCGTGTTTATTTTCGGCATGGTACTAAACAAACTTTGTATGAACTGTTGAATGGGAAAAAGCCAACTGTCAAGTATTTTCATATGTTTGGGTGTTACTGTTACATGCTGAATGATCGTGAATATTTGACTAAATTCGATTCTAAAAGTGATAAATGCATCTTCTTGGGTTATTCTTCCAATAGCCGTGCTTATCGTGTTTATAATCTTCGACTGAGATCTGTTCAGGAATCTGTGAATATTGTGTTTGATGACTCTTCTGATCTTAGCAGAAATTCTCCTCAAGTTGATATTACAGATATTGTTCAAGCTGTTGATGGGACAGAAGCAAATGTGGAGCAAAATGTTGAGCCAACACCAGACTCAACATTAGCCCCTAAACAGACCACTGAGGAAGGACCCAGCGAAGTTCGACGAGATCCGCCTGCCAGAATACAGAAAGATCATCCTACTAACCAGATTATTGGTGAACTCAATGAAGGACGTAAGACCAGGGACAAGCCACGGAAGGACTACAAGTCAATGGTAAAAAATGTATGCATGAATTCCGTGTACAATGAGGTACGGTTTAACTGTTTTGTTTCTGAAATTGAACCTAAAAACGTTCTTGAAGCTCTCAAGGACAGTTTTTGGATCAATGCCATGCAAGAGGAACTTGTGCAGTTCGAGAAAAACCAGGTATGGACCTTGGTTCCACGGCCGAAAGACATTAATGTCATAGGCACTAAGTGGATTTTTAAAAACAAGTCTGATGAGCATGGTAGAGTGATTAGAAATAAAGCACGTTTAGTTGCCCAAGGCTATACACAAGTCGAGGGTATAGATTTTGATGAGACGTTTGCCCCCGTTGCTAGACTAGAATCAATTAGGTTATTGCTTGCTATTGCATGTTGCCTCAACATTACCTTACATCAAATGGATGTTAAGGGTGCGTTCTTGAATGGTTATATAGATAAAGAAATATATGTTGAGCAACCAAAAGGATTTGAAGATCCTCAGTTTCCTAATCATGTTTTTAAGTTGCAGAAAGCACTTATGGTCTAAAGCAAGCACCTCGAGCTTGGTATGGTAGGCTTACTACATTCCTACTTGAATTTGGGTTTAACCGAGGCGAAGCCGATCGGACACTCTTTGTAAAAAGAGTCGGGTCTGATATTTTGATTGCTCAAATTTATGTAGATGACATTGTTTTTTGCTCTAGTTCTCAATCTATGTTAGACCAATTCGTACATGTCTCAGGAAAAGTACGCCAAGAATACGGTGAGGAAATTTGGGCTAGATACTGCCAAAGTAATGAAAACACCTATGGGTTCAACACAGAAGGCAAGTAAAGATAATGTTGGACAGAATGTTGACCCCACATTGTATCGTTCCATGATAGGCAGTCTTTTATATCTCTCAGCGAGTAGACCTGATATTATGTACAGTGTTTGTGTTTGTGCTAGATATCAGGCTGAGCCAAAACTTTCTCATTTAAATTCTGTGAAGCGCATATTAAAGTGTGTGAGTGGTTCGTGTAACTTAGGGTTATGGTTTTCGAAGGATACTAATATGAATCTTGTAGGATATAGCGATGCTGATTGGGCAGGTGATGAAGATGACCGCAAGAGTACAAGCGGCGGCTGTTTCTTCTTAGGTAATAATCTTGTATCTTGGTATAGTAAGAAACAAAATTGTGTTTCTCTTTCTACGGCTGAGTCTGAATATGTAGCTGCGGGTAGTTGCTGTACTCAGCTTATGTGGTTGAATAGTATGCTATGTGATTATGGCTTAGAGTGTGAATCAGTGCTCATGTATTGTGATAATCTAAGTGCCATCAACATTTCTAGAAATCCTATTCAACATTCACGTACCAAGCATATAGATATTAGGCATCATTTTCTGAGAGATATGGTCGAAAAAGAGTTAGTTAGAATAGAGCATATAGATACTAAGCATCAATTAGCTGATGTATTTACAAAAGCACTGGATTTTGAAAGGTTCTCCGACCTTAAAAAATCCATAGGTCTGCATCAGTGTGTCTGAATGTTGGTCCAACATTTGGATCAACATAGCATATGTCAAATTTAATTGTTACTGCTTTGATATTTGATTTAATGTTTTCTCTCTGTTATTCTGTGAAATGACTCGACCCACCTTAACCATTTTCTGAAATGACCCGATCCCATGCAAAAAGCAGGCTCATAAACCTTTTTCAAGATAGGTTTTGGTAATAAGTATCCCTAGGTACACGGCATTCGCGGTGACGATGTATTCTTGGTGACAAAAAGCCAAACCTTGATGTTTAGGTAATAAGGGCAGTGCACAATAATTCAGAATCAATATCTAAGGTGAAAGGGCAGAAAATGAAAGAAAATTGAGTTGAGGGAATCGGGCAGAAAAGTCTCAGAATTCAGAGTAAGAATGTTGAGTCTCATGTTAGGGCAACATATGTGACTGTCAGTTTGATTATGCTACATTTTTTTGTTTTTTTGTTTTTCTTTTTCCCGTTTATTTGCATTAGTCTTAGGATTGCATGTGTCAGTGTCTAGTATATATATCTCTCAGATTACATTAGTTTGAAGAACAGCCTGCTACGCTTGTCTCATGTGCTCATCGACGTTATCTAAATCGGTAAGTATCGCTTGACTCTACTTTGATTTTTGACTTAGTATTTTTTGTTCTGAACCATGACTTGCTCCTGACTTTTAGTTCCTATTTTAGCTCAACGATTTTTTACAGTTTAAACCTAATTGACTATTTCTTGAAATAAACTGTTTTTTTTTTTAAATCGTTTTTAGGCCTCTAACGGCTAGTTTCTCTCTCACGTCTACTCATTCCACACGATTTTTCAGGGTTTCAATCAATTTTTTGACCGTTTCATTTTTACTGTTGGAAAAACAGAGGCTTTTTATACTTGGCTCAGCTGTGAAGTATCTTCACTTTCGCAAACACGTGTTGCATAATTCGAGCTCTTTTATCTGTTCTTTCAAGAGTCCTGATAAAATTTGGGGTTATCCATTCAGTTCGACATTTTGTTTCTTGAATCTCCTTGTGATTTTGCCATGTCAAACTCACCCTCTAACCAGCCTCAGAATGTTGGTCATGATGTTGGCTCAACTTCCGCACCAACATCAGATCTGGAGAGACAGATTCGGTGTCTGGAGGAAACCATCACCTTTCTGACAACACAGCTTACTACTCTAAGGAGCATACTTTCTTTCCAAAAAGGGGGAGAGGCAGAAGCAATGGGAGAGGCAGAAGCTGAAAACTCAGGGGGAGATGCTGAAGATTCAGGGGGAGATAGTGAAAATCAAGCTAGGGCTGAACAGGAAGACCAAGGAGTCACAAATGAAGAAGGAGAACACCAAGAAGCAGAAGCTGAGGAAGCAGAGGACTCGATACAGAGTCTGGATTTTTAGACTTCGGTCTTATATGTCTGTGCATGATTTTCTTTAGTGTTTTTACATGCCTGATCTGCTTTTCTTTAGTGATTTGCTTGCCTGCGTGTGACCTTTGTATTTTTTGCAGATGTTTAAGGTCAGACCTCGGAATCGGCTTTGTACTATTTTTTAGTACTATGAATAGTTTAGTGACTATTCTGTTTTATGCTCTAACCATATCTGATTGTTTTGTGGTTGAGTATACTTTGCCTTCAGGGGGAGTTTCACTTCGTCTAACTTCTGCAACGGTTTTGGGAAGAAAGATAAAAAGGGGGAGATTGTTAATGTTGACTAGCTCAACGTTGACAATGTTGGGACCACATTTCAGTCAACATTGTTGTCTGTGAATTGGTCAACCTTCGATTTTATCTTTCACCCCTAAAAACCGTTTAATCTAGTTTTGTGGCTTTATCTACTGATGTGCAGGACTTGGATAAGTGCTGGAATGGTTCAATAAACGTGTGGAATACGTGTGGATAAGCTGGAACGAGTCTTGGAGTGGAACTTACTAAAAATAGGAGAATTGGAGCTCAAGTCAAGACTAAGTCATTTAGACTTATTCTACCCAGTCACGAATGGACTAATTCAAGTTAGAGGAATGTCGAAGACCTATATAAAGGGACTTCACTTTGCCGGGAAAAAAGAGACCGAATGAGACATATAGGAAGCACTTACACGGAGCAATACACTGAGCGAGATCTTTGAGAGCGAAACGAGTATACACGAGGGGAGCGAGCCCGAGCTTTATGTTTTAGCCTAGTTTTCGTTTTGCAAAAGTCTTAGGACTTTGTAGTTTTGTAGGATCGTAAGATTCGTCTTTTCTAGGCTTGGTTTTTTGTAATCCATCTTTATAGTGGAATTTCGCCATGAGGCACGCAACAAGTATTATTACTTGCTGCATATTTTAAAGCTCGTGTCAATCTCTCTTTTCTATACAGTTTCTTAAACACTTCTGCTGTGCTATCTGTGTTGGGTTCAGTGTTATCTCAACATTGGTCTCAACATTTAGGTCTCTGTGTCCATAACTTAGTTTACATCCATTTCGGGACCTAGGATCCGCCATCACAGAGGGTCTGGTGGGTTAGGTGGGACGGGCGGTGGAAAAGGCTATCACCGTCGTTCCTCATCGGCGCCACCAACGACGACTGCTCCGTGCATTTCCATGTTCTTGTGGTGCCCTTCGGTTTTATTATTACTGTTTGTTTAAAAAGTGCTTGCTTGTATTGTAATGTCGAATTTTCTGATTTTCATCGTAACTATATATTATATGCTTTATTATTATTATTATTACAATGTTTTTTTCTGAATGTTTCTCTAACACTAATAATAATGATCTCAACAGTTTGAAGGTGGAATCTTGTGAGAGTTTTTTTTTTTTAATAACAGAGAAATTAAAAATAATCATAGAACTATAAGTATAGAAATTGCTATGTAATTAATATTATGATTTCGATCTCCTGACATATAAACAAACTAACTTAAACGTTATTACATTTTCACAGTCGATCAAAACCCTATTTTGCATCAATTTGTTTTATAGAAGTGGCCGACATTTTCTTTTCTCTTTTTCAACAAATTAAATGCTGCGACCTAAGATATAAACATGTGATGTTGGCCATGGCCCGCGCACGAAAGATACACCTATCTATAATTAATCAATCATTGAAGTGATTTTCGTTTAAGGGGTTTTGTGTAAAATGTATATTTGTTGGGGGCTGAAGTGTTATTTTTTCAGTTTAGTTAAACGATGTCCACTTATATCGTACTTTGAAGATCTTATCAAAGAACACGGCACCTTCTTTCTAAGCATCTCATCCTCTCTATTATATTTTCTTACACAGCAGCATATTATTGTACTTTTCAACATGCCGGAAAAAAGAGTCGTAATCTATCTCCTCTTAGCTTCAGTGCTCGCCGCCGTGATGGTGGAGGAATCAGTGGCACGCGGCGCCGGATCTGGAGGTGGCGGTGGTCCTGCCGGAGGAGGAGGCGGAGGAAGCAGTAATAATGGCGTTGGATCATCAGGTGGAGGATATACATATAGATACAGAAATCACACGTCATCTTCATCACCAATAATGCCTAGCATACATATCACAAGCCCTTTATCATCATCTGTGGAGTTCCTTTTGGTCGCCTTTGCTTCATACGTTGTTACGCTATTTGCTATAATTTAGGATGCAATTAATTATGACTTGTTATTAATTAATTTTAATATTTACTTATCATGTAAATTCATATGGATATATATATATATTATATATATACACGTATATCTTGTATACTCAGTACTATCGAATACTCAACACTTGATTGGTGAAACAGATGAGAACGCAAAAATGCAACTGAGAAATCAAACTAGCTTATATATACATGTTGAATAATGGTGGATTTATATGTAGATTTTTATAATTACTTTGATTTTGTTTCCGTCAGCCTAATGAAACATTGTAGTCTACCCATTAAATTTCTAAGCTATTATTTATAAAAACAAAAAATAATATTTTGTTAGCTTTTACAAGTAACGGTCATTTTTTCTTTTAGGGAAAGTATTGCATGTTACATCAATTTCTATCTCCACACGTAATAAAAAAAAAAGTAACGAGAAATATAATTAAGAACACGAGCGATGTTTTTGTTGGGCTCTAGCTTGATGAGATTTTTTTTTTTTTCCTCGAGCTCAAATTCGAATATAATTAATTAAGATGGCGCTCGAACTCGAGCAACTTTGACGAGCTCACGAGGCTCTGGCCCGACTGATCTTTCACCTCCTAATTATAGCCTCCATGTGTATGAGAGTCGAAGGAGGTGGCTTGAGTTTGGTTCTATACCATGGCTCAGGCCCAACAAATTAATCGGACATAAGCTAAATAACCTAAGGGGTTCGCCGGTCGGACATAAGCTAAATTTACCCCTAAGGTGTTCGCGGGACTGACCGACCAGTAGTAAAATGATAGACTAATCGGACATAAAGTAAACGGCAGGCTGGAAGCTAGGAAAAGTTGAACAAAAACTGAGCTAAGTAGGAGAATAGTCACCGCCGAGCAGTCTAGAATCACCATTACATATGATATAAGAACTAAAAAGGCAAACATAAAAGATGAACCACCCACGAGATATATAAACTCAACTAGTCCTTAATCTGAGGAGGATGTGGCTCCACAGAACCTTGAGAAGAAGGATCATCAGCACCACCTGCCTGATGATGGAACCCATTCATCGTTGGCAGTTGACCCGCAAAGAACCCATGATGATGATAAGGGAACCCCGCGATCAAGCCCGGGTGGTCCATCATCCTCTTCACCAGCGGCTCGCCTCTCAGTGGCCCTCTCTCGCCTCCATCGAACTCACGGTACCTATAGTTATTGCATGATTATGAGAGACGCACTGTTTAACGAAAAAAAGTGAATGCCATTAGAACAATTACCTGTGCAAGTAGATAGTGAGGGGCTCGATGTAGTCATCGAACCCTAGCTTGCTCATGGCCCAGAGGACGTCCTCGGCGGTGATGGTCTTCCTCTGCTCGCGCTGGCACCGCTCATTGGCCTCGCTGGTGACGAAGCTGATGAACTCAGAGACGCATTCCTGGATGGTCTCCTTGGCATCGTCGGAGATCTTGGCGTGGGGCGGGAGGATCCTGCGCATGATGCGGATGACGTTCGCGATGGGCATGAACCTGTCTTGCTCCCGCACGAGGCAGTCGGGCTCGTCGTTGGCGGCGGCGGAGTTTGGGGGGGAGCGGTGGTGGTAACTTGGTGGTGGAGGAGGTGGAAGAGCCATGTTGATGTCCGGCGGTGTGCTCTTGCCGTCCATGTTGTTGGCATGCATACATGGAGGGTTGTAAAAGGGTGTTGTTAACAAAGGTAGAAATAATGTTAACAAAAATAAGGGAAAAAAAATATAGAATTTCCCAACTATTACAGCATAAACAATATCATTCAAAAGATATTAAGGTCCACATACGAAATTTATAGGAAAAATATATACTTTTTTTTTTCTTCCTAATTATTTATTAAATCGTTTAATATTCCACTTACAAACTTGCTAGGAAAAATCCTACTAGCATATATGATGCGTAGCAAATGTGAACCGTGAAGGCACAATGTTCAATCGTATTTGTCATGTGACTGCATGTATGACACTTGTTCCTCTAATTTGTCATCTTCTACCCTAAAGAAGAGCAACTCCTCACTGCAAGAAACTACTCTACATTATAAAACCATAGTATATATTCCGTCAATCTTTTCCTATACTTTCTTTTTGATTATCCAAGAAATTATCTAATTAATTGGGACAAGAATAGATCGTATCTTGGTAATTTATTTTTTTTCCATATAGGAAGGTGCATTCAACACGCAGATGAACGCTCGGACATCGTTCTATGTTTAAGAACGAATATATATATGTGCTTGTGCTTGACACACAATTGGAGAAACAAGAAGAAAACCCTAAAATCAGACTCCCAATTATAAGCATTAAACACAAGACTGTGATCCAAAAAAACACACAGCACACACAGAAAATTATTTGTGAAGAAGTAGAACAAAACCCTTATCTTTGAAGTAGAAATGCAGATCGAAAAAGCCCTTGTTAGAGAGGAAAAAAAAGAAAAAAGAAAAATAGTATTCAAGAAAATTATTATTACCAGAAGTAGTTGGCGTGGCTCTTTGGTAGCCATGAAACCCTCCATTGTTCCCTCCGAGCTCCATCACACAGACACGGAGTAGCTCACCGATTGGTATACGCAATATATCGCAAAATACACTAAGTCCAATATTAGCGTATTTATTCTTACTTTAATTTTAAATATTTCGTAACTGACGGTATGAGAGAAGTGAAGCAACAAGTGTCTACATTTATAGAGGCAATGCCAAAAAAATAAAAAAAAATACGAAGAGGTGAATAGTTATTGAAGAGTGCCTGGAGGGTGTACACGTGGCAGTATGGCGTTGTGAACGAGTGAATAGCATTCGCCGCTGGCTGTGAAGAAGAAGCACACAGCATTGACCAGCCTACGGCATTTATGTCCGAAAGGCTAATAAGACGATGCTTTTTATGAAGTGATTTTTAGAGTTCCAATTTGAAGTGGATCAGAAAAACATCGTCAGTGGTCATAAATAATGTTTTGCATATTTTGCTTATTTCAAGGGGAACATGAAACATCCTTGTTCTTTGTCTAGGATGATTATTGTTAATACTGTATATATGTTATGTTGCTTTAATTTTTTTTATATATATATATTTTAACTGAAAATTTTAGTTTTTTTTGAAAGTAAAGTTGGTCATCAATTATAATTCATGCCAGAATTTGTAGTAATAATACCATTATTATTTCTTGCGATAATAAAAAAAATTATTATCCAGAATTCAAATAAACGCGCGAAGTTATTCAAATACAACATATTCACCGTCCGCCCGATTCATTTTCTTTGTTTTTTTTTTTATTCTTGCAATGAAATACTATTATTAGGTGTTCAATATTCAACTAAATGCACGAAATAAAGATGATTTGCCTGCGTAATGTTATTCAAATACAACGTATTCGCCGTCAACCGTGTTCGTTTTCTTTATTCTTCATGAAAAATAAAATTTTATTTGGTATATATTCAAATACACGCGGGAAATAAAAATTATTTGCCCCGCATAAGTCATTCAAGTACAACGTATTCGCGACCACCGTCAAGGTCATTAACTTGAAAAAAAATAAATTATTATTCGATGTTGAGATACACGCGCAAAATGAAATTAATTTTCCCGCGTAAAGTTATTCAAATAAAAACGTATTCTCCGACAACCTGCGTGATCCCTCCGTGGAATCACCTTAGTGAAAATGTTTTTATCTTTGAAACTTAGGACATCAATCTCAGCAATATATACCCAGTCATAATATAACTGAATCGTAAGATTAAAACGTTGATATGTAGAATTGAATACAATATCAAATAAACATTCAAATCCAACCATATTAAAAACAAGGATCACCATACATAATATGTAATTAATCATACATATATATCATAGAACAGCGTTACAAAGGAGTCATCCATGCTTCATAAGACTACAACAGAAACTTTACTTTATTTTCCAGCAAAGGGGGATTACATATACATCTAAGACGACGACAAATCTGATTTATTTACCAAACAAAGAGCGCCATGAAAAAGGAGTAAATGAGCACAAACATGGGGACGATGGACATGATAAAGGCCAATAAAATAGGAGGATCAGGCTTCATATAGTGCGGAAAGACAAACAAGGCCAACGTCAGCAGCAAAACCATTAAAAAGATCGAACATAGTCTGTGATCAAAAGCCATCTGCAAGATATCGGACAAAGAAAGAAAAGCCAACCACTGAGCGAGGTATATTTAGGGTTTTCTTGAGTGATGTTCGAAAGATTAAATTGAATCTGTGTGTGTCTCGAAGGCCCTTTTCTTTATAGGAGAGGAAAGGTGGGAATTAGTTGAGGTGGAGAGCATTAATGGCGGCTTTCATTGCGATTCGATCGAGGCACAATAAGGCCTTAATGGCTGTTTTCTTACATGACGATGGATGGATGAACAAGACAAAGTGTTTTGGGATATTGTCTTCCATAGCCTTCACTTTTGTTTTCTATCTAATGCACATGTGCGTAATTTGTAACGTCTTCTAGCAAAATAGAACACTGTAGAAGGGTAACAAATCGGTTAAAGGATGTATACAATTAGGTCACGTCCTACGTAAGTGTGTATATATATATATATATATATTAATGTTATTAATATTTATTTGATGAGATTAATGATAACATTACGTTATAAAAAGGACTCATAAGTTGTGTCATTAAATTAAAATTGATCAATGTCCTAAATGTAAAATTATGACACGCGGTTAAGAGTTGATTATTGGTCTCTTCTCTACTCATCCTATAAGATATTTCGCTAATATTGTCATAATTTATGTATTTAACTATGATTGCGTTAAATAAAAATAGTACTTGGGCTATTCCCTCAGATTTAGAAGCCCAAACGAAACTCTAGTTTGAGATTAGCCCATAAGCATGTATTAGAGTTTAGACCAATAAATATCAACTTCTAATTCTTACAATTATTTTTAGGGTCATACTATTCACACCCCACTTCACACCCCACACCCTCCTTTACACCCCCAAAACACATGAAATTTGTAAAAAATATTTATATAACTACATGAATTCAACAATAATTATTTTATTATTTATTTTTAACAATAATAATTGCATGAGTTATTCAACAATATTAATTAAGTTATTTTACCAAGGTACATCGATAGAATATTTAATTTATTTATTTTTTATTATATTTAGAGATGTTATACGGCTTGAAAATCGGAACCGAACCGGCGGTCAACGGTTCGATTAATCGGGATCAATGGTTCCGGTTATAACCGGAAGGGTTCGGTTCCGAGTTTTATATTTTCAAAATCGAAAACCCGCGGTTAACCGTCAGTTTTTTTCTACAATAAAAAATAAAAAATAATTATTAACGGTTCAGTTCTCGTGGCCGTTGGAGACCAACGACCATAATTTACTGACCGTTGGAAAACCGGTGATTAATCAAAACCGGCGATTTTGAACGAAAAAAATAAAAAAAATAAAAAAAATAATTAAAAAAACCAATGAACCGGTTTGGAAACGGAACCGACGGTTCCAAATCGTGGATAACCGCAGTTCGGTTACGGTTTGAGATTTTGGTGCAACCGGAACCGTCGATTCCAAACTGGGAATCGAAATCGGAACCAGTTGAACACCACTAATTATATTACTCCTTATATTAATCGCTGCAGTTTTATATTAAATTTAAGAAAAGTTAAAGCTTAATATTTAATATTAATATAAAATAAACACAGATATAGTGGTTTGAAACTGCATTGTTGAAGTATTTTGAATTGTTTAATAATTAATATTGCTGAAGTGGTTTGAAACTGCATTGCTTAATTTGAATTGTTGAATAATTACGTATTTTAATTGATGCAGTTTGAAATTAGAATTGATTTAGTTTAATGGTAAGTATTTAATGATTTCAAATTTGTAAATATTTAACTATTTAATTACCTTAAAAATAGGTAAGTATTTAATATTGTACTTTACTTATTAATTTTGGGGGTGCAAATAGAAAAAAGGGGGGTGCCAATAGAATTACCCTTATTTTTAAATCACATTATTAAATTTGAGGATTAACCCATAACCATATCAGGCCGATTAATATCTTCTTATAGCAATACAATTATTCTTGTATTATTTATAGTATCTAGATAAAGCCCTTTGAGGTCGATACAAATGTGTTTCAATATCTACTATTTTCGATCATCTATAAATAATAATAATAATTATTACAACAAGTATGATAAGATTTAGGCTTGGCTACCAAACGTCAGCAGTTACTCCTCCATATCTTCCTAACTTCCAATATTAAAGTATTAAAAGAACCATATTCCTCGATGTAAATATTGTGTATCGATTTTGTTCATTTTTGTTTGTGTGTTATTTTATTAGCTTGCAACTTTTGTGTAATTAATGATGGCGCTTTAGTCACTGTATGGGTTAGCTGCAGGTTTATTTTGATTTGTTTTTTTTTTTTTCATGTGTACTCTTTGCAAATGATTGACTGATTAGAGAAATATAATGGGAAATATATATGAGTAATTTGGAAAAGGTGCTTAAACTTTTTTCAATCACCTATTAGTTCCTAAGTAGAGGGTTACATTACAAATTATTATCTCAAACCACCCGGACTTTAGTTGTTAGTAATAATTATTATAATAAATCAAATAAAATATAAAAGTAATCAACAATCAGAAAAAAACTTGCAATAGCAAAGAAAATAGTCCGATCTGCTATACGGTTCATAAAATCAAAAACCTTTCACTGCCTTCGTAATTATTTTTTTTATTTTTTCGTGCTTCTTCTTTACAAGCATGGCTATAAATCTTATCAGATAACAACAGTCTTGATTTTAATTATTGAGCTGTCAATTGAAAGAAAGTAAATTTATAATATATGGGAAATACAAATGGAAGAGAAGAGGATGGCAGCGAAAACACCCCACCAGATAACGTTGGTGGTGCGCATGTTAGCATGACTGATCAAGACGATAGCTATCGTGCGCGTGCCGGTGGTGCTGACTATATGGGTCTGCCCTTTTTGGGTTTGCTGTTTCTTGAGTTCTTGATAAAAGATTTGATTTTTTTTTTCTTTCTTGAGAAATATAAATTAGGAGTCGTATATATGTTTTAGCAAATAAAAATTATGGTCGATCTGAAGGTTTGTGGCTGGTTGATTGATGCAAGAATCATCGATTAGTGCTTCTGCAATGCCGTTTGCTGTAATTATTGAAAGCTTTGTTGCTTTTGGTAACACTTCTTGTAGGAATAGTTGGGCTGCTAGAGGGTGTTAGTGCTGAATATCTATTGTAATTCATTGTTTATGTAAGCCAAAGATTAGTTTTATAACATCCTTGGACAAGGCATGGTGAGATTGGATCTTTCCCAGATGGAGCTATGTTGACGACTGCTCCTCATAGAATCGTTTATTTGAAACTGCCCGAAAGAGATATGTAGAGTTTAAAGCAACTCTTTTGCCTGTTGAATCCGTGTTTTTTCACAATTTCTTCTTCGGTGATTAGTGACTACAAACTTCTATTTGATTCCAGTTATCATTCTTATTATCCCTCGGTAAATGGTCATCGGGCTTTAGATTTTACCATTTGCTTGATGAGTGGACGTCACCGAACAACAATAAGTGCAAATGTGAAGTGGCCTCTATGAATTCTTATTCTGCGTTTTTTTTTTATTGATTTTCAGATGCCAGCAGTTCCTTTACAAAGGCCCGATGAGTTACACATCCCCAACCCATCGTTGATGCAAACTAGCTCGAGTCAAGAAGAGATTCACAAGGAACAAGGTATCCCGACTATGATCACTTGGAGCTATGGTGGTAAAGAAGTTGCTGTCGAGGGATCATAAGACGATTGGAAATCAAGGTTATAAATTTTAGTTTATCCGTGTAACTTATATATCTATTTTCCATTCTTTTGCTGAACCTTGGAAAAACTTTCTTACAGAAAACCATTGCAGAGGTCAGGGACGGACTTCACCATCATGATAGTACTTCCTTCAGGCGTTTACAGGTACGGATTTATCGTCGATGGACAGTGGAGGCACTCACCCGATCATCCCTTCGAACCCCGATGAATCTGGCAATTCTTACAACATCTTGGACTTGCAGGTGCGCTATGTCATAATTCTTTACGGTTTTAAGGTTTAAGTTTTACTTCCCATCGTTTTGTTCTGGGACCAAAATACCTTTTCTTACAGGATTACGTACCTGAAGACCTAGACAGCATATCCGGGTTTGAACCGCCTAAATCCCCAGATTCAAGCTACAATGACGCAAAACTCGGTCCCGAAGATTTTCAAAAAGAACCACCGATAGTTCCTCCACATCTGAGCTCAACCCTTCTCAACTCTCCTTCACCACAAATGGAGATTCCACCACCGTACTCTAGGCCACAGCATGTTGTCTCTAACCATCTTTACATGCACAAGGATCGAAACCGGCCCTCAGTTGTAGCTCTCGGTTCGACCAACCGGTTCCTTAACAAATATGTTACGGTGGTGCTGTACAAGTCGATACAGAGGTAAACTAAAGAGAATGTGTGACACTAGTTTTTATTCTCTAATTGGCACAAGGGTTGAAAGTAGAGCTAGAGAATATGTACTTGTCTGAAAATTTTGTATTTGAGAAAGGGTTTCAGGTCTTTTGCCTTTTGTCTTAGTTTGAACATTGCCTGCTCTGTTTCTACATCTTCATCTGCAGCAGTAATAAATGGGGTCTTGTTACGATACAACTTACAAGCCAATTAGTCACTTTTCAATTCCTAAATAATTATAAAAATGATGTTAACTGCTTTGGAAAGTAATCAGAAACCTAATGTTAATTTTACAGTAAAGGGTCATTGCCTTTCGACTTATTATAGGTTGAAAAATGCCAATTTGAAGAAATATCAAGTTTGGCCTAATTCACTGTTAGATGAATGAAATCTTTCTCTTTACCTCGTTTTCTGCTTTATTTGTTTTCACTTAACCATAATGTCCACTGAGAGAGTTCATTGGGCATGGAAGACCTCATTGCGATCAAAAGAGGCAGCCGAGTAGTTCATTACAACATCAGAGACACCTGGGGAGGCTCTTTGATCGCTATCGCAAGGATAGAGCGAATGACATGTGTAAAATGACAGTCAAGAAAGAGTGTTGTTGAATGACAGTCAAGAAAGAGTGTTGTTGAATGCCTCACATCAATAGTGACGGGGGGTGGTCCAATATTTTCCAATTCAGGTACATACACACCCACAAACTCTCACATGTTATGATCATCTGAAGGTAAAATGTCTCGAAAAAGAAATGATCATAGATCATCGCTGTTTATGTAGATATTAATTCTTAAACATGGGATTGCCTTGAAATGATTCACATGTTATAGTACTAGCTTATTTATTGTGTTCTCTCGGATGATATGGTGTTATTGCAAGATCAGATGTGTGCCTGTGGCTACATTGTTTTGAAATGTCTGTCCTGTTTAGAATCGAGACAGCCGAAACATGGCGAAATCACGACATTTCAAAACCTGTTTTTTTCGTTTTAGCTGAAATGAAAAGAACATTGAATAAACACGGATTGGATTTCAATTATTCACAGCATATGCTATGTATTACTGTGATTTGTGTATTGTAATTATCATATAGACGTAATATTTCAAAATGTATTACCTGATTCTAAAGTTGGCGAAATTTATTACATATATCCAAAAGTGGTTTAGACTAAAGGTTCGGAATCATAAAGAGGTCTTTCCTCGAAATCATCGAAGTCCTACACGTGTACGGCCTAACGCAGCGTCCCCCTACTATATAACAGGAACCCTATTCTAGATCTTTTCATCTTCATTGCGTACTCACTTCCTGCGTGTGTTCAAGGTAAGAATTCTGCTTCTATGGCGTGGCTTATGATTGATTAATGGTGATAGATTTTATTTTTGGTTCACGGAAAATAGATTTTGTTTCTTCCGTTTCTGTTCTTTATTTCCGATTCGGTTATAACGTCGATTTATGCTGATTTTCTCGCAGATCCCCAAACAATCAAAACCATGTTGACCCGTTTCTCCCAACGCGGAAACCTTCAGAATGTAGAGGTAAAATCTTTAATCGATCTATCGTGTGCCATTTCTTGGCTGGATCAGTCACTGAAAACATTTTATTTTTATTACAGAATACGAGTTTGAGACAATCACAAGGTCGAGATTCAGACGTTGTCTGGTCGACCGAGCCTTGGACCTGTACGAAACAGCGGAAGCACTATCCAGCTTTTTCGTGGCGAGATACAAGCATAAAAGTTAGTAGAACACTTCTATCTATTTGTTATTTTCTTTTGGGAATAAATCGTATAAAATTAAAATACGATCCACTCCTTTCAGGCGTAAGCTTTTAGGTGAAGTGGTCATGTAACATGGTATTAGAGTCTAGGTTAGGAGAGGTCATGTGTAAGAATTCTCAAGACCACCCATTTAAAAAAGTTACGCGTTTAAGGCTAGATAAGAAATAAGTCAGCCTAGACGTGAGGGTGCGTGCTGGAAATAAAGTATGTAAACTAAAATATGATACACTCCCTTTAGCATTAAGCGTTTAGGTGAAGTGGTCGTTCGACAATATCTTTAATTATGAACAACCAATTTCTTATCGTTTCTGTAAATAAATATCAGGTCCACTCCTTTGTTTGGATTCTCAATGAAGACATAGGAGCCCACGTAGGATACGTGGAGGACATCTATGAAGATTGCAATGGTAATAAAATGGTCGAAGTGCGTTATTTCCTCTTTGCTGAGGAAGTCGGACGCCATGTTCTCGGAGTGGTCTGTGATCCTCATGAACTCTTCATAACACCCTCACTACATGAAGTACGGGCTTGACGGGGTAGCAGCGGTTTTGACGCAAGACCATTTCAAGAAATGGCTGGACTATCTTCCCCTGAGCTTCAGGTTGAAGACCTTTTTCTCTTGCAGGGAGTACAAGGATGGCCACGTTGGTCCCTTTGCTTTGCGTAGTTTAACGGGATATTCTGAACAGCCCGTCCTCGAGTGCTCGGAACATTATGAAAGGGTTGCAAAAGAAGAGAGAAATCGGGAGTTGGAATCTGCAGCACGTATTCCCAAGATAATGGGGGGCTTTTCAATGAGTGAGAATCATCGAAGGTCGTTGCCGAGAGTGCCCAACCGCTGGCGTCCTAGCCCCGGTGTTTGTGTTGAGGTTCTTTGTCAGGACAGTGGCATAGAATGCTGCTGGTTTAGGTCTAAGGTACTGTTGAATGACCACTTCACCTAAAAGCTTAAGCTTGAAGGGAGTGTATCGTATTTATATATTTTATTACCAACACGTCCCCCTAAATCCTAGGCTGATTTCATTCTTACCTGGCCTTAGACGTGAAATTTCTTTTTTAACGGATGGTCGTGAGGATTCGTAACCATGACGACCCCCTTGGCATGAGCTCTGATTGACCACTTCACCTAAAAGCTTACGCTTGAAGGAAGAGTATCATATTTTAATTTTATATATTTTATTTCCAACAGATATTGCCTTTGAGTTCACCGGGGGAACAAATCAAGGTTGAATACTATGATCTATTATTAGGTGCTAAAGGTCCCCGGAAAATGAAGGTACTTATTACACAATGAACGACACATAGATTGTTCTTTCTTTCTTTCTTTAATCAAAGGTTCACACTTAATTTGACGGTCGGCCGGCGGTTATTACAGGAAGTTATTCCCATCAGGGCTGCTAGCAAGGATAATCTGGGCATTAGGCTCGACAGGCGGTCCACAATAAGGCCTTGGCGACTAAACAAGCCTTGTAAAATCGAGTTTGCAGTCGGGAGACAAGTTGATGTGTGGTATGGCGATGCTTGGTTGGAGGGTGTTATGATCGGACAGTACCGTTCGGCGACTCACAGATTCAAAATTCACATTCCTCGTATATTCACTACTTGTTGTTGTTGTCATCATCTTTCGTTCTTTCTTTCTTCCCGTCGGGGTCATAATATTTAATCCCGCGTTTGGACAGGTTTGGGGCTATACTTGAACGTGCACAAAAAGGACATCAGAATGTCCAAGGAGTGGTCCAATGGCCAATGGGTGAGCCTCCGAGATGAAACTAATATTATTAATTCTTTGATACCTAAGCACGAGGCTCAACCGCCTGCTATACGTTTGCCTTAAGTTGTGCCAACGGTTACTACTGACTAGCCGAGACGTCTGATGGACGAAGAAGCTTGACATGGCTGTCTGTAGTAATAATGTAGTTCCATTTTTCTGCACAATAATGTTATGTAATGCAAACTTGACAACTTATCGAGCTTTCTTGAGAAAATTACTCTTGCTGAGAACCACACAAATCGTCAAGAAAAGCACGAAACATATGCTCTCATGTTCGTTCTTTTATTATTACAAACATGAGTCAAATAATTTTCTATTTTACATTTCTTCTTTTTTATAAGAATTTGGGCTAATAAAGATTAAATTTGCTTCGCACAAAATAAATGGTTGAGGCCCGCCCAATGAAAACCCATACATGTCTGCAACTTTTAGCTAAGTGCACAACAGTCATTTATGTTTATCTTTTTCTTTTTGGTCAGTGAATTCCCTGAAACATGGGGGTTTCTTGATATTTTAGAAATAATGGGGTTATTTCAATATTTGGACGAAACTCAGGGACATTTTGATAATTATCTTTTGATATGAAAAAAAAATCATAAGACTATATATATAATCTCCACACTTTCATGGCTTAAATAAATTCGAAGAAAACCGATGAAAAATACGAACTACCGCATTGTCCGGCAGGTTGCCAATAAAAGTTAGTGTTCTACAGTTGCTAAATGCTAATAGGAGAAATCTTATATTACATTTTAACTCGCTATGATTTTATGATAAAAATCATAGTTTATCATAAACACTAAAGTTAAGAACATAAAGATTTACGCCGGGCTTGAAATTTCTCCAAATGTTGTAAAAATGTAATCCATGATATGATGTATTATTTAAATTTAACATGAATTGATATATATATATATATATATATATATGTAACATGTATAGCATATTGCATATGTGTGCAGTATTAAACCAAGTTCATAATCTTCCGTCATCTATCTATATATAGCATGAACCCTCAAGTATATATACTATCGATTACATATAAGCCAAAGCGTGGATCAAAAACAGTGATATTACAATATATATTTTGATAACAATCCATAAGTAGCTCATTCTACAAACCCTAGCTCATGCATTACTAAAACAAGATATATAACTGAGATATATGTAGTAATTATCCAAAGTACAACATTCCCAGAAAAAGGGAACGAAAAAAGAAAAAAAGAAAAAGAAAATAAAAAAACGAAGGCTCACAATAATCATAAACCATACATCATGATAAGATTCACAGACGAAGTGAGGTATCCACATCGGAAGTAGAGCTCTCAAGCTTATTCGTAATTTTAGCTGAATCACAAGGCCGCCATGATGGTTGTCTCTGATAATCTTGATGATTAAACCACAATTTTGCTATATTCGAGTTCATACTACGATTATTCTTGATGGTCTGTGAATCTTGCTCTGGCCAGAGGGATAGCGATAGTTGTGGCTTATTAGGGGAGAGGAAGACGATCACTTTTGTGTCTATTGATGGTTGAGAGTTATAATAATTAGTTAAAGGAGGAACGAAGTTATGAATGTGCCGTTGATCTGATGATTGGGACGACAGCATTTTCAACACCTGCTGCTCTTGTCTCAATTCTTTCATCTTCTGCAACTGCCTAAACCTCTCTTGTAGTAAAGCAATGGAAGAAACTTTAGTAAGGCCACCTTTAGTGGGATCAACTTGTTCGCCTCCTACCATTTTATTTGGGAATAGAGAAAGATATGGTGATGAGGGTTTTTTATAAGTTTATTGTGCTTGCTAGCTTAACTGAATGAGTTTACGTTGCATGGCTGCATATGCTATATATATATATATACATATATACAGAGAGAGAGAGAGAGAACCTTGGGTAACAATAGGGCTAGCTATACGATATTATTTTATTTTCGGTGGTCGCTTTACTTTTTCTCTTTCTAATGAGAGAGAGGGGGGGGGGGGGGGGGAGGGAGAATCATCAAGAAAAGAAGAAAGATCCAAGAGGAAGAGGATGAGAGGCCGATCTAGCTAGCAATCGTGTAGATCAACCAAAGTGGAGATAAAGAGAAGAAAAAGGTGATAAGGAGAGAGAGAGAGAGAGAGAGAGATTTGAAATTAGCAAATGGAAGGGTGTGTTTGGAGGAATAATCCCGTTGGGATATTGCTTTTGTATTGTATATACATTGCCCACCTCAAAAAGGGAACCCCCCTTATTAAGATGGTTGCCTCTTTTCGTGGGTGCACCTTAACACTTTTGTTTGAAATTTCAAGATATTATATATCTCAATTTTCAAAGGGCGAGAATTAGTTATGAATTTATGCTTTATATTGGAGGATTTTCAAATCATCCTTCACTTTATAACTTTAGTAGGAATATTTGATACTATTATTATTACAAGAAATAATAATGCCCTCAAATACGCTTGATGCTTTCTCATATATACACACTTGATTAATAAATTCAAAGGGCGTTGGCCCTTTTGAAGAAGCTTTTCATAAAAAATCTCGTTCACAATAATTTCTATCTTTGAAAACCCTCGTTTTCTTACTTTTTCTTCTTTATCTTTTAGGGCATTGGAGCTTAGCGTTTGGAAGCAAAGACCAAGACAAGAGAATGAGAATAACGACAGGCATTAGAAGTGGGAATAATCAAAGGATGTTATGATTCTTTGATTGAAACTATAATGGTACTATGATATAGATGCTATGAGCATTTTAAAATTGATGTAAAAAGACTGAAAAAAAAAAGAAAAGAAAAAAACATTCCCTCCATCGCCTAGATTAGTGGGAAACCAATTATAAAAGCAACAAAACATTCTCTCCTTCTCTCTTTCTCTACCAATTCATATTCTTGTCATTTTCTAATTGGAATTAAATGGCATGCGAAGATGAAAGCTGCAGATATCGACTAAAATAAAAACCCCACCACAGTCATTATTATTTTTAGAATAAATCATTTTTGTGGAATGTTGAACTTCGAAGAGTGGGAATATATATTTTTTTTTTTTTAAAATGATTTAGACAAGGCGTGCAGTTCTTGATACAGTTGCTGCGCACAAAACACCTAAGAATGTGTGTGTACTTTCAATGCTTTGTATGTATAGAATAGGTAGCGCATCACAGGGGGGTTTTGTCACCACTCAGCTGTTTTGTTTTCATTGCATTGAATGTAATGGTAATAATAATCTTAGTTACGAAAAATTAATCATGATATGATTCGAATAATAAATAGTCTTAGTCACCATCGTTATCTTTTTATATAATATTTTAATGTCACAATGGCTTAGGCTCTTACATATCTTCAAAGGCTTGGTTCCAAACAATGTAATGACGATCTTATTTTTTTTATTTTTTCATATGTTTTGGAACGTTTGTCCTCTGTTGACTGCATATGACTTCAGCTCTCAGTACATATGTTAGTTGAACTACTCAAGTTCGGACAAGGGGAATATTGCTCTATGTTAAGGCTGTTTCCCTAAAGTACATAGAGCATGTGGAAAACCTCAGACAAATCTGATTAACAAAGTTCTTAATGACTTATATAGATTAGTAATAAATAGTTATTAATCAACTTAAGATAAATTGATAACTTCAAATCTTCCCAAAGCTGCGTCTGAGCCTAACTTAAAGAAGCCAACATACAAAGAAGTTTTTCGACATCATCAAGAGCTCAAAAACCGTCCTAAAACCCTTCAGATCATTTACAATGTCAAACAGAGTAGAGCGAACTAAGTATCATTTGCGAAAATAGCTTCGTCGAATAGAAAAACAAGATATATCGTTAATCCCGGGCATTTATGACGAACAGCACCAACCTTTCTTATTTTGTGCACCACCTTCCTGATTCTCGTCGGGTTGTAAGACGACTGTCTTAGCGTTTGACATCCAATTAGGATCTTTTACATCGAGTTCTTGAGACTGCATAACTTTTCTACTCAAAATGTTGTATATCTCCCTCACCACCGTCTGGAAAGCAGATGCAACGTTGGACGAATCTAATGCAGAAGTTTCAATGAAGAAAAGACCTTGCGCCTCGGCCAATGCTTTTCCTTCAGCTGTGGTGACCTCTCGGCCATCGTTTAGATCGGATTTGTTGCCCACCAGTATTGTTACGACGTTCATGTCTGAGTGAGCTGCACAGAGTCATAACATTGTTCTGATTAGGGCCGAAACATTGATACATCATAGTAGTTGGAACAAACATCTCATAGTAATGCAAAAAAAAAAAAAAAAAAAAAGATTGCCGAAGAAAATATATAGACAAGCTGCGCATTCTATTTCTCAGATTTCATGCTTCGCTTTTTAGCAAGTTCATGGAAATCAAAGGTTTCTCGGTGATAGAGCAATAGAGACAATCTTGGTAAAAAATTGACCACAATGGTGATAAATAATGAATCAACTCCTAATGTAGTCAGTTTTATCATGGTCATGGAACCTTCATGTTAATATGGCTACTAACACTATTCGTAGAGTCGATTGATTACAAAATCGAACCCTCAAACTCAACAATCCAAGGAGTTAAATTCTAGTCATGAGTATGATAGTTCTAATGCAATATATATATATAATATATATATATGTAAAATGATATGAAGCGCATCCATAGTATCTTAAAATAGATAGACGAAATAGGAGCATGTTATTGAGACCAAATTCCTTACTCTGAAGCTCATTAAGCCATCTGCCAACACTTTCAAAAGTCAGGCGTCTGCTAATATCGTAGACAAGAAGCGCTCCTACTGCGCCTCGATAATACGCAGACGTGACGGCCCTAAACCTTTCTTGGCCAGCTGTGTCCCAAATTTGTGCCTTAACTTCCCTCCCATTGATATCCATTTTCTGGGTCTGAAATTCAACTCCGATTGTTGACTTGGAATTGGGATAAAACTCATCCCTCGCAAATCGAGCAAGCAAGTTAGATTTACCAACAGCCGAATCACCGATCAATACAATCTTGAAAAGGTAATCTTCGGTTTGCTCCCCATCCATATGTGCTATGTTTCACTCTTTTTTGTCCACAACTATAATACCATATCCTATCTATTTGCTAATAAAGTCGAGATCTTTACAAATGCTACGAAGAAATGTGTGTCATTTAGGCCTCTCTCTTACATAAATGACCGTTATACTCTAATTAACAACTTTTCCTCAAACAACTAGCTTCTCTTTCCCTGTTCGCTTCCGGCGTCTCCCTTCCCTCAAAGTCAAACCTGCAAGATCCGACACATGACATATTATGCATTGAAACTAACTGCACTAAATTTAACATGAATCATATATTTAATTAAAATTCTATTTTAGAAGGAGATGAAGCAAGGAATAGCAACACCAAATAAAATTCACCACCTCTACTACAAATCCGGGAAAACAGAAACAAGATTTTGTCGCACTGTAAGCGCTGCTTCCATACTCGAACTATGAAATGAAATAACAATAGAAACAGAGAACCATTTAAAGAATATGGGCACGATCTAAGAAAAAAACATCATTATATTTAAGTACCGAACAACGGTCGAGTTAACGGATTATATAAGCATCTGATCTTTAGTATCTGAACTGTCAGATGAGGTAAAACATCACTAAAAATTGAAACATATCATAGTCGCCATCTTCATGCCAAATGTTATAGCTGTATCAAGACGTTGATCGGAAGGATGTCGAATAACATTGCTAGATACATAGAACCAAATTCTCAGTCAATCACAAAATACAAAAGCAATTCCCGTGAATGATCAACATATTTCACCCCATCAGATTTACATTTCCAAGTGAGTCAGAGAAGCCATTGCCTATTGATCAACGATAATGGGAAATAATGACATGACATTGTACTTTATTAAAGTACTATCAAAATGCAGCACTTCAGACAACACATCAAAGTGAAATCGACCGACCCCACAAATTTTACAAACAGAATATTTGTAAAAGAAAAAAAAAAAAAAAGTCTACAAAGCAATGGAAACTACATATAGACGTACCCACTTTTCCGAGATAGAATAAAGAAAATCTTCCTCCCCTGTATATCGTCCCTCAATGATCAAAATCAGAATCCTTGCACAATGCAGATCAAATAATCACAAGCAAAAGAGAAATTACCCCGTTTCTTTCCAAACATATAGAACAATACATCACATCAATCTCAACCTCTATGGGTTTAGGAGAGAGACTAGGGTTACGTTTCGAAGATTTGACGAGGAAAAAAAAAAAAAAGAGATTGTGAAAGAAAAGAGAGACGAGTGCGTGCGAGAGAGATGGGAATCAGAATCAACAGTTAATTTTCTCAAATGAAAATTAATGATGGGCCAAAATGGGCCTTATTGGACTGGGCGTTTCTCAATTGGGCTTCGTTAGATGAATTGAGAAATGCTGGAAAATAGAGAAAATTGGAGATTGTTTAGCAAATAATGAATCTCATATTTTTTTGAAAATAATATGAGATTATATTTCTTACTATGATTTTCTAAAATACATATGCTAATATGTAGATGTTGAAAATAGCCGCTTGGACATATCCCTTAATTATGGCTATTATTATTGACTAAATCATAACTGATTATAATATTGATTTTCCTTCTTTCTTGGATGATCTTGATTTGATTCTAAGATCAATCTCAATCTTTAACTTTAAATTATCATCGAATTTGAGTGAAATAAAAATCCGTTCAATTCTCAAAGGGACCATTAGGGGATTTTCAGTAAGTGAGATTTGATGATTGCAATTATGTTTTGTTGAGGACTTCATTATTGCTGTTCTTTTACGGATGGTCAAAGATTTGTTTATGTTGTTCTACCTTAGATAATGAGTCTCTGATTTCATTTGTATACATAATGAGATCATTAGAATCTATATGAGACATGCACATATTAAAGTGGTAATGGCACAAATTAAAATGTTCTATATATATTGAGAATCTTGAATAAGATTTTCATTGCGGGTTATGCAAATTATATGGCAAAGTACGTGCGCGCTGCATTAACTTTTCCATATGAAGTTTTTATATATAGAGTGTATGTATATGTATATACATATAAAGAATAAGAAAAGAAAAAAAAAAAAAAAAGATTGCTTGCTGACAGAATTAAATAATTGTGATGTCCCACAAGAAGTAAGCAAAGGCTGAAGGCGATCTAGTAAAAAGATCTAAAGGACAGTTAAATAACAGCGAATGCTATTTAATTATGCAAGTCCTTCCCGTCAGGAAAATAAACATAATGATATAATGCTCATAATATATAGAAATTCCGATTTCATCGTACAAATAATATGTAATATTTTAAGACGAATATGATGCTAGAGAGCCCACAGATATGAAAAAAGAAGCGGCGATGTTCATGCATGTGATTATAAAATATTTGACTACTTATCGTAAGATGTCGAAGAAAAGCAAAAGCGGTTTATAATAATGATTGAAAGTGTAGTGAAAACACTCAAATGCGATAGCCTCAGCCTCCGACAATAGCGACGAATTATTATAATATGTGGAAAAAAGATCTGCCATGATCTTGCATAAAAGAGGTGCTCAAAAATGGAATCTGACACAGAGTAGACCGATTTATTTTATTTTAATTTTTGTTACTAACGTATGGGAAGTATGCAAAGGAAAGGAAGCTATAAATATATAGTATGATACTATGATGAAATACTGTGTGTTAGTACTTGTTTCTATCTAGGGCTTTGAAGAAATGAAGTTTGTTCCCCATGAATCAAGGTCATTTAGTTATTATCTCTATATTATATAACTCATCTAAATAAATATTTTCCCCAAACCCCCTGTAATCTTTTGATTTCTTATTGAGATAGAGTTCATTGACTGAAACCAATCTCTGCAAAGGTTTTGTCCCAGAAGAAGTCATTAAAGAGCCACCAATATGATAGTCCCACTAAGTAAATGAAAAATTGTACGAACCCTTTCTTGTAGGAAGCCGACACGTTTCGGATGTAGCAAGAGATGAACTTTCAATGGAAAACTTAACTCATTTAAAGGAAAATCAACGTGTGCATTAATTATAATTTTTGATAACCTTCTTTGACTCTTCTAGGCTGAGAATGAATGCCTATGTTGCAAACAAGTAACTGAGTCGGGTCGGATATGGGGTTTGGTGAATCGGGTCAATTTCAGAACAAAAACGAAATCAAGGAAAGTTTTATGGCTGATCGATTTACTTACACATATAATATATTATAACCTCGTTTCTTGAGCATGATTTGTTTCTGTATCAACATAAATTGGTAAGAAATGTCAACGACAAACATATATAGGTACACGGATGTCGGAAAAATCTTACCTTTGATGATCTATGATCAACAATGGCTATCGATTGACCCCATACTCAAGAATAGGGCATCATAGAAGACGTTGAGTCATCATTATCATCATCATCTCCGTTATTCTTAGAATGGTCTGTAATAGTAGTCTTCTTCTTCTTCCTCTTATAAGGTATCCCTCTCGCCTTTGCTTGACTCTCCTTCACTTCCTTGAGATAAACCCTTATCGCCCCGCTCGCAAACGGGTTATTCTCAGGCGGGCCACCGTTCTCCTCGTAAGCTGCCCTTAGCCGTCCGATCAGCGCATCGAGGCTACCCCAAGCCTGCCTCAATGGGCACGTACAAGGCGCTGGTGGCTCGGGATGACCATAGAAGATACAACCCTATGCATATGGGACTAACTAGGGTTAAAAGCTGCCGGCCGGGTTAATTTCAAAGGCAAACAACTAGGCTAAGTCAGGTCGAAAAATCGAATCAAACCCTAGTTAAGAGGTCAAAAAACACAAATTTCCATTACCTGCAAGTGAACTTTAGTCTTCCCAAACTGATCCAAATACCTCAGAAACTCCAAAACATGATTGCTATTGCACTGAGGAAGAATCATCGGCGGGCGCTGATTCCTCAAGAACTGATTGAATGTGTTCCAATCCCTTCGTTTCTGAGATTCATAGCGGCTCGGCGTGGATGACGCCGATGGTGAAGACGAAGATCCGTCGGCCATAAGCAAGTCGATGATATGTTTGAGTTGTGCTGTGTTGTTTTGCTACTAAATAAATAAGGTCAAAGGTACAGTTTAGGGCAGTAAAATATAGTTCAAGAGCTGAGCTGAGAGAGATTTACATCGACGACGTTAGGGAGGAGAGGAGACTACTGAGCTGACATGCAATGGGCCACCCTTTAGGTTGCTGTCTCCTCTTTTTCTAGACATTTTCATATTGATATTGCTTAGATTTTTCTTTTATTTCTCAATATTTCGTTCCATGTTAGTAAGATATATGAATAAGTTGTAATTAATATGATCTATGAGAAAAATTTATTTAAACTTATAGCATAGTAATTTGTCACCTTATTCGTATACTAAAAAAATTCTTACTCATTTATGTATATTTGTATATATATGTGATTTGGATTATTTATAGTTTTTATGGGTAGTTCGTCAAATGAATATTTTCCTTCTATTTATACTATTTTTGTAAAGATGTTTCCAATTGCTTGTGTAATTGATTGTGGGTTTTGTCAAATATTTACTATTATATTACCTCCATCGAATGACGTTTTAATCAATAATTGTCAATAAAACGACAAGATGAGATCTTCACTAATATCTAAATGGCAGTGACTGCCAATATATAGCATAGTATTATAACGTTTCCTCCATGGACAGATGAATTAGTACTATTGTAACTTTTTTATAATACTGAAAAAAACTTTTTTAAAAATTGACTATATTTTATTTATTTATTTCCCTTTTCTTTTATGTTTTTCATAGTAGGATGCAACAAACTGAGGTGATGATGAGCTGGATTGAATGTAACGACTCAAGTTCTAAATAGCCGATTATTGGACATGGTTTAATGCAGTTTCGAAATTAATATTTGAAATTACATTTTTCTCATCGTATGAAATTATTATAACAGAAAAATGTAGAAACATTTGAATGAAGAAAATTTGATAAAAATCCAAGGTTGGCAGGAAATGAAACATAATCGAAAACCTACTAACCCTAATACTATGCGGTGACTAGGTAATAAATAAATATAAATCTAGATTCAATTCTGATATGTGTGTCAGTTGAATATCATCTAAGCTTCATAAATTGTCGAACTAAGGACTATAGTTAAGCTCGATAAAGAGACGCTATAATTTGAAAAAAAAAAAAAATAGAATGAAAATCGAATAAATATAACATTAGACACTGTGTTTACTTTTTGATGATATTGACTGCCATGAATGAAATTTTGATTCTACTAGCTGTTATAATATGTCGTTTTATGATGGAATTGGAATATTACCAAAATTATCTTAAGTCGATCAACCACCATTTGGGAGCTACATGTCACCTTTATTGAAGCATGGTCACGACGGGGATAAACATTAGTAAATTACTACTTAACTATAAAAACCTAATACATATGTCATCATAATAATATATGTACGAAATTTGTTTGATTGTAGAAATTCAAGAAAGATAATAATCGACATGTGATATGCTTTTTATTTTTATTTTTTTTTCTGATTAAGTTGGTTCACCCTTCATTATATTCTCGTACAAAATACACTTGAGTTGTGTTGAAGTCCTCCATAATGTACCATTCTTTCTCTCTCGGGCCTTTTATTTTTCTATTATTATCTTTTTATCCTACAAATGAACGGAGGAAAAAAAAATTAAATAAATTTTGGTTTGGAGGAGAACATAAACATCAATTAAATCAAATTTTAATTAGTTATTTATATAATATATATCATGTGTTGGATAAAATTGGGCTGAATAATTTCCGAGTAAAAAGGAAACATACTTTACTTAGGCCAGAGCTTCGTTTAGGCCCAATTATTAGCCCATTTAGTTGTGTCAGCAAACTAGCAGGAGGACTTATACTATAAATTCCATATTATTATAAATACAGTTAGTGGATGGATGCCATTTAATATAGGCCCATGCTATTAGTTAATGTTATAGTTGGGATTTATGTCTATAAATAGATGTGCTCTCATTCGTTCTATGTACACAAAAGATTGAAATCTTCCTTAGCTCCTATATTGTTTCTATACGTTAATATCTTCTATATATTATAATATAATTATTATACTTAATTAAAGCTTTATATATATTAAAAATTAAATATTTTATAACACGTTATCAGCACGACCGCTCTCCGCCGTCGACACCAACCTCCGCCGAAGATCTTATACGGTATAGTGAAGGTATAATAATTCTATTTCGTATATATAATTATAATATATGATAAATATATAACTAAGTACCGTGACCGAGTGGTTTCGCGGAATATCGTCATTTCAAGTGACGAGAGGTTCAGATTTCGATTCCCAGCGGTAGCATGTTGAATTTTTTTTAAACGATTTGGGTCGGAATACCGCCCAAATTACCCTATACGATTTGGGTCGAACTATCGCCCAATTATTATATTTAACTTGGGTCGAACTATCGCCCAATTACTATATTTAACTGGGTCGAATTATCGCCCAATTACTATATTTAGCTGGGTCGGATTATCGCCCAATTACTATATTTAACTTGGGTCGGATTATCGCCCAATAACTATAATCAATCTGGGTGGGATTACCGCCTAAATTTATTTAATATTTTATTTACAATATTATCGTTATTAAAGATATGAATAATGATTTATTTATGTTATCTGATTATGTTATTTTTTTCAAATAATAGAATCATGTCGTTTTATACAAAGATGAACCTTCGTTATTTATCGTGATCCTTACCGCGATGTGGATAATATTTTTAAGACTTTTAAAATATGACGATTAATTGTAATTTTCCTTTGATGTTATAATCACTAAATATATTTTACATTTTGTAATTGAAGGATGTCGCTCTATCTGATGTTTAATCTGTTGGTTATGATTATTTTTACGGCAACGCTTATCTGGATGTGGATCTTGTTTTTCATACGAACTTTTTCAAAGGAAGATTAATTATAAGTTGTTTTCTTTCAATGATCTATGTTTTTAATTATCGTAATGATTTTATATGTCATGATATGTTAAATTTAACTCAAATTTATGCCAAATATTTTGATACACTTGTTCATAACTGCTCAAATCTTATATGATTCACTGCGTTTTATCTTTTGAATATATTATTTTATCGTGAAGAAATAAATAAGAATATTCTGATCTATTTTGAGATATAAGAAAGGGTGAAAACTTCGACCGAATGATTGTACGATATTTCCTTAAGTGAATATACTCGCAAACAATACAGTGATCGTGAATCCTATATATCATGACGATTAATAAAATTTCCCCCGAAGTGGAAAATGTAACAAATAAGTGAGAAAGATATATTGAGCAAAGATAATCATCGAAAGTAATATTATCGATGCGATTTTCGGTCTCTACTTGCACCAAAAGGATCCCATTGATCTCTATAAAAAGCAATCAAAAGATAAAATAAATTTCGCTCAAGATCGCAATATTTCAGAAAAATTGGTGCCATATCAGAAACTCTTGTTTTTCAACGTCAGTCTGATTTTGTAGAATTTTTAAGATTCAAATAAATAGATTGATCCATCGTGATAAAATTTTGCTTATAATATCTTATATTCATTGTTTTTATCTATATAGAAATGCGATTTTATTATGTTTTTATTAATAATCATTTATATGCGTTTATTAAAGATATTTATTTTATATATTTGTTAAGGACACTTATACAATGGACATTAGAATGTGCAAAGGAGAATTATGTCTTGCAGACTGTGCAACAACTAATACGATTTTGAAAAATGAGAAATATTTCGATCAGATTGATCTGAAAAAGGCCAGTGTTATTACCATATCGGGTAGCACAAATATAATTGAAGGCTCCGGAAGAGCTAATATTTTACTGCCTAGAGGGACAAGGCTGATAATTGAAAATGCCTTATATTCTCCTAAGTCTCAAAGAAATTTATTAAGCTTTAAAGTTGTTCGATATAACGGATATCACGTTAAGACTGCAGAAAAAGGAGATATCGAATATTTGCACATTACAAAAGTAACTTTGAATGGTAAACAAATTGTGGAAATATTACCATCTTTCAATTCTGGGCTATATTACACATATCTTAGAATGACTGAATCATATGCTATCGTAAACCAGAAGTCTACTGATGACAGTATATTTATTATTTGGCATGACCGGTTGGGCCATCCCGGTGCAATTATGATGCGGAGAATAATTGAAAATTCACGTGGGCATTTAATGAAGAACCAGAGGATTCTTCAATCTAATGAATTATCATGTGTCGCTTGCTCAAAAGGGAAGTTAATTATTCGGCCATCACCAGTAAAAATAAAAAATGAATCGATAGTATTTCTGGAGCGGATCCAAGGTGATATTTGTGGGCCGATACATCCATCATGTGGACCATTTAGATACTTTATGGTATTGATCGATGCATCAACTAGATGGTCTCATGTATGTTTGTTATTAACACGCAATGTAGCCTTTGCGAGATTGCTTGCTCAGTTGATTCGATTAAGAGCACATTTTCCAGATTATCCTATAAAGAAAATACGCCTTGATAATGCTGTTGAATTCACTTCCAAGGTGTTTAATGATTATTGCATGTCTATTGGAATTGATGTTGAGCACCATGTGCCACATGTTCATACGCAAAACGGTCTTGCAGAATCGTTGATTAAACGTCTGCAATTAATTGCAAGACCATTATTGATGAAGTCGAAACTTCCCTCGTCTTGGTGGGACATGCTATATTACATGCAGCGGCACTAATCCGTATCAGGCCAATAAGTTATCATGATGTCTCCCCAATACAAATGGTTTATGGTCAGGAACCAGATATTTCCCATTTGAGAATTTTTAGATGTGCGGTATATGTTCCAATTGCTCCTTCACAACGAACTAAGATGGGACCTCAAAGGAGGATGAGAATATATGTCGGATTTGAATCTCCATCGATAATAAAATATTTAGAACCTTTAACTGGAGATTTATTTACGGCTAGATTTGCCGACTGTCATTTCGATGAATCGAATTTTCCGACATTAGGGGGAGAAAAGAAACAGCTGGAAGGAAATGAATTATCGCTAAATCATTATGATCCTCGAACGAAAGAATGCGAACTAGAAGTTCAAAAGATAATTCATTTACAAGGTTTAGCCAATCAACTGCCAGATAGTTTCACTGACCTTAAAAGAGTGACTAAGTTACATATACCAGCTGTTAATGCTCCTGCAAAAATCGTTGTTCCTGCAGAACATACAAAGAATATTATCGAGCCTAAACTACAATTGAAGCGTGGTAGGCCAGCAGGTTCCAAAGATAAAAATCCTCGAAAAAGAAAAGGAGCAAATAATAAGAATGGTCCAGTCGAGGATTTACCGACTCCAGAAGAGTCCACGGGCATAAATGATTATGAGAATGATACTCATGTACCTGAACGTTTAGAAAATAATGATAATGAAGAGATCTCGATAAACTATGCCCAAAATGGAATCAAATGGAACCAAGAAAATGTCAACGTTGATGATAAATTCTCATTTAATGTAGCGCTACATGAAGTGAATGAGATGAATGAGAATGATGATCATGAACCAACATCTGTAAAAGAATGCAGACAAAGAAATGATTGACCAAAATGGAAAGATGCAATCGAGGCAGAATTGAAATCACTTGAGAAACGAAAAGTTTTCGGACCTGTAGTCCGCATACCAGAAAATGTAAAGCCGGTTGGATATAAATGGGTTTTCATCCGAAAGAGAAATAAAAAGGGTGAAATTGTAAGATATAATGCACGGCTTGTCGCACAAGGTTTTTCACAAAGACCTGGTATTGATTATGATGAGACGTATTCTCCTGTGGTGGATGCAACAATTTTTCGTTATATAATTAGTCTGGCAGTACGTGAAGGACTCGATATGCGTCTTATGGATGTTGTCACTGCTTATTTATATGGTTCACTTGACAGTGACATATATATGAGACTTCCCGAGGGATTTCAGTTGCTTGAAAATTCAGGGCCCCGACATGAGTACTTAATTAAGTTAAATAAATCATTATATGGATTAAAGCAATCTGGGCGTATGTGGTATAATCGCCTCAGTGAATACTTGATGAAAGAGGGATACAAAAATGATCAAACTTGTCCCTGCATATTCATGAAGAGACGTGAAAACGAGTTTGTCATTATAGCAGTTTATGTTGATGATATCAACATAATTGGAACTCCTGTAGAGTTATCAAAAGCTGTTGATTGTTTAAAAAAAGAGTTTGAAATGAAAGATCTCGGAAAGACAAAATTCTGTCTTGGACTTCAAATTGAATATTTGAAGAATGGGATAATTTTACATCAAGAAACGTATATGAAAAAGGTATTGAAAAGATTTTACATGGATAAAGCTCATCCATTGAATACTCCAATGATCGTTCGATCTTTAGACGTGAATAAAGATCCGTTCAGACCACACGATAATGAAGAAGAATTACTTGGTCATGAAGTGCCATATCTTAGTGCTATCGGAGCACTAATGTATCTTACGAGTCATACACGACCTGACATAGCGTTCGCTGTAAATTTATTGGCAAGATATAATTCTTCGCCGACTCGTCGACATTGGAATGGAGTTAAACGGATTTTTCGATATCTTCAAGGAACAACTGATATGACATTATTCTATTCAAATGAATCAAAGACAGATTTAATTGGGTATGCAGATGCTGCCCACATAATGCTAGATCGCAAACGGGTTATCTATTTACATATGGCGGAACTGCTATTTCATGGCGATCAGTTAAACAAAGTTTAACCGCCACCTCGTCTAATCACGCTGAAATATTAGCTATTCATGAAGCTAGCCAAGAATGTATTTGGTTGCGATCGATAATTAATCATATACGACAAACCTGTGGTTTATTGTCAGAAGAGTTACTCCCGACAATCTTATACAATTAAAGGAAGGATATATTAAAGGTGATAGAACCAAGTATATATCACTCAAGTTCTTCTATACCCATGACCTTCAAAAGGCCGGCGAGATTGACGTACAACAAGTTCGTTCAAGTGACAACCTTGCAGATCTATTCACTAAAGCACTTCCTCCAAGGACGTTTGAAAAGCTTGTTTGTTTAATTGGACTTCGAAGACTCAGAGATCTCGAGTGATGTCTACATCAGGGGGAGATAATAATATGCTGCACTCTTTTTTCCTTTACTAGGTTTTTATCCCACTGAGCTTTTCCTAGTAAGGTTTTTAACGAGGCAGCTGTAACCATCAGATTAAAATATCTATTATTTAAATGGACATCCAATGGGGATTATTATAAATAGATGGATGCCCATGCTATTAGTTAATGTTATAGTTGGGATTTATGTCTATAAATAGATGTGCTCTCATTCGTTCTATGTACACAAAAGATTGAAATCTTCCTTAGCTCCTATATTGTTTCTATACGTTAATATCTTCTATATATTATAATATAATTATTATACTTATTATAATATAATTATTATACTTAATTAAAGCTTTATATATATTATAAATTAAATATTTTATAACACATATTGAATTAAATATTTGAATGTCACCATATAATATACTCAAAAATGTAAATTTAATTGGCTATAAATGCAAGTTCTTATATACACTTTTGATATGGGCTCTTCCACCTTAGTTACTTCCTTATTACGTAGAAGATAAACAGACATATAACAAAATGAATATTCTAGTCAACGTCAGATATAATATATATATATATATGTATATTCCCAACCCTTCGTTTATATAAATCGAATAAAAAAAATAAAATCAAATGATAAATTAAAAAGGAAAACCTCGGAATCATCTAGTAGGTTAGGGTTGGCTGTTCTTACTCTTTCTTCACCATCCAACTGCAATTTATTTCATAAAAAACAAAAATTAGATATTATTTGCTAATACAGCAGCAACATAAACAGATCGGCAGTGCTACTAGCTCTTGTGCAGTGGTATGCCTCCGACCATGTCCTCTGAAAATTCGGCGAATTTGGGACCCGAGGAGCTCAAGCTCTTAGCAAACGAAGCGTTCAAAGGTATTTATTTATCGTTATCGTTTATGTGATTGCAGTGCAGTTGGGATTGATTGAGGTTTTTTGCTGCATGGGGTTTCTGTAATGTGAATAATTTGCTCTCAATTCGTGCCTTTTTTTTTCAGCTCATAAGTATTCCCAGTCTATTGATTTATATACGCAAGCGATAGAACTGAATGGGGATAATGCGGTTTACTGGGCTAACCGTGCGTTTGCGCACACAAAATTGGAGGAGTACGGAAGTGCCATACAGGACGCTACGAAAGCTATTGAGATTGACCCCAAATATTCTAAGGTGGGGGTTATGTGTTTGATTGCAAGTGTCCTCCTTTTTTAGTTTCATTGCACTTCGTTTTATTTATTTTTTTATCTTGGGAGGACATTGATGGCGTTTTCTGTGCAATACAGGGTTATTATAGGCGTGGTGCAGCGTATTTGGCCATGGGGAAGTTCAAAGATGCTCTAAAGGATTTTCAGCAAGTGAGATTTGCTGATTTTGTCGTGTTCTGCTTTTACGCTTTGTCGAGGACTTTATTCGTGTTCTTTTCTGGTCAAGGATTCTGTGATTGCTGTCGTGTTTTGATTTATTTATTTTTTTTTTCGCATTTGTCTTGAGTAATAACTAATCTGCAACTGAATGAAATTCGTTAACTTACCGTTAAACATTGTGTTCTGATCAAGGTCAAAAGAATTTCTCCAAATGACCCCGATGCTAGCAAGAAACTGAAGGAATGCGAGAAAGCTGTGATGAAGCTAAAATTTGAAGACGCTATATCGGTACCTGAATCTGAAAGGCGTTCGGTTGCCGATTCTATCGATTATCACACTATAGGTACACTTACCTATAATAACATTCTAGATTTATCTTGTGAATTGTGATTATTGGGTATGAATATCACCTACTTCTCCTTCAGAAGCTATTTTTCTGCCTTAGAATCAAAATTTTCAATTTTTTGTTATTTTTATTTTTTTATTTCTGAATGATTCTTAAGTGTTAATAGGACTTATATCTGATAGCTTTCTTTTTCAATTCCAGAGGTAGAGCCACAATACACTGGTGCAAGAATAGAGGGCGATGTCATAACATTGGAATTTGTAAAGAAAATGATGGACGACTTCAAGAACCAGAAGGTTTTGCATAAACGGTATGCTTCATAATGAAGAAATAGAAATATATTAACGTCATTCTATGATGGCGTAGTATTTGTTGGACTTTAGCTTAACAACGTATTCTGATTTCTGAGTCTGGGGTTTCTTTGTAAAAGATATGCATACCAGATTGTGCTGCACATAAGAGATTTGCTTCAGGTATTGCCCTCTCTTGTCGACATTAATGTTGCTGATGGGAAGCATTTCACAGTCTGTGGTGATGTACATGGTCAGGTAATATGGTAACTATTTTATTGGTAACTAAGATATACAATCTATTATATGAATGTTGTTGTACTTGCGTAAGATTGCATTCCTGTATGATACGTTCTAATTTTGCATTCTGGAAAAGATTAATGTTCATTGTTCAGTAATTACTATGTGTATGATCCGTTTGATTTCATGATCAAGTTTCCTTAGCTATGTAGGAGGTGTAGTTTATACATAGTTCTTCTAGATTATACATTCAATCATAGCATATACATAGTTTTTCTGTTTCATGCCTCGTTTATCACCATATATGTTTATGATTATGTGACTTGATGTAAAGCTGATAAATTTAAGAACTCTACTTTTTTTGTTATTTCATTTTCCAGGTGACCTCAAAGAATTAATAAGTATTTTATGACTTGCTCTTTTTTTTTTTTTTTCTGTGTGTTTAAGTTCTATGATTTGATGAATATATTTGAGCTCAATGGACTTCCATCAGAAGACAATCCGTATCTGTTCAATGGAGATTTCGTCGACAGAGGTTCTTTTTCTGTAGAAGTCATACTGACACTATTTGCCTTCAAGTGCACATCTCCATCAGGTTCGTACCAGTTCCCTCAAAGTTACCACTTATAATATTGGTTCTCATATTTAACATGCATATATCTTTTTATTCAGCTATATACCTTTCTCGCGGAAACCATGAAAGCAAGAGTATGAACAAGATATACGGTTTCGAGGGGGAGGTCAGGTCCAAATTAAGCGACACTTTCGTGGAACTATTTGCTGAGGTGTTCTGTTGTTTGCCTCTGGCCCATGTCATCAATGGGAAAATTTTTGTAGTCCACGGAGGCCTTTTCAGTGTTGATGGTGTGAAGCTTTCTGACATAAGAGCCATCGATCGGTTTTGCGAGCCTCCTGAAGAGGGTACGGCCTAATGCTCTCTTTTTTATTTTTTCTTATAATTCTTTTATCTTGCGTATTCAGCTAATCTCTCATTATTTCGTTTAGTACATAGGTTCAGTTGTGAAATATATCGTATGATGATCATACTATTCTGACAATATGTTAGTATCAGCATGATGACAATCTCGTGTTTGCATATGTTTTCTTTTTCAGGGTTGATGTGTGAATTGCTGTGGAGTGATCCACAGCCTCTGCTCGGGAGGGGACCAAGCAAGCGTGGTGTTGGCCTTTCCTTCGGTGCTGATGTCACCAAGAAGTTCTTAGAGGAAAACAACCTAGGTGATGTAAAAGCTCCTTACTCTTCTTCCACATCACAAACGAATATCGTTTTTTACTGAATATTTCTAACGTAATTAATCTATGTTTGCGCAGACTTGGTTGTGAGGTCCCATGAAGTTAAGGATGAAGGATATGAGATTGAGCACGACGGTAAACTCATCACAGTTTTTTCTGCTCCCAACTATTGTGACCAAGTACGTAATTCTCTTATTCCCTCCCATTCGCTGTCTATAGGCCTTTTTTTTAAGCTACAAACAGTTCATACATTTCTTGTATACTCACCTGCATTTATTTTCCTCGAAACAGATGGGAAACAAGGGTGCATTCATTAGATTCGAAGCCCCAGACATGAAGCCAAATATCGTGACATTTTCGTCTGTGGTAAGTTTCTTGACTATCATCTCATTTTTTTCATCAAACTCTTCGAAAATCTGCGGTATTTAATATTTTATACCGAGTCTGCAAGCATTTTTTTTTTCTATCTGGTTGAATTGCAGCCACACCCTGATGTGAAGCCCATGGCCTATGCAAGCAACTTCCTAAGAATGTTCTCGTAGTAATTATCATCAAATCTTCGTCTTTTTGTTTTTTTGCTTTTGGCTTTTCGACATTCTCCTACGACAAGCAGCGCAAGGGGACTAGCTTTTGGTTGGTTTTTGTTGTTTTTATTTATAAATGATGCGTGCGAGCATCACTGTTTTTTTTTTGGCTGTTATTTAACTTGAAAGTTGAAGATTTAAGAAGCTTGAATATCCATCCCATCGCATTTCCTTTGTTATTTCTTGTACGGTTTTATTTTCATTGTTATAAGAGATCGATTGCTGCAACAACACATTCTACTAACCTGAGAATAAGCGAACTCATGATCAAATAAAGAAGGGAGAAAAAATCTTATTCCATAATAAATAAAAGCTTTATGACAGACTCCCATCTAATATCCATATTAATCGAACAAACATGAGAGATAGATAGATAGAGTCTAAGCAGTTTCGAATAACATTTCTTGTTCCATGAATCTCTTCCAAAACCAATGTGTCTTCCATATTTTAGATACTTGGATGCTGCCGCCGCCCTTAGTCGTCTCATCAGGTAAAAGCGCGTATAAGAAGGCTGTCGTCAAAAGCACAGAGCATGAAATAAGTAAATGCATCCAAAAAGTCATTGCCTCGATGAGCTCCATCGTGAAGAATTGAGTAACGAAAATCACGGACACAACGTTCATGGCGACGCGCAAACGAAAGCCCATCGGCTGAATTTCCTCGGGTAGGATCTCCCAAGTAAGCATATGTCCCAATGGGCCCCACGACCACGCATACGCAGCCACGTACGCAGTCATTGCTACAACAAGCAAGACAACGTTCCAGTTGGATATATTATTTTTGCCAAGTCTGAGGATGAATGTGATGATTATCTGCAACAAAATGAGTCTAAATGATTCAGTCCCTATCAAGCAAGCAAGCAAGAGTTAATACATATATATATATATATTGTTACCTGGCATAGCAGCATTGCAATCCCGCCCCGTATGAATAATCTTCTGCCAAACTTATTATCGATCGTTGAAAAAGACGACACAGACGTGAGGAAACAGTTGACGCCGTACAAAAGACAAGAGCATAATGACCATTTGCTCTGGCTCAGACCAACGGTTTTGAACAAACCGGGAGCGTAAATCATCATGAACACATGGAAAATAGATATGCATAGGAACACGAATAATGGGGGGATGTATTTTCTTCTGTCCAAGGTGGTCGTCATCATCTACCATCCATGAGCTTCGATGTTACGAAGTACTACGGTGCTGTAAGAAATGGAAGAACTGACTGTTACAAGGTGTGTTTGGTGCTATACCAATTATGTAAAAAAGTTTTGCGCATACCTAATTAAATATGTTTAAACAATTATACATGTATATTTATTATTAACTCCAATTCTACCAATTTATTTCATAAAATAGGCCTTTTTAAATGCTTGGCACTGTGCGTGCGGATACGTGGGGCGGAGCCAGATGTTAAAGGAACATACAATCTGCGCAAAATTAACTTCGCTGGCCCGTGCAAGGGCCCGTTGGATTTCGTAATCGACGGAAGGGTTAGCGCTTGGACGGATCGCAAGACCATGCTAGTTTACGCGGATTCGTTTTCAGCGCGTCAACAATAGGAGTCTTGGACGGCCAAGGCGCGGCGGCGTGGCTGTACAACAACTGCCGTAACAAGTCTCCTTGTAATAAACTTCCAACGGTAAATCATATAACTTCATTCATTACAGTACAATGCTACAAAATTTTGATTAATTAACGGTATATGATCTCTCCTTAATTAATCATTATTATAATATGCAATTCAGACGCTGAGATTCGACTTCGTGAATGACTCAACAATCCAAGCCCTCCGTTCCCTAAACCCTAAGAATACCCACATCTACCTCTTCGCCAGCCAAACCTCAACCTCGCCGGCCTCAACCCTCACAGTTCCGGCGAATGCAAGCAACACAGACGACATACGCATCGACGATTCCTCGAACATTCACATCTCGAACTCCGTCATAAGCACGGGCGACGACTGCATCTCCACGATCGCGGGGAGCCATAACATCAGCTTGCATGGGGTGACCTGCGGGCCAGGCCACAGTATAAGGATAGGCAATCTCGGCGGGGGAAAATACCCCGAGAAGGTGAGCGGGGTAAGCGTCAAGAATTGCACATTCGTGGAGACGGAAAATGGGGTGAGGATCAAGATGTGGGCAACCCCGATCAAGAGCCTCGTGTCTGGGATATCGTTCGAAGACATCTTGATGGTGGGCGCCAAGAATCCCATCATCATCGATTAGTCGGACTGTCCCAATCATAACAGTCGAAAGGGAGATTCGAGGGCACAGATTCACAACTCGACGTTCAACAACATCTGGGGAACATCTGGCACTGAAGTGGCCGTGAATATATAGTGAAGCCATGCAATGACGTCGATCTCAAAGATATTAACTTGTTCTTCCGTCGAAGAGGTAGGAAGGCCAAAGCTCCGTGCGCTCACGTCTTTGGTTCCTCGTATGGCACGCATAACCCGGCTGGTTGCTTACACTAGACGGTCTTATTACATAGCTTGAATTATGGTTTTAGATCAATTTAAGTAATATATTAAGACATTTTTTGACTTAGTAGCATACAACTAGTGGTTTTCTAATATTACGGTAAAAATAACGAATGAGATAGACATTAAATATATATTGCTTATTGCTGTTGTAGTCCATTTCTATTTACTCACATTGACATTTCGATTTACTCAACTCATATAACCCGTTCGATACGACGTTGTGACTACATAGTCATGAAGTTGTTGAGTTTAAATGTGCATGCTCTTTTCAGACCATCCCTGAGAAAGAGAAGCCCATAAAACAGAATCTTTAAAAAAAAAAAAGGGAAATAAAGAATCCCAGAAAAAAAAGATGAATTTTCAAAAAACGTCCCATCCTTGTAAGTGAAGAATTGATTTTCTTTAATTAGAATTACAAATCGCAAAACCATAAAGATCTTCGAAATCTCATATCCAGTATATATTATGTTTGTAAAAGGTAATGGTGAAAGCACGAGAATTCTAATCTAATGCGTTAAGTCTTGCCCCAGGTCAATGGCGATTCTCTTGTCTTTCTACCTTAATTTCGCTCGCGTTATTATTCTCCTTCCTGGATTCACTGTCCATGCTCATTGTTTTACTTTTCCTACTTCTTTGGTCCTGAATCGAGGTGATCGTTGTTAATAAAGGTTCTATCGCACATAAATCACCGAAAGCAAAACAATGGATCTATTTATCTGTGGAAATGAAATAAAATAAAAACATATTATACCGCGATAAGGAAATTCAACGATAGCATCATGTGAATTCCTTCGAAGCAGTAGCGCGCAACTGGGGTTCTTATGTCGGACATGACCAACTTCTGATACTTAAACCCTAAATTCTTTCGCATTCGTTTAACCATTGCATTATTAGAGATGCATATTTAAGCTCCCATATGACATTCCTTTTTTGCAGACTCGGAAGGTTGTTGTTTTTTCAAAGCGTTCTATGTTCTTGACAAGCAACATCACATTATTCGTTTTCACCCTTCTTGGTTTGATTTTAACTCATTTCAATTAATTTTTAGCTTTAAACTCTGGTTAACTTTTTAAAATTTTCTCTTTTTTGTTTTTTTTTTCTGATTATTTAATCATATGATTTTATAATTAGAATAAATAAATCAATATATGTAGCAAAGATAATAAAATATGTATTATTCAAAATATATTTAAATTATAATAATCTAGCTTCATCTTGCAATTTGGAATATGTTTTAATTTTTTCATAGATCGGCTCCAATCACATTTATGATGTTAGAGTGGTAATAATATGTGTTGTCTTGTTAAAATGCATTAATGGACGCGATTTTTTAATATTAAGTAAATAGCATATACAAAGTCACAAAATGTTTCGAAACAACATGTTATAATTTTAAGAAACAACATGTTTATGAAAAAAGAACTCACGTCTCTATGGTTTCGGATACTTTGTGACCTCCGTCATAGGCACCCGCAACAACGTCTCTATGGTTTTGGATAGCCATAACATTAGCTTGCAAGAGAAAGGCACAGTGCAATTAGGCATCTTAAATTTTCATTTTAATTGAGAGCTTGATCCTACAACACTAGAATGCTAATAATCATTGTAATAAAAAATGATATATGTAACAAGCCTTCTAAAGATGAATGCTAAATGTCCCACAATCTGAGTGATCTCAGCCAAAATGGGCTCCATAACTTCCTGAGTTGTATTTGCAAGGGAAAATTCTAGCGACTCACTAATCTAGTTATATAATAAAGGATACAACCATTAAATCAACTCTAATCTGAATCAAATCATTGTTCGATCTAAACCTAATCCAACGAGAATAATGTATATACAAAACGAATTACCTACCTAATCCAACGAAAAAATGTATACTGCTCCGAATAGAGGTTCAAGATGATTCATAACTGCAAAGTGTTAGATGTTTTTCAAGTCTAAAACTAATCCAGCGAGAATAATGTATACACTAACAAAATGAAGTACATACCTAATCCAGCGAAAAAATTATATGTTGCTCCGAATAGATGTTCAAGTTGATTCATAGATACAAAATGGTAGATGTTTTTCAAGTCTAAACCTAATCTAGCAAGAATAATGCATACAGTAACAAAACGAATTACCTACCTAATCCATCGAAGAAATTGTATGCTGCCCCAAATAGATGTCCAAGTTGATTCATAGCTGCAAAGTGGTAGATGTTTTTCAAGTCTAAACCTAATCCATCATAATAATTCATACACTAAAAAACAGATTACCTACCTAATCCAACGAAGAAATTGTATGTTGTCACGAATAGATGTTCAAGTTGATTCATAGCTGCAAAGTGGTAGATGTTTTTCAAGTCTAAACCTAATCAATCATAATAATGCATACACTACAAAATGAATTACCTACCTAATCCAAGGAAGAAATTGTATGATGCCACAAATAAATATAGACCATATATTATTTCTTGAATTAAATCTCTACTTCCAATCTAACTACCGATCTGTCATGTTATATGCCTACATGGCTACGCAGTTCTTTGCTACATTTTTTTTAGGAATGATTCTACTAATTGCATGACATGAAGAACCGTTGCTACGGAATGTATCTGAAGATTACATTTTGTTTGAAAACCAGTAAATTTCATGTGAATATCAGTACCGAATAGTTTGTTGCTATATTCTCTGACTTGTATGCAAATCTAAGTCATGTTATTATTACTAGATATCTGTAAGAGTTCAAAACGCAATTGAAGGCAAACCATACCAGAATATTAGCACCACCAGGCCAGCTCCTACGGCTGGTTAATCACCATTAGTTCATCTGTATTTGTCAGTGGATATATGAGTATGTATTTATATAATCATTAAGAACATAACATAATATAACATACCTAGAAAGAGATGGATCACTGACTCGAGAAGGAGGATTCCTTCTGTTGCGATGGACCAATGCTTGTATGTGTAATGCTTGAATGTGTAGATTGTCAAACTTAGCACACCAAATGTTGACAAAGTCAGGGTTATCAATTTCAACCGAGCGTGTGTGCGACCAAGTTGATTCACTCCCATGCACTTTTTGATAGTATATTCAGTAATAAACCACAAAAGGCACCTGAGAATAAAAAAATAATATATGCATATTAGCTTTGTTGTGGCCGATAAAATATAGAATAATCAATCATACGAACCTGATGGGACACAATATACATCCAACTAGGAATCTGCGTATTCCGAGCCCTTGGGAATCATCTATTCCATCAAAATATACCATAAAACCTATGACTGCCGTGAGCGAGCAATAAACAGCGATGTAAGTAACAACTCTGCTCAAGATGAACGTCAATAGTTCCACTAATTGAGTGTACCCAGCGTGAACAAGGTTCATAATTGCGTGAAATGCATTTGCAAAGGCGAATTCAGCAGTAGTCTCTATTTATATTACAATAAATGAAACAACATCGAATCGACTTATCTGAATTAAATCTCTTTTTGATCAAAACCTAAATCAAATCAGTAGCATACTGATGCAACTCATCTTCAAGTAATGGATGAATAAGGCATACACTTAACAATCACCCATCAGTTATTGATCTAAACTTACCAAATTCAGTAAGGGGCGCCCTAACTGCATTCAATCGTTCCACTAGTTGAGTGTACCTAGCGTGAACAAGGTTCATAATTCCGTGAACTGCATTTGCAAAGGCGAATTCAACTGTAGTCTCTATTTATATTACAATAAATGATACAGCACAACATCGAATCGACTCATCTGAATCAAATCTCTTTTTGATCAAAACCTAAATCAAATCAGTAGCATACTGATGCAACTCATCTTCAAGTAATGGATGAATAAGGCATACACTTAACAATCACCCATCAGTTATTGATCTAAACTTACCAAATTCAGTAAGGGGCGCCCTAACTGCATTCAATCGTTCCACTAGTTGAGTGTACCTAGCGTGAACAAGGTTCATAATTCCGTGAACTGCATTTGCAAAGGCGAATTCAACTGTAGTCTCTATTTATATTACAATAAATGATACAGCACAGCATCGAATCGACTCATCTGAATCAAATCTCTTTTTGATCAAAACCTAAATCAAATCAGTAGCATACTGATGCAACTCATCTTCAAGTAATGGATGAATAAGGCATACACTTAACAATCACCCATCAGTTATTGATCTAAACTTACCAAATTCAGCAAGGGGCGCCCTAACTGCATTCAATCGTTTCACTAGTTGAGTGTACCCAGCGTGAACAAGGTTCATAATTCCGTGAACTGCATTTGCAAAGGCGAATTGAGCAGTAGTCTCTATTTATATTACAATAAATGAAACAACATCGAATCGACTCATCTGAATCAAATCTCTTTTTGATCAAAACCTAAATCAAATCAGTAGCATACTGATGCAACTCATCTTCAAGTAATGGATGAATAAGGCATACACTTAACAATCACCCATCAGTTATTGATCTAAACTTACCAAATTCAGCAAGGGGCGCTGTTGGTAGCCTTTCTATCCTAACAATCTAACTAGGAACGATTAAACCACGTTTGAATATGGGAAGAATTGATTCAACGTGGGGTGTGTGTGTTCTTGAGAAGGGTTGGGAGGCTCTCTCTCTCTCTAGATGATTTTCACACAAAAACTCATTTTATTATGTGTTAGGGTTTTGGTATTTATACCACAAGTTGGTATATAATACTTGGGCCCCTAACAAAGCCCAATTACACTAAGCATCTTATAATGATAATCTTTATAAATAAACTACAAAGATAATTCTAATTAATTGAACACAATAAAATATTCCTAACAATCTCCCCCTTTGTGTTCAATCTTCAATTTGGCATGTATTATCTTTGTGGGGCTTAGTGCATTTGCCTGAGTCCTAAACGAATTTCCTCCTTGTCTTGTCTTTTGACCTCTTCTTTTGGAGATCTTCAAGCTCACCGTGTCTTGTTCTTTGCTTCTCGGCACCAGATCTTCTTAATATTCTTTCGAAGCTCGACTCGTAAATGCCGGAAGGTGTTTGAAGTTGCTTGCCGGATCTTGAAGAATTTTCTTCTTTTTGTGTTCGATCTCTCCTTTCGATAATGACGCAACTTCCCCTACTTTTTGGTCAACCTTGTGTTGGAATTGAGAAGTTCTCTTTGAAGTTTGGAGAGACATACACGAGGCGGCAACTTCGATCTTTGAAAGTCGGCGGTGTTTGCTTGATTTGACGACACTTGATGATTTGGCATGTTGATCACGTCGTCGGGACAAGGAAATGACATTGGTAGGCTTGTAGGAGCTCAGGTTCGGTAATTACCCGACGGAGCCACAAAGGCAATCCGTCGTATAAGAAACCGGGGTCACGAAGACTTTCCGTTAACATCTTGAGTCCTAGCAATCTCCCCCTACAAGGGCTATCTCCCCTTCTTGCGGAGGCTTTGAATGCTCTTCGACTAGGACTCTCTTGACTTGACGCTATATTCTGTAGACCGGATGTAGATAGTGATCCACGCCTTGAAATTCGACTTTGATGATGTCGCAGATCTTGGACTTTGTTCTATCTTATCCCGGTCTTACTCCGTAGTTTAAAGGCATCAAGTCTTCTCTAATCTTCTTCTCGGCGCCGGATTCGTCTTCTTCGAAGGAAGTTGTCTGGCTCCGGAAGAAGGTACGCGTGGGGTGTTGTAAAATGTGCCGAGGCTCCTTTGGAATGTTCCATTCAAGTGCAGGAGAGCCCGGCTTCAGAGTGGTACGCTTGGCGGAATTTGGTGGGTGGTCCGACCTGTTTGTTTATGCGTGTCCCCTTCTCCCCCTCATGGCGATTCGAGTTAACGAGATCGGCATGCTTGTATAGGAAGATTAGAAGGATACAAACTACAGGTCGGTGATGGTAATAACAAGACGGAGCCACTAAGGCAATCCGTCGACACTACTTCAGAGACAAACTCCGAGACGTGGCCTGTGAGGATAGGGCTTGAAGAACCGGGGCCACATAGGCGTCCCGTTTACATCGTTCTAGAGACTAGCTCGAGACGATGGCCTGATTCCGTTGTTGCTTTGATGTTGCAACGGCAGGACTTCCTTCCGATCCTCGAATCATGTCGAAGCAAGACATGTCTACGGAAGTTCTAACTTGATCACAAAGATCAGGTGTTATAAAAGTGTATGTGTCCTAGAAAAAAATTAAAAATATGGGAAGTGAGGACACACTAGACTCGATTGTGCGCAAGAAAATGTGGTGGTGGGGCTGAGTACCACATAATTCAATATCTCCCGCTTCCGAGTGAAGCGATGATAGCATACGTGGCTCCCCGTGATTTCTGAAACACCTGTCTTTTGTGAGACAGACGAGTGGGTAAGGCTCGGTTGTGCACGCGCCGTTGGACCTATTGCGGCGACTTCTACCCGGGAGCTAATAAAATTAGCACCTGTACCTATGGGGGTTTGTCCGAATAATTTGTGAGATAAGGAAATTGACACGCTCGAATACTAGCAAGTGTACTAGGTCGTGCAAGTAGTAAAACGGACGAAGTCCGAGTATCGATCCACGAAGACAGCTCGATTAATTCTAAGAAAATATTCCTAACCCTAATTTAGACTAAGATAATTTTTATGAATTTTTTTTAAAGATTGATTTGCAGCGAGATAAATAAAAATGCAAGTAAGAAATAAAAACAAAAAAAGATAACGGTTTTGAAATTAATTAACGAAAACGTGATCAAGACACATGCTCGGCACAAATTACTCCTACGTCGTCATGCAATCAATTCTATCTAATCAACATGAATCTAAGTCAAGGTAAAATTTCCTAAAACAATCGCTACTCGTTTGTCCCGCAATAGCGATCCTAGCGATAGAGAACCAATCCCTATATGTCTATATGACTGTAGTTTCTACGCATGCATTCAATATCTATGAAATTCCCCGAGTTTAGACGCTTTCGGCGCCTAAGATATCAGAAACCACACATACGAAACCGAATTCCATGTCTGGTCGGTTTTACGCAGTGGTGTTCGATGCTAATTGTTCTAATCGGTCTAATCACTTTGTCCGTCTCATAAACCAATCAAAGATCATGCATATGTTGATCAGGCACACACAAGCATTAAAATCAAGCAAAGAACACATAACATGACTCATGTGATTAAATAAAATAAGAATAGCATTAATACGTAGTCATAATTCGGCCTAACACGGCCTTAATCACAAAAGAACTTAGCCTATCATATTAATAAACGAAATCAACAACGAATCAAAAGAAAACATTGTTGAAAATGAAATATTAAAGAGATAGAATTCTTCCCCTCACTATGTCGGTGTTGTCACGTGTTGCCTCAGCGCTTTCCGTCGTGATTTGGAAGAAGAAACGCCCTTGCAAACCGTCAAAATCTTCTCACTGCCCCTCTGCTGTGCTTGCTGCCCCTCTGTGTCGATGGCAGCGTGTGATGGTGGCTGTTCAAGGGAGGTGGCAGCTTTTGATGAGGCAGCAAGAGGGCAGCGTGAGGTGAGTCAACCGTCTGGTGAGAGCTGCGTGCTTGCTTGATGTGGGAGGTGCTTGCTTTGGGAGGTGGCTGCTTCGGGAGATGGCTGTGAACGAGATCTGCCCTCAGAGAGGGTTTCTCGTCTGGAGAGGGTTTCTCGTCTGGTGAGGGTTGTGATGGCTGCCCTTTTTATGGGAGTGGCTTCTTGAGGGTTAAGTTGCATGAGATCCTTCTTTCCTTGTATGTATCCTTGAGCATTGATATGAAAACTATTCTCTTCTAGATTTAAGGAAATAAATATCCTCCACTTTATTCTCTCATCTTCTCTTTCCATGTTTAAAGCCTTTCCATATTTCACTGATTGATAAATTACAAAGCTACTTCAATACTCCTGAAAATTGTGAAAGGACCCCCAAGACTTCCAAAATGATCATAACTCCTCATTTTTTCTCTCTTTTGCTCCAATATCTATCAAATAAGAAATAACACGCAAACATAAGATATTCGAGAATATTTAAATAGATAACGACCAAATATGCCAATTTACGGGTATAAAAATCACGTAATATCCTAACTTATCAGGAATCATGCAGCGTCGGTCTTTTCAAAAAGGTTTTAGTAGATGTGGCTGTTTCTTCGTGATTCGACTGACTCTCGGTGATGTTCCGGGGTTAGATTCAGTTGGGTTTCACTGAATCGTAGGAACGGAGTATCCATGCATCCGGTAGGAAGTAGTGAGTGCTGCTTTGTTTGTCAGCAATCCGGAGCAGGTCGGTTGAAGCGAGCACCGAGATTTGCATTTGTAGCCACCGTCGCCTTTTGAGAAGAGTTGACCGTTGTAGGCACGAGATTCTTCTTTTGAGGTCCATCTTCGGAGGTCGGAGGTAATCTCCATGAAGCTTGATGAAGAGGAGAAAATTTTTCTTTTTTTTTATGGCCCTTTTTTTTTTTAAATTTTGATGGGCCCCTTTTTTTTTTTTTATATATATATATTAATCGTTATTAGTAAAATATATTTTTATACTATATATTATATGGATATAATATATATATTAATTGTTATTAGTAATATATATACTAGTATATTTATATTATAAATATATAGATATATTTTATTTCTCCCCCTCAAAACGTGCTTCCTAAAAGAACTTGCTCCCCCTCAAAAGATGCGTGGTAAGTTCAAAAGATCTGTAAATCTTTTTCCCTAATTCACGTATTTGAAGTTCGCTCCCCCTCAAAAATGTAATTATTGCTCCCTTCTAAAGAAATAAGGGCCACTTCTCTTTTTTAAAAATAAAAGAGTAGCTCCCCCTCAAATTAAGCTCATTTTACAAAAATGGTATTTTTCATTTCCGTGCGTAATATGCATTTAGAATTTTAAAGTTTTGAAAAATGCATATTTAGAATGTACCATTTTGAATAATAGGTATTTTTTGTGATTCAGCTTATATGCATGCTTGAAAGCTTAAGCCCGAAAATCTTAAAATTGTATGCTTAATGAAAATGTACCTATAAAATAGGGTATTTCACATTTCGGCTCATATATGCATGCATGCAAAAAATTTGAAAGTAAAAGTCCTTTTGAAGCATGCATGGCTATATTGTACCCTATTGTTTGCAAGGTAGGTATATTGTCTTTTCAGCTAGATATGCATGCCAAAATTTACTATGGAATGCATATATAGAATTTACCTACGGTTAGTTGCTCTCGCTGCATACCAGTCATGGTTGTGGAGCAACTTCCTGAATGCCAACCATGCTGGAATTTGTGGTTGCCCTCGTCTCGTACCGATCATGAGTATGGAGCAGCCATCTTCTAATTACTACTCATGATCGGGGTATTGTGGTTGCTCTCGTCTCATACCAATCACGCGTGTGGAGCAACCATCGTCGAATTACCACACGTGATTGGGCTCCTGCAAAAACTTTATCGGGACATTGGTACCCATTTTTGGATGGGTCCTCCCTGATTAGCAGAAAACAAGTTAAGCATATAAGGTGTCAAATCAGATTTTAGTCCAAAATCATTCATTAACGTACTTTTAGGTACCCGACTATATTTGGGATTACCTAACTTAATCGTTGACTTAGGGACCCATTTAGGAGCAATTTGACACGGAAAGGACGTTTCAGCGCCGGTGAATGTGTGTCTAGGTTTAGAAGATCTGAAGATTTTCTCCCTAGCCAGTCGCAGAAGGTGTCTTTCAGACTTAATCTGGACCGGGTATTTCAAGTATGAATACGAGCTTATCGCACTATATGCGTCATCAGATGATGAGTCGTATTGCCTACAAGAATTCACATCATTCACTCTATAATGATGAGGAATAAGCGTGGAAGTTCGCTTGCTTAAGCTTAGAACTTCTTCTTTGCACGCTTTCCTTTGAAGAGGAATAGGGGACGGAAAATCTTGAACATGTTCGACCTTAATTTTGAAAGACAATGGCGATTTTCCTTTCTCCTTCCTAATTTTCTGTTCCTTTGAAGTATTAAGCTTAAGGCTTTTACCTATCTTTTCTGTGCCAGTCAAAGTTGACTTAGAATTACTAGTAAAAGCTTTCTCAGTTTTAGGAACAAGGATGCTTTGCTTTGTTTCCTTCACCTGTTTCGAAGAAGATGTATCTTTTAAAAGATCATTGGAAACAGGTAAAGACGGGGAATTTTTGAGATATAAAATCTCCTCTAAAAGCTTTTTCTTTTCTGCTCGGAAACCTACTCTTTCTGATTCCAAGGTTGCGTTCAATTCTGCAATTTTACTAGCAACCTCAGGAATTTCCCAACAAGAAGTAGGTTTATTAGAATGTAAATTATTTTCCCCTAAAGACACTAAGGTAGAAGAGGGATTTTTATCTGCTTGACTTCTTTTTGGACTGACGTTCTCTAAAATTTCAATCTGAGAATAAAGCATACGCCATTCCTCTAAGATTATCTGATATTTTGATGAGACACTATTTCGCTCATCTTCGCAAGAACGTAATCTTTTTGTCATATCAAAGACATTCTTTTCACTAATCTCTAACTTAGTTCTTAAGTTAATGACCTTTGACTTTGTGTTAGCCAAATCCTCATTAGCGAAAGCTAGATCTTCCTGTTGCTTAAGCAACACAGAGTAATTATTAGCAAATCTTGCTTCTAATTCCTCAATTTTTCTAGCTTGAGCATCTATTTTTTTTTAAATTTAAAAATTAAAAATTTGGCTTTTGGAAATTCAGTTCCGAAAAGTTTGGTTTATCAAAGAGTATAGTGAAGTATCGAAGAAATAAGTGTCGAAAATTTTTGGTTTGCACCTAAAAATTTTGGAATGATTTCGAAAACTTCGGGAAAATTATCTCTGTGAAAAAATGACGAGTTTTCAGTGTAATTTTCTACCTAAATCTCACTCAAATCTACTGAAAAATGTTGGGTAAACACTTAAAATCACTCGAAAACAACTTATTTAGCTCTTGAGCTTGCAAAATCAGTAAAATAAGCTCGAAAACTCAAGATCAAGAGCAAAAAAGGTTTCGAACTCAAAACTATGAAAAAGCCCAAAAATTTCAGAAAAATCGCTCAAATCCGAACGCGTTTGGCTCTGATACCACTTGTTGGTAGCCTTTCTATCCTAACAATCTAACTAGGGACGATTAAACCACGTTTGAATATGGGAAGAATTGATTCAACGTGGGGTGTGTGTGTTCTTGAGAAGGGTTGGGAGGCTCTCTCTCTCTCTAGATGATTTTCACACAAAAACCCATTTTATTATGTGTTAAGGTTTTGGTATTTATACCACAAGTTGGTATATAATACTTGGGCCCCTAACAAAGCCCAATTACACTAAGCCTCTTATAATGATAATCTTTATAAATAAACTACAAAGATAATTCTAATTAATTGAACACAATAAAATATTCCTAACAAGCGCCCTAACTGCATTCAATCGTTCCACTAGTTGAGTGTACCCGGCGTGAACAAGGTTAATAATTCCGTGAACTGCATTTGCAAAGGCGAATTCAACAGTAGTCTCTATTTATATTACAATAAATGATACAGCACAACATCGAATCGACTCATCTGAATCAAATCTCTTTTTGATCAAAACCTAAATCAAATCAGTAGCATACTGATGCAACTCATCTTCAAGTAATGGATGAATAAGGCATACGCTTAACAATCACCCATCAGTTATTGATCTAAACTTACCAAATTCAGTAAGGGGCGCCCTAACTGCATTCAATCGTTCCACTAGTTGAGTGTACCTAGCGTGAACAAGGTTCATAATTCCGTGAACTGCATTTGCAAAGGCGAATTCAACTGTAGTCTCTATTTATATTACAATAAATGATACAGCACAACATCGAATCGACTCATCTGAATCAAATCTCTTTTTGATCAAAACCTAAATCAAATCAGTAGCATACTGATGCAACTCATCTTCAAGTAATGGATGAATAAGGCATACACTTAACAATCACCCATCAGTTATTGATCTAAACTTACCAAATTCAGTAAGGGGCGCCCTAACTGCATTCAATCGTTCCACTAGTTGAGTGTACCTAGCGTGAACAAGGTTCATAATTCCGTGAACTGCATTTGCAAAGGCGAATTCAACTGTAGTCTCTATTTATATTACAATAAATGATACAGCACAGCATCGAATCGACTCATCTGAATCAAATCTCTTTTTGATCAAAACCTAAATCAAATCAGTAGCATACTGATGCAACTCATCTTCAAGTAATGGATGAATAAGGCATACACTTAACAATCACCCATCAGTTATTGATCTAAACTTACCAAATTCAGCAAGGGGCGCCCTAACTGCATTCAATCGTTTCACTAGTTGAGTGTACCCAGCGTGAACAAGGTTCATAATTCCGTGAACTGCATTTGCAAAGGCGAATTGAGCAGTAGTCTCTATTTATATTACAATAAATGAAACAACATCGAATCGACTCATCTGAATCAAATCTCTTTTTGATCAAAACCTAAATCAAATCAGTAGCATACTGATGCAACTCATCTTCAAGTAATGGATGAATAAGGCATACACTTAACAATCACCCATCAGTTATTGATCTAAACTTCCCAAATTCAGCAAGGGGCGCCCTAACTGCATTCAATCGTTCCAGTAGTTGAGTGTACCCAGCGTGAACAAGGTTCATAATTCCGTGAACTGCATTTGCAAAGGCGAATTCAGCTGTAGTCTCTATTTATATTACAATAAATGATACAGCACAACATCGAATCGACTCATCTGAATCAAATCTCTTTTTGATCAAAACCTAAATCAAATCAGTAGCATACTGATGCAACTCATCTTCAAGTAATGGATGAATAAGGCATACACTGAACAATCACCCATCAGTTATTGATCTAAACTTACCAAATTCAGCGAGGCGCGCCATAACTGCATTCAGCCAAGTTTTGAAAGCTTTGGGAGGAGGAATCGTTGAAGTTGATGATATTGAGACAGATGCAGGTGCAGCCATTGAATTGCCGAGGAAATATCTTTGTTGATGTCTTACATTGACAATGTTGAGGCGACACTGGAGTCAACATTGTTGACTCAGACTAAGTCAAACCGATGTTGTCTTTCATGCCCAAATAACTGCTTTTCCTGTTTTTGTGGATTTGTTTGAATATGTGCAGGAGTTATAAACGACTTGGACCGAGAAAATGACGTGGATTAGAGTGGAGCTAAAAATAGAAGATGGACTTACTAAGTATAGAGAAGAGAGAGAGTTCAAGAGAACAAGTCAAGTTATAACTCATCTAGACTTCATTCAACGTCCACTATCATGTTGGTGGAGCAGTGGACGATCATGGACATCATGGGTTGTTATTGGATCGAATATATATATATATATGCTGAAGACTTCGAGAAAGTCGGTGGATCATCACATCGAGATAAAAAAGGCGCGCGCGTGCAAGAGCTGAAGGAAGGGAAGCTTTCGATTATAATCTATCTGTATTTGATCACCTTTGTGCCTAGTGTGTCAGCTTTACATTTGTGTATAGGACTAGGATCTATACGTGAGCTTTGTGTGAAGTTGCTAGGCTGATTTGTACTATCGTTGATAGTTGGTTTTTGTAATCCATTCGTGAAGTGGAATTTTGCCCTGAAGGCACGCAACAAGTTTTTATAACTTGCTGCAAATTTTGAAACCCTGTGTCCATCGTGCTTGCATTTGTTTACAACTAAGTTAACTTTTCCGTTGTGCAAAAACTTCTGATCCCGAATGTTCTTTCAACATTAGGGTCAACATTTTAACTGTTTGATAACTTAGTTTTTCATCCGTATTTGGGAGACCCCACCCCGACAAGTGGTATCAGAGCCTCCGCTTGATACACTAAGCGTTCTGATCTTTTTGATATGGATGCCTTAAGCTCAAATTATTTTGGTAAAGTTCCTGTTTTAGATGTCTCTAACTATGCTTATTAGAAAATTCGTATGCGTCAATGCATAAAGTCGATTGACTCACGTGCATGGGACTCTGTTCTCAATGGTTATACCCCTCCTAAAAATCCTCCAGATGCTGATGGGGAAGTCGTAGACAAACTTATCGCTGAATGGACCCCGCTTGAAAGAGCTTCAGCTGATTTTAATGAAAAAGCCTTACATGCTATATTTTCTTCTGTGGATATTTTCATGTTTAAGATCATTCAAAACTGTTCTAGTGCTCAACTTGCGTTAGATATGCTTCAAAGGTATTGTGAGGGTGATGCGAGTGTAAAAGACACAAAACTTCGACTTCTTCATAGTCAACTTGAGAATCTGCGAATGAGTGATGATGAAGATATTTCTACGTATTTTGGAAAACTCTTGAATATTTCTAGCGAATGCCATAGCTTGGGTGAACCGATTTCGAATAAAGTGTTAAATTCTAAAGCTATTCGATCACTGACTGAAAAGTTTAATGTGAAGGTTGCAGCAGTCGAGGAAGCTCACAATGTGGCCACCCTTGATTTCAATACCCTGATGAATATCATGAAGAACTACGAGACCAATCTCGAGGTTCAGAGGAATGTATCCAAGGGTAAAAGTATCGCACTAGTCACTCAATCTTCTGTTCCTGAACAAGAGGTTGATTCTGACGATGATATGGATATGGCTATGCTGGTTAGAAACTTCAAGAAGTTTATGAAGAATAAGAAATAGTTGAATGTTGGTCCAACATTCAAGAACGTCGTAAATACTAAAGAGTCTTCATCTATGCCTAACCGCCCTATCAACAGAAGAAATTCTGCTGAGAAAGCGAAAAATGATAAGTTTGACAGGGATTCGGTTCAGTGCCATGCATGCAAAGGCTGGGGACATTACGCGAATGAATGTGCCAATACTCTTCGTAGATATGGAAAAGTGAATTGGGTAAGTCTTTCAGATGATGAAGCTGATGAGACTGATGAAGACACGGAGGAGGTTGCCAACTGGACGAACATGCAGAATTCAACCTTTTCTGACAATGAAGAAGAAGAACATCATATCGGGTTTACAGCGGTACCAGATGTTAAGTCAACATTGGATTCAACATCTGAACAATATATTTATTTTGATTATGATGACTCGAATTGTTTTGATGGTTTTTTGAGTTTTGATGATACAGAGAAGGAAATTGAGAATCCAGAGAAAGACGCAGAGAACACTGAAGGAACTTACAAACTTCTTTTGACAGAATGTTCAAAAGAAAAGGAGCTGAACGTAAAGCTGAAGGAAACCATACATAGTCTGATCGAGGAGAAGGTTAATACTGAGAAAGTAATCCAAGAATTGCGGGATGGAGTTAGCAGAATGGAAGTTCTCTTGACTCGAAAGGACATGGAACTTGATACTCTGCAAAAGCAAGTCAAAAAGGCTGAAGAGACCTTTTCAAAGTTGAACAAAGGTAAGTCGACACTTGACGAGGTACTGTCCTTAACAGTTTCTAATAAACATGGACTAGGATATAAATCTCGTTCTGCTTTTAATAATGAAACTAAGCATGCTATTGGAAAGTCCAGAAATAGAAGTTTCAAATATCATTCCTGTTTTGAATCTGGACATATCAAACCTTTTTGCTGGAAGTTGAAAGATGATTTTACCAAAAAGATTTTGTTGACTGAAAAGTCATCCAACATTCGATCCAACAAGGAACCAGTGTTGAAAAGGATGTCTGGAGACGTTTCTGACGACTTGTGTTTAAATTCTTTCTATCATAAGAATAAAATAGTTTGGATTCCGAAAAAGAAAGTTCTTGCTGATGAGTCTTTGCTTCAATGTAATGTCGTATATACATCTTTGAAAGTTAACGTTTCAGGATCTTGGTACTTTGATAGTGGCTGTTCACGCCACATGACGGGTACTAAAGATTATCTTATTGAGTACACACCTTTAAGTAGTGGTACAGTGACGTTTGGCGGTGGAGCAAAGGGCAGAATACTTGGTCGCGGGAAACTCAATGTCACCGATTTTCCAGCCTTGAGGAACGTTCTACATGTTGAAGGACTTGTAGCTAACTTGATTAGCATAAGTCAGCTTTGTGATGATGAACTCGAGGTAAGATTCAACAAAAAATGTTGCGAAGTTTTTAACGACAAAAATCTTTGTGTTATGGCAGGAAAAAGATCAAGTGGCAACTGTTACCAAGTGGGTGATAAAAATGGCAGTAAGGATGTGTGTCAACTTTCCAAGGCCGAGGATGACGTTGTTCTATGGCATTATAAGCTTGGTCATGTCAATTACAGAACCTTGGAACAGTTGATTCGGCATGAAACTATAAGAGGGATTCCAAATCTGAAGGAGTTTGGTAAGGTTATCTGTGAACAGTGTATGAGAGGTAAGCAGACGCATGTTAGTCATAATGTTGATCAACATTTTGTGCAACATTTTAAAACTGCTCACTGTTCTCAGCTTGTTCATATGGATCTTATGGGTCCTATGGAAGTAGACAGCTTAGGTGGTAGAAAATATGCTTATGTGCTCGTTGATGACTTTTCGAGATTTTCATGGATATTTTTTCTCAAGGAAAAATCCGAAACTTTTGAGTTTTTCAAAAATTTTGGTGCTATGGTCAAAAATAACTTCTGTGCACCTATCTTTCGTATTAGATCTGATCATGACAGAGAGTTTGAAAATAATTTTTTTTCAGAGTTTTGTGATAAAAAAGGTATTATCCATGAGTTTTCTTCTCCTAAGACACCTCAACAAAATGGGATAGCCGAAAGGAAGAATAGGACTTTACAAGAAATGGCTCGTGTCATGTTACAGTCCAAGAGTCTTTCTAAAAGGTTCTGGGCTGAGGCATTGAATACTGCATGTCATATTTCGAATAGAGTCTATTTTCGTCAAGGTACTAAGAAGACGTCTTATGAGATTTTGAAGGGGATCAAGCCGACTGTTAAATACTTTCATGTGTTTGGATGTACTTGTTATATGCTTAATGATCGTGGGTATTTGACTAAGTTTGATTCTAAGAGTGATAAATGCGTTTTCTTGGGTTATTCTACTAACAGCCGAGCTTACCGAGTTTACAACTTGAGGTTGAAAACCATTCAGGAATCTGTGAATATAGTATTTGATGATGCTGCTGATCTTAGGAGGAATGTTTCTCAAGTTGATATTTCAGATATAGTTCCAGTCGTTGGACAAACTCAGGATAATGTTGCATCAAATGTTGAGCCAGCACCTGACTCAACATCGTCACTGGAACTGGACACTGAAGATGACTCCATGAATGCTCGTAGAGATCCTCCTCCTAGAATTCAAAAAGACCATCCTTCTGATCAGATCATTGGAACATTGGATGAAGGACGCGGAACAAGGGACAAACCACGAAAAGACTACAGATCTATGGTAAAGAATGTGTGTATGACTTCCGTATACAGCGAGGTAAGGTTTAACTGCTATGTGTTTGAGATTGAACCGAAAAACGTTCTTGAAGCACTCAAGGACAGTTTTTGGATCAATGCTATGCAAGAAGAGCTTTTACAGTTCGATAAAAATCAGGTTTGGAGTTTGGTTCCTCGGCCGAGTGACATTAATGTCATAGGTACGAAGTGGATCTTCAAGAACAAGTCTGATGAACATGGTAATGTGATTAGAAATAAAGCTCGTTTAGTTGCTCATGGATATACTCAAGTTGAGGGTATTGACTTCGATGAAACCTTTGCCCCCGTAGCTAGGCTAGAGTCTATTAGGTTACTGCTTGCTATTGCATGTTGGCTCAACATTACCTTACACCAGATGGATGTAAAGGGTGCGTTTTTAAATGGTTATATTAATAAAGAAATTTACGTTGAGCAGCTTAAAGGTTTCGAAGATCCTTATCATTTTGATCATGTGTTTAAATTGCAAAAAGCTCTTTATGGTCTTAAGCAGGCTCCTCGTGCATGGTATGGTAGATTTACATCGTTCCTTTTGGACTTTGGTTTTGTTAGAGGCGAAGCCGATAGGACTCTTTTTGTAAAAAGGGTTGGTAATGATGTTCTTATTTCACAGATTTATGTGGATGATATTGTTTTCGGTTCGACCTCACAATCTATGTCTGATCAGTTTGTACATGCTATGAATTCCACATTCGAGATGAGTATGATCGGTGAACTAACATTCTTCTTAGGACTGCATGTTAAGCAAAGTAAAGATGGCATTTTTATGTCCCAGGAGAAGTATGCCAAGAACACTGTCAAGAAGTTTGGGTTAGATACTGCAAAGGTAATGAAAACTTCTATGGGATCTACGCAGAAGGTAAGTAAAGATAATGCTGAGGTAAATGTTGATCCAACATTGTACCGTTCTATGATTGGTAGCTTATTGTATCTTTCTGCGAGTAGACCTGATATAATGTATAGTGTTTGTGTATGTGCGAGATATCAGGTTGAGCCAAAAGTTTCTCATTTAAATGCAGTCAAAAGGATTTTGAAGTATGTTAGTGGTTCGTACAATCTTGGTTTATGGTTTTCTAAGGATACTAACACGAATCTAGTTGGTTTCAGTGATGCTGACTGGGCAGGTGACGAAGATGATCGCAAGAGCACAAGTGGTGGTTGTTTCTTCCTAGGTAACAATCTTGTGTCTTGGTATAGTAAAAAACAGAATTGCGTGTCTCTTTCTACGGCCGAGTCTGAGTATGTGGCGGCGGGCAGCTGCTGTACACAGCTCATTTGGTTGAAAAGTATGTTATGTGATTACGGCGTAGAGAGTCAGTCTGTTCTTATGTTCTGTCATAACTTGAGTGCTATTAATATCTCGAAAAATCCTATTCAGCATTCTAGGACCAAGCATATAGATATTAGACATCATTTCTTGAGAGATATGGTCGAAAAAGAATTTGTTAAGATAGAGCATATAGATACTAAGAGTCAGTTAGCTGATAATTTCAAGTTTTTCAGATGAACATTTTGAAGATCATAAGAACAATTCGATCAAAAATCAACACAATTAGTCCAAATTCAGCTTCGATCAGTCAAATTAATCAAATATTAATCATCGCAAACAATATCACATATATCATCGCAAACGTCTAAGCAAGCACCTCATACAAAAATGCAATGAACAGTGATGATCGCGATGAACAGTAGCTATCGTAAACTTCAAATTGCAGAATCGTAAACTTCAAACTCAATCAATTCAATCACACGTTTGCTCTGATACCAATTGTAATTCCCAGATTTTCACATCCAACACATATTCGAATCAAGCACAATCGACGAACTCAAGCATTAGATTAATTGAAATTACATTGATGACGATTAAGCGCGCGGAAGCTCTTGGGATTAATTTCTCAATCAATCTTCATTCAACACCAAATTCTCTCTACAATTCAAGCTCACTTTCCCTCTCTACAATTAAACCTAGCTATGCTAATGATGAGAGATAACCCTAATCTAGAGAGAGAATTCCTACGCTGAGTTATGTGTATTCTACACACACTCAACCTATATATACCAAAGCATATTTTGGTATATTTTCAATCTAGTCCCTATATTTACATAAAATACAATTTAGTCCCAAGACAAAGATAACATGATTATTGAACACTAGAAAATATTCCTAACAATCTCCCCCTTAGTGTTCAATTGTCATTGAAGCGCCGGTTGTCTTTGTCTTTGATAATCTTCAGTCTTCATCATCATTTGAACACAATAGACAGATTCCTAACAATCTCCCTCTTTGTGTTCAACTTTGAATTTGACACGGCCTTTGTTGATGTTTGAAGAAAATAGCTGAGAGCATCTGGAGAATCTTCAGTCTCCCCCTATTTACATGCACCCTCTTTTTCTTCTTTGCAACTTGAATATTCGTCACCTTCTTGCATATATCAAAGTCGCGCGGATCGTCAGCATTGACTTGTCGTGTATGCTCGAACCATGGAGAGAGGTCTTGTTTGTTGCGGTTCAGCACGTGCGTTGAAAGCTTGGCTTCTTTAATGAGTTCACGTGCTTGGCCTCCTTGATATACTTCTCCCCCTCATGGCGATGCTTTTGTATCGTCATGCTGTGTGATCAAGGTAAAACAGAGTGTTCGCTGAACGTGTTGGCGTTGAATTCCAGATGAAGTACCTGAAAACGGGACAGACGACCGATCACCGTGAAACATCCCTAGATGTCACTCTTGGTCGTTGATGCAAAGTCGCACAGACTTGCATTTGAATGGACTACGGGGCCACATAGGCATCCCGTTGACATCATTCTAGAGTCGTGCTCCAGAAGATGGCATGCTACCGTTGTTGTTTTTATGTTGCAACGGCAGGACTTCCTTCTGATCATAGAAGCACATCATTGAATGATGCGTCTACAGAAGTTCTGGCATGGTCACGTAAACCTGCAATATGTGTGTAAAAGAATGTATGTGTCCTAGAAAATTTTAAAAAACATTTAGGCTATAAGGACATACTAGACATTTACGTGTTCAAGAAAGTCGTGGTGTGGGGCTGTGGACCACTTTGTTCAATATCTCCCGCTTCCAAATGAAACGGTGATAGCATATGCGGTTCCCCGTGAGATATTGAAACATCTGTCTTTAGGGAGACAAATGAGTAGCTAGGAAGGGTCGTGCATGCGTCTTTGGACCAGATGAAGCGTCTTCTACCCGGGCTCTGATAAATCAGTCCTTTACCTATATGGTTATGGCCCGGATAGTTTGTGGTTGAGTTGTAAGGATGTCATCGTGATACGCTCAATACCCTCACATACACTCGGGGTTTGTTCCTGGGTTAGGATCAGTTGGGTCTACTGAACCTTGGGAACAGGTATGTGAACAACTCTTTTGTGTCCATGCGCTTGTTGGCATTTAGGTAGCTCTCCCTCTTCAAAGCATAAAGGTTGTCTTCAGGGCATTCCCTTTTAAGCTCTAGCGCTGTTTTTAGGTAACAGTCCCCCTAAATCCTTGCGCTAATTCTAATGTGATGCCCTTGCTCCCCCTAAATAGATGCGCTTTTTGAGAAATTGCATATTACGAAGAAATCAAGCGCCTTTTGTATTTGAAGTGACACTCCCTAATAAATGTGCCCTTTTGCACTTATAAGTATCACTCCCCATCGAACATATACGCTTTTTATATTAGAACTATGGTAATATGCCCTTTTAAAATTCATGCGCCTTGCCTATCTATCTATTCACTCCCCCCAAAACAAATATAGAATATGAAGACCGACAATATAGAGTTTGACTCCCTCAAAATTCAAGCGCCTTTTGAAATTTGAAATCGGCTCGGCCTTCTTTAAACATTGTAGCTCAATTTTGTTTTTCTACCTTTTTTTCTTTTTTTTTTAATTTTTTTTTATGGCCTTTTTTTTTTTTTTTTTTTTAATGGCCTTTCATTTTTTTTTTTTTTGGCCTTTTTTTTATGGCCTTTTCCTTTTTTTTTAATAACAGAAAAAGAAAAGAAAAATAAAAATAAAAACAATGTCAAATCAAGAGCGTTGGAGTAGTCTTAATTTGGTGTGTTTGCTCACGTCACATACCGATCACGTGTGTGGAGCAAACCGAATACCACACGCGTCGGGGTCTTGTGCGACTGCTCATCATCGTATACCGACCATACATGTGGAGCAATCGTCGTCTATTTACCATATATGATCGGGAACCTGCAAAATATTATCGGGACTTTGGTATCCATTTTTGGACGGGTCCTCCCTGGTTAGCAGTGAAACAATTATGCATATAAGGTTCAAATTTGGAATCAAAATTATCACATAAAGTAGTCATAGGAATCCACATTTGTTGAGGACTACTTATTTCAATTTCTAGCTTAGGTTTCCAAATTTGTTGAACCTTTTTGAAATTTAACATTTCAGCATTGGTGAATGTGTGTCTTTTTGTAGAAGAGAAAATTTTCTCTTTCGCCAGTCGCTTAAGATGCAATTCGGATTTGACTTTGACCGGGTACTTGAGAGAGGAATACGAGCTTATAGAATCAATAGCATTAAGTATAGAAGTATCGCATTTCCTACCTTCTAGACTCACATCATTCACTTTGTAATGTGTATTAGAAAATTTATTTTGATTCAGACAATTGTTATTTTTAGACATTTCAGTTTTAATAGAGAATGTATAATTATTGTCTGCTTTAGCTTTAGTAGCTTCTTTCTTTAATTTTGATTTTAGAATGACTTTAGTCATTTTTGGATTAGGAATAGAGGTAAAACCTAATTTAGTCGTGGCAATAGAAGATGATTTGTCTTCCTCTATTTTTTCTTTCTTGATAGCTTTAGTCATTCTTGTGCCCTTTTGAGAGGAATTTTTGAGAATTAACTTCTCCTTTAAAAGCTTATCCCTTTGAGCTCGAAACCCGTTTCGTTCGGAATCCAGAAGAGAGTGTAATTCATCAATTTTGTGAGCACTTTCTGGAGTGTAGCAATCCTTAGGTTCGGGTTTTATCGATAGTATAGAATGTTCCTCGGTTGACATTGACTCAATTGTTTGAGTCGACTTGTTTCGAGACAATTTTTGCTCAATTTGTTCTTTCTTTGCAAGAAGAACCTCTAGTTCTTTAATTTTACAGTGTAATCTAGTGAGTTCTTCAGAAAGACATTTATTTTGAGCTTGATAATCTTTATTTTCCTTTAGTTCTGTTGTTTCAGAATTTGATTTAGCAAGATCATTGTTAAGTTTAGCTATTTTCTCATTAGCTAATTGAAGCTTTATTCCTAGATTGGCTTCTTCTAATAGATGTTTTCTTAGGACAACTTCATTATTGACTAATCTTGCTTCTAATTTCTTGACCATTTCTTTTTCATTATTTGTGGATGAGAATTTTTGCAACATTGACTTGTTTGCTTCATCACAGGCAGACAGACTTGTTTTCAACTCACATATTTTTTATTCATGTTCTGTGGTCTTAGTCTTCAACCTTATAATCTCATCCTTTGCATTGGTCAATTGGCATTCAAGACTAGCTTCAATTTCTAGATGTTTTCTTAAGACACGCTCGTTATTAGCTAGCCTCGCTTCTAGTGTCTTGATCATTTGTTCGTGAAATAAATCCATTTTAATCTTTTCAGTTCAAATATAGAATTTTGAAAATTTAAGTTCAAATAATGTTGGTAATTAAATTCTATATAGAATGCTGGATTTTTAAATTTTGTTCAAATAAAATTGTTGGATGTATATGATCGTTGACGTGTTTTAGAATTGATTTTAAATTTGATTAATGTTTTCGATTCCGTTTATATTTGAATTTTGATATTAACCTCAACCTTTTAATTTCTCTTAAGTTTTAATCTTTTCAGCGCAACAAAGTTTTAGATACAACAAAGTATTAAAAGTCAAGCCGTGAGCAATGTAACGTAAAGTTTTAAAATAATTTTCGGCTTTAAAAGATAAAGTGTATCTCAAACTTTTTATATTATTAAAAGAATGTAAGGTTTTGCGGTTCAGATTTGACACTGTATTAGTTTACGAATGAAAGAAAAGCTGTAAACAGTGGTTTTTAGTTTACGAGTAAAGAATGTTTACGAATAAGAAGTATTCGTAAACTTTTTCTTACTGATGGACATAGATTCGTAAACCTCTTCCTAAATAAGTTTACGAATGAAGAATATTCGTAAACCTTTCTTATTGATAGTTTACGAATGGGATTTATTCGTAAACAGTAGATATGTGTATGTTTACGATCGAAATAGAATCGTAAACAGTAACAATCGTAAAGTAAAGCTTTGAAGTTTCCGAATGAATGAGAGCAGTAAACAGTAAGTTCCGTAAAGTAAGTGTAAGTTTACGTTTGGCTTGAACGAAATGTTAAATGCGTGGAAGCTTAATTCAAACCTTAATCGTTTGAGAAACCGTTCGATCTGGGCAGAGTGGATCCGAAACCTACTTGATTATCGAGCAGCAAATCCAGATGATAATCAAGAGGTCTTCAATTCATCTTCGATCGAATTTTGTTTGTGTTTCAGATAGAAGGTTTACGGGTCTAAGTTTGTATGAAAAGGTTTTCGTAATGATTTTTAAATTTTTAAAATGACTTATACGAAAAAAAATTATACTGAGAATAATTTTTGTACTGAAAAATTTTACCGGTCAAAAAAATTTCTGTAGGTCCAGTTTTAACGCATCCAACGAATGAAACTTGAGAATTAGATCGAATGAGAATTACCTTGATTAATAACGCGCGGAAGACTTTGGTATAAACTCAATCAATCTTCATTGCAATCCAAGTTTCTCTCTACAATATACCTCACTTTCCCTCTCTACAAGTAAGCCCTAATTATGCTAATGATGAGAGAGAAATCTATTCTAGAGAGAGAAACAATTACTCAAGTTATGTGTAATTTACACACACTTGCCCTATATATACCAAAGCATACTTTGGTATATTTACACTTTAGTCCCTATATTTATATAAAATGCAATTAAGTCCCTAGACAAAGATAACATGATTATTGAACACTAGAAAATATTCCTAACAATCTCCCCCTTAGTGTTCAATTGTCATTGAAGCGCCGGTTGTCTTTGTCTTTGATAATCTTCAGTCTTCATCATCATTTGAACACAACTAAAAGATTTCTAACAATCTCCCCCTTTGCAGCAGAAAGATTCCTAACAATCTCCCCCTTTGCAGCAGAAAAGATTCCTAACAATCTCCCCCTTTTTAAAATCTCTGCCTTTGTATTCAACTTTGAATTTGACACGGTCTTCTGTTGTTGTTTGAAGAAAATAGCTGAGAGCATCTGGAGAATCTTCAGTCTCCCCCTATTTACATGCACCCTCTTTTTCTTCTTTGCAACTTGAATGTTCGTCACCTTCTTGCATATATCAGAGTCACGCGGATCGTCAGCATTGACTTGCCGTGTATGCCCGAACCATGGAGAGAGGTCTTGTTTGTTGTGGTTCAGCACGTGCGTTGAAAGCTTGGCTTCTTTAATGAGTTCACGTGCTTCGCCTCCTTGATATACTTCTCCCCCTCATGGCGATTCATTCGTATCGTCATGCTTGTGATCAAGGTGAAGCAGCTTGGGCTGATCGTGTTGTCGTTGAATTCCGGATGAAGTACCTGAAAACGGGACAGACGACCGATCATCGTGAAACATCCCTTGATGTCACTCTTGGTCGTTGATGCAAAGTCACACAGACTTGCATTTGAAGGGACTACGGGGCCACATAGGCATCCCGTTGACATCGTTCTAGAGTCGTGCTCCAGAAGATGGCCTGCTACCGTTGTTGTTTTTATGTTGCAACGGCAGGACTTCCTTCTGATCATAGAAGCACATCATTTAATGATGCATCTACAGAAGTTCTGGCATGGTCACGTAGACCTGCAATATGTGTGTAAAAGAATGTATGTGTCCTAGAAAATGTAAAAAAATTTAGGCTATGAGGACACACTAGACATTTACGTGTTCAAGAAAGTCGTGGTGTGGGGCTGTGGACCACTTTGTTCAATATCTCCCGTTCCAAATGAAACGGTGATAGCATATGCGGTTTCCCGTGAGATATTGAAATATCTGTCTTTTGGGAGACAAATGAGTAGCTAGGAAGGGTCGTGCATGCGCCTTTGGACCAGATGAAGCGTCTTCTACCCGGGATCTGATAAATCAGTCCTGTACCTATATGGTTATGGCCCGGATAGTTTGTGGTTGAGTTGTAAGGATGTCATCGTGATACGCTCAATACTCGCACATACACTCTGGGTTTGTTCCTGGGGTAGGATCAGTTGGGTCTACTGAACCTTTGGAACAGGTATGTGAACAACTCTTTTTGTATCCATGCGCTTGTTGGCATTTAGGTAGCTCTCCCTCTTCAAAGCATGAAGGTTGTCTTCAGGGCATTCCCTTTTAAGCTCTAGCGCTGTTTTTAGGTAACACTCCCCCTAAATACTTGCGTTAATTCTAATGTGATGCCTGTGCTCCCCCTAAATAGATGCATTTTTTGAGAAATTGCATATTACGAAGAAATCAAGCGCCTTTTGTATTTGAAGTGACACTCCCCAATAAATGTGCCTTTTGCACTTATAAGTCTCACTCCCCCTAAAACATTTGCGCTTTTTACATTAGAACTATGGTAATACGCTCTTTTGAAGTTCATGCGCCTTGTCTATCTATCTATCCACTCCCCCAAAAAGAATATAGAATATGAAGACCGACTACTCTATAAAATTAAGCGCTATTTATAGTAAGTCGAACTCCCTATGAAAATCAAAAACTGAAAATATAGAGTTTGACTCCCCTGAAATTCAAGCGCTTTTGACTTTGAAATCGGCTCGGCCTTCTTTAAACATTGATGCTCAAAGGATTTTTTTTTTTTTTTTTTTTTTTTTTTTAATAGCCTTTTCCTTTATTTATTTATATTTTTTTTTTATGGCCTTTTCCTTTATTTATTTATTTATTTTTTTTATGGCCTTTTCCCTTTTTTTTTTTTTTTAATGGCTTTTCCTTTATTTTTTATGGCCTCTTTTTTTTTTTTTTTTTTTATAGCCTTTTCTTTCTTTTTTTTTTTTTTTTTTATAACGAAAAAATAAAAATAAAAACAATGTCAAATCAAGAGTTTTGGAATAGTCTTGATTTGGTGTGTTTGCTCACGTCGCATACCGATCACGTGTGTAGAGCAAACCGAATACCACACGTGTCGAGGTCTTGTACGACTGCTCATCATCGCATACCGACCATACATGTGGAGCAATCGTCGTCTATTTACCATGTATGATCGGGAAACTGCAAAACAAATTATCGGGACTTTGGTACCCATTTTTGGACGGGTCCTCCCTGGTTAGCAGTGAAACAATTATGCATATAAGGTTCAAATTTGGAAGCAAAATTATCACATAAAGCAGTCATAGGAATCCACATTTGTCGAGGACTACTTATTTCCATTTGTAGCTTAGGTTTCCAAATTTGTTGTACCTTTTTGAAATTTAACTTTTCAGCATCGGTGAATGTGTGTCTTTTTGTAGAAGAGAAAATTTTCTCTTTCGCCAGTCGCTTAAGATGCAATTCGGATTTGACTTTGACAGGGTACTTGAGAGAGGAATACGAGCTTATAGAATCAATAGCATTAAGTATAGAAGTGTCGTATTTCCTACCTTCTAGACTCACATCATTCACTTTGTAATGTGTACTAAATAAGCTACTTTTGTTTAGACAATTATTACTTTTGGACGTTTCAGTTTTAATAGAGAATGTGTAATTATTGTCTACTTTAGTTTTAGTAGCTTCTTTCTTTAATTTTGATTTTAGAATGACTTTGAGTATTTTTGGATTAGGAATAGAGGTAGAACCAAATTTAGTCGAGGCAATAGAAGATAATTTGTCTTCCTCTATTCTTTCTTTCTTGATAGCTTTAGTCTTTCTTGCGCCTTTTTTAGAGGAATTTTTGAGAATTAAATTCTCCTTTAAAAGCTTATCTATTTGAGCTCGAAACCCGTATGGAGTGTAGCAATCCTTAGGTTCGGGTTTTATTGATAGTATAGAATGTTCCTTTGTTGGCACTGACTCAATTGTTTGAGTCGACTTATTTAGATACAAATTTTGCTCAAGTTGATCTTTCTTTACCAGAAGAAGCTCTAGTTCTTTAATTTTAGAGTGTAATCTTGTGCATTCTTCAGAAAGATCTTTATTTTGAGCTTGATAATCTTTATTTTCCTTTAGTTCTGTTGTTTCAGAATTTGATTTAGCAAGATCATTGTTAAGTTTAGCTATTTTCTCATTAGCTAATTGAAGTTTTATTCCTAGATTGGCTTCTTCTAATAGATGTTTTCTTAGGACAACTTCATTATTGGCTAATCTTGCTTCTAATTTCTTGACCATTTCTTTTTCATTATTTGTGGATGAAGATTTTTGCAACATTGAATTGTTTGCTTCATCACAGGCAGACAAACTTGTTTTCAACTCACATATTTTTTATTCATGTTCTGTGGTCTTAGTCTTCAACCTTATAATCTCATCCTTTGCATTGGTCAATTGACATTCAAGACTAGCTTCAATTTCTAGATGTTTTCTTAAGACACGCTCGTTATTAGCTAGCCTCGCTTCTAGTGTCTTGATCATTTGTTCGTGAAATAAATCCATTTTAATCTTTTCAGTTCAAATATAGAATTTTGAAAATTTAAGTTCAAATAATGTTGGTAATTAAATTTCTATATAGAATGTTGGATTTTAATTTTGATCAAATAGAATTGTTGGATGTATATTGATCGTTGACGTGTTTTAGAATTGATTTAATTTTTGATCAATATTTTTTTATTCTGTTTAGAAAATTTTAGATATTGATATTAACCGCAAACTTTTAATTTCAGTTCAGTTCATAAGCTTTTCAGCACAGCAAAGTTTAGATACAAAATATTAATTATCGACTTAGATTGTATCTTAGACTTTGTATATTATTAAAAGAATGTAAGTTTTTACGGTTCTGATTTTACACAGTATTAGTTTACGAATGAAAGAGAAGCTGTAAACAGTGCTTTTTAGTTTACGAGTATAGAGTGTTTACGAATGAGAATCGTTCGTAAACTTTTAATCATTCGTAAACCTTTAAGAATGTTATCAGGGTAAGGTTTTCGTTCGTAAACTGTTATCAGGATGAGGTTTACGAATGAAAATGATTCGTAAACACTGTATGGGAAGTTTACGAATGTAACTTATTCGTAAACTTGAACGGATGAGGTTTACGAATGAAATAATTTTCGAAGACTAAGTCTTGAATGGTTTACGAATGATGAGTATTCGTAAACTTAAGGATTCGTAAACAGGAAGGTTTACGATCGTAAAGATTCGTAAATTCTTTTACGAATGAAAGTGATTCGTAAACTCAAACAGGAATAGAGGTTTACGATTACCTCTGTCGTAAACTCGACTTTATGTTTACGATTGAAATTCGTTCGTAAACACTGACACTCTTCCACTTAGTGAATCGTAAAACTCAGTTTATCTAGGTTTACGAATGAATAAACTCTGAGATTCGTAAAATTATATTCGTAAACTGAGTTTATCTTGGTTTACGAATGAAATCACTAAGATTCGCAAACTAACGTTCGTAAACCTTTAATCGTTCGTAAACAGTACTCTTTAGTTTACGATTGAATAGTATTCGTAAACCTTCACACACTGTTGAGATCGTAAACAAGGTTTACGATTGAAAATCTTTCGTAAACAGTAGTTTCGTAAAATAAAGTTTACGATTGAAAAGTATTCGTAAACAGTGCATTCGGATAGTTTACGACTGAAAAAGCGTTCGTAAACAGTGACTTCAAAGGTTTACGATCAAAAAGCGTTCGTAAACAGTTACCTCGAGATAGTTTACGAATGAAGATGATTCGTAAACAGTGCCTTGATATTTACGAATGAAAAGTATTCGTAAACAATTATTTTTACTGGTTTACGAATGAAACTGATTCGTAAATAGTAACTTTACGAATGGAAACTGAATGGATCGTAAACTTAAGTGTTTGACCGTAAACTTTTACACACTGTAAAGGTTTGACCGTAAACTTTAACCGCGTAGACAAGGTTTACGATTGGAAAGCGTTCGTAAACCTTTCGTTGACCGTAAAGTTTTCGTTCGCAAAGCTAATCGACAGACTATTGCAAAGTTAATATTCGTAAATCTTCCATTCGTAAACTTTGCAATAAAAGTAAAACTCGATCATAAACACTTAAATTCTCAAATTAAGCTCAGATAATCGATCGAAATCAGCAATTAAACATGTAAAAACACTCGATTAAACCAGATCAAAAGCAAAACATAAACAATTTTCGAGATTTTCACATGAACAATTTGAAGATCAAATGAACAGTTCGATCAAAAATCAAACAATTTGGTCCAAATTCAGCAATAATCAGCTCAATTAATCAACTATTAATCATCGCAAACAGTATCAAACACATCATCGCAAACATCTAAGCAAGCAGGACATATAAGAAAGCGATGAACAGTGTAAATCGCGATGAACAGTGCAATGAACAGTAGCTATCGTAAACATCAATTCATCAATCGAACACCATCGTAAACATCAAATTAAGCTTAAAAATCAATTCAGTGGCACACGCATGCTCTGATACCAATTGTAGGTCCAGTTTTAACGCATCCAACGAATGAAACTTGAGAATTAGATCGAATGAGAATTACCTTGATTAATAACGCGCGGAAGACTTTGGTATAAACTCAATCAATCTTCATTGCAATCCAAGTTTCTCTCTACAATATACCTCACTTTCCCTCTCTACAATTAAGCCCTAATTATGCTAATGATGAGAGAGAAATCTATTCTAGAGAGAGAAACAATTACTCAAGTTATGTGTAATTTACACACACTTGCCCTATATATACCAAAGCATACTTTGGTATATTTACACTTTAGTCCCTATATTTATATAAAATACAATTAAGTCCCTAGACAAAGATAACATGATTATTGAACACTAGAAAATATTCCTAACAATTTCGTTACCCAAAATTTTTCCTAAGTCTCGGAAAACCTTTGTAAAGTAGGTAAAAAAAATCTCGTAGCAAAAATTTGAAAGTTTTAGGACTTTTTTTATTTTTATTTTTTTTACTGAAAACCTTTTCAAATGTTTACGGGTCTTTAGGTTTACGGGCAGTATTTGACCGTAAACTTTTGCTATCCGTAAACAGTGCCTGTCTAGTTTACGAATGAAATGTATTCGTAAACAGATCACTTAGATAGTTTACGAATGAGATATGTTCGTAAACCGTGCCTTGATATTTACGAATGAAAAGTATTCGTAAACAATTCTTTTTACTGGTTTACGAATGAAACTGATTCGTAAACAGTAACCCGTAAAGTAAAGTTTACGATTGAAAAATATTCGTAAACCTTTACACACTGTTGAGATCGTAAACAAGGTTTACGATTGAAAATCTTTCGTAAACCTCTGGTTGACCGTAAACTTAAATGCTTTGACCGTAAACTATAAAGCTTTGATCGTAAAGTTTTCTGTTCGTAAACTAGGTTTTTTATTCGTAAACTTTACAAATACAGTAAAATTTGATCAAAAACACTTAGATTCTCAAATTAACCTCAGATAATTGATCGAAAATAGCAAGTAATCACGTAAAAACACTCGATTAAACCAGTTCAAAGCAAAACATATATAATTTTCGAATTTTTCAGATGAACATTTTGAAGATCATAAGAACAATTCGATCAAAAATCAACACAATTAGTCCAAATTCAGCTTCGATCAGTCAAATTAATCAAATATTAATCATCGCAAACAATATCACATACATCATCGCAAACGTCTAAGCAAGCACCTCATACAAAAATGCAATGAACAGTGATGATCGCGATGAACAGTAGCTATCATAAACTTCAAATTGCAGAATCGTAAACTTCAAACTCAATCAATTCAATCACACGTTTGCTCTGATACCAATTGTAATTCCCAGATTTTCACATCCAACACATATTCGAATCAAGCACAATCGATGAACTCAAGCATTAGATTAATTGAAATTACCTTGATGACGATTAAGCGCGCGAAAGCTCTTGGGATTAATTTCTCAATCAATCTTCATTCAACACCAAATTCTCTCTACAATTCAAGCTCACTTTCCCTCTCTACAATTAAACCTAGTTATGCTAATGATGAGAGAGAACCCTAATCTAGAGAGAGAATTCCTACCTTGAGTTATGTGTATTCTACACACACTCAACCTATATATACCAAAGCATATTTTGGTATATTTTCAATCTAGTCCCTATATTTACATAAAATACAATTTAGTCCCAAGACAAAGATAACATGATTATTGAACACTAGAAAATATTCCTAACAGGATATCAAAGGTAAGAAAGAGCAGAAAATGAAAGAAAAATGAGTACAGGGTGTTCGAACAGAAAATGAATGAAAAAGTTTTTGAGTATGTTGGGTCAAATGTTGGGCAACATTTGTGACTAACCTGTTTGGCGATGCTATATTCTCTGTGCTTGTTTATGTGTCTGATGTCTTATCTATACATATATATAGTCAGTCATGTCTAGTTTACGTATCTCTCAAGTTAAGTTCATGGGAAGAACGGTGATCTCCTCGTGGTTCATGCGCTCATCGATGTATCCTAATCGGTTAGTATCATATGATTTCGACTTGATTTACTTGGTCTCCTTATTTGCACGGTTTTTACTCCACTAAAGCATGATATTTTTTTACCGTTATTTTGAAGCCAATTTACAGCCCAAGTTACCGTTAGATTCACGATTTATTTTAATGGGTATGTGAGAGAAAAATTTCTGACCGTTACTCTGCACTGTCATCAATTTTTTACCGTTGGAAAAATTTTTCTGTTTTGGTTTTATTTATATACTTGGTCTTAGCCTAAATTATCTCAACTGCACAAATTTATTGCTAATATCTGCGTTTATCTCTGATTCTCTGCAATTCCTTCTTCATTCTTCTTCTGCTTTCATAACCTAGATTCTTTCGATTTCGTTTAATTTCGATGGCAAACTCACCCCTGCTGAGCCGCAGAATGTTGACACAACATCCAGCCCATACAGCGAAGACCCCAATCCGTTGGCGATGGTGATCTATGTGCCGCCTGAAGAAAGGTCACCACAGCGCACAGAATCGTCGATTCCACCTGAAGAGGAGAATCCGCCTGAAATTCCCTCACCTCAACCCGATGACGTACCGATTCCTCTTGAAATCCGCTCGCCTCCGCGCTTCGAAGTGCCTATGCCACATGAAGTTCATACTCCTCTGCGCTACGAAGCTCCCTTCGAGGCTGAGCAGGAACAAGAAGCAGAACCCAATCCGATGCCTACTGATATGAGCTCATCCACGACGGACAGCTCTGAGGCCGATGATAGCTCTGACGAAGACTTCAACGAAGCAGGGGGAGAATCCTCTGAATCTGAGTTCATCGACGCTTTTATGGGTGAATCTGACGATGAAGGCCTCCCAGACTCGGTACCTTTGGGAATTCTCTACAACAAGATGAGGACGAGCCGTGGGAAAAGACCAATGGTGTTTGAATCGCCTCCGTCAAAAAGGGCGAGAGTGAGTGAAACTGCTGGAGCCGGGCCGAGCGAACAGGCTGATGCTTATGTGAATGTTGGAGCTGATGCTGATCCAACATTTGGCGCTGACGAGGAAATGCCCGACGAGTCTGACTGGGAAGTTCCTCCACAACCTCAGAGGTTCTATTCTACAAAGTGTGAGGAATTCTTCAACTCACTACGCTCGAGGAACTTGAGGATTGAGAAGACGATCGATAAAAATAGTTTCCGACAGCACGGCGTCTTGGAGTTCTTGGAGTCGAGGCACCTTGGGAAGGCTGTGCTCAAGCTGGGTGACCATTCTGACAAAGTGACGAGAGAGTTCTATGCTAATCTCTCTTCAAAGGTCAACGAACCAGACTCGAGGAAGTTTGGTAAGGTTTATTTGAGAAATCGTCTTTATGACTTTACTCCTGCTTTGATAAATGAACTATTGGAGACTCCGGAGGTGGATCAATTTGGTGAGGCTGATATGGATGAAGTGGTCTCATTCATCACTGGTGGGAAGGTGGTGAGGTGGACGAAGAATTTCGCTGCCACGTCTCTAACATCGCTCTACACGGTGCTCTTCAAGCTGGCGATTTTCAATTGGCTGCCCACGGCCAATGACACTAGAGTGACAGAACCGATGGCACAGCTCATGTATGCTTTGGGGAACAACCTTCCTATCAACTGGGGAGAATACATCCTCAATCAAATTGCGTACCAAGCTGAAAGGATCGGGAAAGGTATTCTACCGTTTCCCTCGATAATCTGGTCGGTGCTGGTTCGAGGAGGCTTCCAACCTTCTCAGGGAGACAACGTGGTGAGGAGACGGATTCACTACTCCATCGCGGCAAACCATCTGACAGGACGGAACAAAGTTGTTGATCTGCCCTGGCAAGGAGCCCAGAATGTTGGTCCTGAAGTTGGTTCAACATCTGCTTCAACATCTATCTTGGAGCGCCATCTTAAGTATCTGGACGATACTATAGCTTCGCTGGTGGAACAACGTGAGGTACTTAGAAGCTTCCTTTCTTCCCAAAAAGGGGGAGATGGAGATGGTGCTAGTGCTGATGCTGCTGAAGCTGATGAAGAGACTGAGATGGAGGAAGTTACTGCTGTTGGAGTTGAAGACGCTGTTGTTGCTGAAGAAGAGTTGCGGAAGAAGAAGCTGGAGTTGAGCAAGCTGCTGAAGGAGCAGAAGAGCAAGCTGCTGTTGGAGAATCATCATCTGATTCTATTGAATCACTTAATTTTTAGATTCTCTAATTGTATTTGCTGTGTTTTGTTTTGCAGATTTATTCGAGGCTAACTCAGTTTAGTCTAAGTAGTATGTATTAATGACTTTGATATTTATTGATGACTACTTTTTGTGCTGAAAGTCTTGATAATTTCAGGGGGAGCTTTTGGATTTAACTTAGCACGGGTTTTGGGAAGAAAGACAAAAGGGGGGAGATTGTTGATGTCTTACATTGACAATGTTGAGGCGACACTGGAGTCAACATTGTTGACTCAGAATAAGTCAAACCGATGTTTTGTCTTTCATGCCCAAATAACTGATTTTCCAGTTTTTGTGGATTTGTTTGAATATGTGCAGGAGTTATAAACGACTTGGACCGAGCAAATGACGTGGATTAGAGTGGAGCTAAAAATAGAAGGTGGACTTACTAAATATAGAGAAGAGAGAGAGTTCAAGAGAACAAGTCAAGTTATAGCTGAAGAAAGGGAAGCTTTCGATTATAATCTATCTGTATTTGATCACTTTTGTGCCTAGTGTGTCAGCTTTACATTTGTGTATAGGACTAGAATCTATATGTGAGCTTTGTGTGAAGTTGCTAGGCTGATTTGTACTATCGTTGATAGTTGGTTTTTGTAATCCATTCGTGAAGTGGAATTTTGCCCTGAAGGCACGCAGCAAGTTTTTATAACTTGATGCAAATTTTGAAACCCTGTGTCCATCGTGCTTGCATTTGTTTACAACTAAGTTAACTTTTCCGCTGTGCAAAAACTTTCGATCACGAATGTTCTTTCAACATTAGGGTCAACATTTTAACTGTTTGATAACTTAGTTTTGCATCCGTATTTGGGAGACCCCACCCCGACAGTCTTTTCTTTTTAGTTGATGATATTCAGACTGATGCAGTTGCGCGCCACTGATTTATTTATATATGTGAAGCTGAAGGGCAGATTTGTAATTTCATAAAAATGACAGGCTGGCACATTGGGACTAGTTAAATTTATTTTACAAAGGGGCAAATTAATAAGTCTTCGTACAGTGAGATTCTGAGTTCTTTGCTTTGAACGTGGTAGAATTAGGATGATGGTCAGGAGGCGGAGAGAAGATCAAGATCGAGAGCGTGATTTGGAGACTTGAGGATGAGTAGTTGCCTAGGTTTGAAGATGGGGCTTTTGAGATTGATGTTGATGGTAATGTCGAAAGATCGAGAATAGGTATGTCCCTCAAGGGGCTATTGATAGGCATACAATGAGGGGCTTGATCGGTTCGATGAGGTTAGTTGGCCATAATGATTTTAGCTGCTCTGAGGTCAGTTTAAGTTGTTTTCCCTGTGTTGGTGTGCCTCTTATGATATTTGGTGTTGTTAAGTTTTGATTTTTAGTGGTTTGGTTGGCGTGTTTGCTTGAGTTCTTCTGGGTTTGTTTGTCTGATTTATTGTTTTATAAGGTAATGATCTGAAATTTGGTGTGGATTAGCTGCTTTGGATTGGATTTTTGGGAGGTTGATAACATTCTTTGTGGTTTTACACTTGAACAGATTAGGACTTTGTGCTTCTATGATTTCATATTGGACAGACAATATGTTTGATTTGGGTTAAAATCTTTCTCTGGATATAGTTTTGGTGAGATATTGTGAGCAATTCAAGGGTGTGCTTGATCTTGGTTAAGAAGATGGACTTGTTTAACTTTGGTTCAGACATATCATTCTATCCCCTTTGGAAAATGAAGCTGCTCTGTTCAAGGGACTCGCAGAAAACATAAACTGCCAGTAACCTCAATGAATTAGTAAGTATTTTATGACTTACTCTTTTTGTTTGCGTTGAAGTTCCGACGATTTGATGAATATATTTGAGCTCGATGGACTTCCATCAGAAGACAATCCGTATCTGCTCAATGGAGATTTCGTAGACAGGGGTTCAATGAAGTCGCCACCTTTTAATATTGGTTCTCATAATTCACATCCATGTATCTTTTTCTTCAGCTATATGCCTTTCTCGCGGAAACCATGAAAGCAAGAGCATGAACAAGATATACGGTTTCAAGGGGGAGGTCAGGTCCAAATTAAGCGACACTTTCATGGAAATATTCGCTGAGGTGTTCTGTTGTTTGCCTCTGGCCCATGTCATAAATGGGAAAATTCTTGTAGTCCACGGAGGCCTTTTCAGTGTGGATGGTCTGAGGTAGGGGTGTGTGCGTGGTGCGGTTTTGTGCTGTTTTTGATCAATTTCACACCAAATTGCTATATGCGATTTTTTGAAAAAGAAATCTTAAATTGCGGTTTTGAAAAATAAAACCATATGTGCGGTTTGGAGCGGTTTGGACGGTTGCGGTGCGGTTTTGCGGTTTTTAACTGACACAAGTAAAATGCTTATATTTTGTTGAATATTACTACTTTTGATTAACGAGCCTAAGCTTAAATAATAAAGTCTTACATATTAGAACCAAGTCCAGTAGTCAAATCATAAATATTTTAAGTTTCAAAACGAGACAAAATAATAAAACATGAAATAAATTATTTTATTAGTTGTAAATGAACTCTGATCTTTATAATATGTGTTAGGATGATTCGACTATTCAATCAAGGTTAAATGCGATTTGTGTTTAGAATTTTAGCTCTGTCGAAAACACAAACACATGGCAGACACAAAACATTTACGTGGTTCGGATTCGAGAAAGAATCCTACATCCACGGAGCCAAGAACAAATGATTTTATTGATGATCAGGTGTTACAGAACAGATTCTCTCCTTCACTGATGTGCTTACAACTCTCTTTCACGTCACAGAGTTTCACACACTCGCACACAAAGGAATAAAATGATCTGCACTCTGTCACTCTGCTTCTGCCTTCTCTATTCTGTTATATTCGTCAACATTCTTTTCTCATTGAGCTGAGCTGGCAGAGAAAACGTCTAAAGCAATGACAACTTTATAAGTTCTATTTCACTCAAGTGTTTTCCCTTTTATGCCCTTGCATGACACTGATTTCCCAGAATTCTCAGGCAAGAATGAGTGATTTACTTCAACATTTCTCCACCTTAAATCCTTATTCCATCATTGTTCTTGACTCAACATGCTTCTCAGCATCATCGACCACTTACACAACCAATTCTTTCCAAGCAATACTCAAATTTCTTGCTGGGAATTGGCTTAGTGATCATATCTGCGGGATTCAAATCTGTTGCAATCTTCCACACCTTTACTTTGCCTGATTCGATCACGTTTCTAATAAAGTGAAGTCTCACATCAACGTGCTTAGTCCGTTCATGATATACATTATCTTTTGACAGATGTATAGCTCCCTGATTATCACAATGAACTCCAACGCATGATTGATCTATCATAAGTTCTCGAACCAAGCCTCGCAACCAGACTGCTTCCTTTACTGCTTCAGTCAAAGCGATGTACTCAGCTTCAGTACTTGAAAGAGCCACTACTTTCTGCAACGTGGTTTTCCAACTTATAGCTGTGCCATATGATGTGAACACAAGCCCAGAGAGTGACTTCCTTGTGTCCAAACATCCTGCATAATCAGAATCTACAAAGCCTGTAATCATCTCTTCAATGCTCGATGTTACCTTGCTTTTCCTGAAAAGTAGGCCCCTCCTGATCGTACCCTTTATATATTTTAGCACCCACCTTAGAGCATCCCAATGCTCTTTTCTAGGATCAGCCATAAACCGGCTAACTACACTGACTGAATAGGCAAGGTCTGGTCTGGTACAGACCATCGCATACATGATCGAGCCTACAATGTTAGCATATGGAATTCCCTTCATAAATCTTTCCTCATCAGCTGTGACAGATTCCACTCCAGTTTTCAGTTTGAAATGAGGTGCTAGTGGTATACTAACAGGTTTTGATTCAAACATGTTAAACTTTTTCAGCACCTCGCTCAAGTATCTCTGTTGTGACAAGAACAAGGAATTTTCTGCCCTTTTTTCTGTCTATCTCCATGCCTAAGATCTTGCTAGCAGCCCCAAGATCCTTCATATCGAACTCAGATTTTAAAAGCTGCTTAATTCTGAGTATTTCCTCTTTGTTTTTACTTGCAACAAGCATATCGTCCACATACAAAAGCAAGTAACTCATTTCTGTGTTCAAGCACTTTCTGTAATAGACACATGCATCATACTCACTTCTCTTAAATCTGATCTTAGTCATGAAGAGATCAAATCTCTTATTCCATTGTCTGGGACTTTGTTTCAGACCATAAAGAGATTTTGCTAGCAGGCATACCTTATTCGGTGTTCCCTGTTCTTCAAAGCCTTGGGGCTGTTGCATGTAAATCTTCTCATCCAACTCTCCGTACAAGAACGCGGTCTTGACATCTAGTTGCTCCAATTCAAGGTCGTTTTGAGCTACTATAGACAACAATAGGCGTATGGACCTATGCTTCACAACTGGAGAGAAGACTTCATGATAATCAACTCCTTCCTTTTGAGTGAATCCCCTTGCAACAAGCCTAGCTTTAAATCTGATTCTCTCCCTGTCCTTCAAACTTCTTTTTGTAAATCCACTTGCACGTGATAAGCTTTTGATTCTGAGGTTTATCAACAAGCATCCAAGTGTGATTCTTTCTTAATGATTCCATTTCATCTTGCATTGCCTCAAGCCATAAACCGCGTTCACTGCTCTTCATTGCTTCAGCAAAGGTCTTTGGCTCTTCATTTATCCCTTCTGCAACTGATAAAGCAAAAGCCATAACATCTACATGACCATATCTCCTAGGAGGTTTAATAACTCTCCTTTCTCTGTCTCTACAAAGGGAGTATTCATGCAGATTTTCATCATCTGATGAATCTGAATTTTCAGCAAGCCAATTCTGTGTTTCAGCTTGTTTCCCTGTTTCGTGATTTGTTTCTTGATCAGTTGCTGTAACTTTATGTTCCTCATCGCTTTTCTCTACCTCAACTCCAACAGTATCACCAAAGTCAGGGTTATTAGATTCATCATTTTCCGTTTCAGCATTTGAAGTCTTAAGCAGATTTCCCATTTGAGTTTCATTAAATGTTACATCTCTGCTTATAATGCATTTCTTCATACCATGCTCGAGGCTCCATAATTTGTATCCCTTTACCCCGTCAGGATATCCAATGAAGATGCACTTGATTGCTCTAGGGTCCAACTTATCTCTTTTCACATGAGCATATGCCATACAATCGAACACTCTCAAGTTTTTCAGACTTGGCAAAGAACCTGTCCATCTTTCTTCAGGTGTTATCATATCCAAGGCACTTGAGGGACATCTATTTATCAAGTACGTGGCAGTAGCTATCGTTTCAGCCCAAAATGACTTTGGAAGGCCTGCGGTAAGCAACATACATCTGGTCCTCTCAAGCAAGGTTCGATTGAACCTTTCCGCTAATCCGTTTTGTTGAGGTGTTCCAGGTACTGTTTTATGCCTTGAAATTCCCTCACTTTGACAGAACTTATCAAACTCGTTAGAGCAGAATTCCAATCCGTTGTCTGTTCTAAGCTTCTTCACTTTCCTTCCCACTTGCAGCTCCACCTTTTTCTTCCAAGTCTTGAATGCCTCAAATGCTTCATCTTTCGATTTCAAGGTTATTGTCCATAGCTTCCTCGAGAAATCATCCACTATAGACATGAAGTATCTTCCACCCGAATGCGACAAAACCTTGGCTGGCCCCCACAGATCACTGTGAATGTAGTCGAGTGGGCCTTTAGAACAATGCATAGCAGCTGAAAATCTCAACCTATGAGCTTTTCCTAGTGTGCAATTCTCACAGAAATCTAGCTCTGTGATCTGATCCCTATCGAGAATTCCCTGTTTTGAAAGCTCTTGCAGACCTTTAAGGCTCACATGCCCCAATCTTTGATGCCACAGCTTGGTTATATCCTTTGGTTTGCTCACACTATCTGCTGAACCAGTTATTGTTTCTCCGAGAAGATGATAGATTCCATTCTCCTTGTAGCCTTTCATAATGAGTCTTGATCCTTTCATCACCTTCATGCATCCAGATTTCACCCTTGTCTCGTATCCAAGGTCATCAAGAACTCCTATAGATATGAGATTTCTTTTGATCTTGGGAATGAATCTCACATCTTTCAGCAACAATTCTTCGCCAGTATGAAATTTGAGTCGTATTGAACCAAGGCCAACTACCTTGCATGGTTCATTGTTTCCAAGCAGAACTGTTCCTCCATCATACCACCTGAAAGCTTCCATCAAGGATTTGTTTGGTGAGATATGAAACGTGCAGGCTGAGTCCAAAATCCACCCATCCTTCAAATCCTTAGTCCTCTCCGTGACATTCAGAATTTCAGCCGAGTCATATCCTTCAAGTGCTACATTTGAGTCGCCTTGATCTTGCATCTTGTCAGGTTTGTCTCTTGATCTCTGTGGACATAACCTCCTGATGTGTCCTTCCTCGTGGCAATAGTAGCACTTAATCTTCGACTTAGACTTATCCCTCGACTTTGATCTCCCCTTTCTGCCCTTTTTCTGCTCACGTTTCTCCCATCTCCCGCGCACATTCAGTATTTCTGCTGATACTTGTGGCTTGATATCAATTCTGCTATTCAGTTGTTTAGAATGCAAAGCTGACAGAACGTCTTCGAGTGATAATGTATCATTTCCATAGAGCAATGTCTCCTTGAAATGATGATAGCTTCTCGGCAGAGCACACAAGAGTAACAACGCTTGACTTCGATTTTCCAGATCAAGTATTATTTTGCTAAACTGATCTATTTGCTCCTCGATCGGTTTGTCTTCCTGCATCCGAAATGAATAGAGTGATTGCTTTAGATAAAGGCGATTTGCCAACGACTTTGTCATATACAAGCTCTCTAGCTTCAACCACAGAGCAGCCGCAGTATCCTCCTTTGCAGCCTGCCTAAGAACCTTATCACCCAAACTTAGAATAATCACGCTATGTGCCCGTTCTATCATTGATTTCTTCTCTGCTGCAGTAAGTTCAGCAGGCATAGATTTCTCCTCTTTCAGAGCCTCGATCAACCCTTGCTGGACCAACAGAGCTTTCATCTTCACCCTCCATAAACTAAAATCATTCAGACCCGTGAATTTTTCCACTTCGAATCTAGCCGAGCTCATCGTTTCCCTTCACGTGAACGATCCACGCTCACCGCACCACTTGTTAGGATGATTCGACTATTCAATCAAGGTTAAATGCGATCTGTGTTTAGAATTTTAGCTCTGTCGAAAACACAAACACATGGCAAACACAAAACATTTACGTGGTTCGGATTCGAGAAAGAATCCTACATCCACGGAGCCAAGAACAAATGATTTTATTGATGATCAGGTGTTACAGAACAGATTCTCTCCTTCACTGATGTGTTTACAACTCTCTTTCACGTCACAGAGTTTCACACACTCGCACACAAAGGAATAAAATGATCTGCACTCTGTCACTCTGCTTCTGCCTTCTCTATTCTGTTATATTCGTCAACATTCTCTTCTCATTGAGCGGAGCTGGCAGAGAAAACGTCTAAAGCAATGACAACTTTATAAGTTCTATTTCACTCAAGTGTTTTCCCTTTTATGCCCTTGCATGACACTGATTTTCCAGAATTCTCAGGCAAGAATGAGTGATTTACTTCAACAATATGTAGATAGAAAAATGATGAAATCATGAGTGTTGATTATGACCCAACAGGCCAGATAAATATTTTAGGAGAAATTATCCTGGAAATATTACAAGAAAAATTAGACAACTAGCTTTATAATATAAAGTTTAAAATATAAATATTAGGTCAAATTATTATTAAGCGTTTGAGTAATATCAATTTCAACTTTAATTAATTATTTAGTATTTCATTATTATGTAAATGTAATCTATTAATCTAAAAACTAAAGTTAATTAGCATAAAAATAAAATTTGATGTAATTAATATTTGACTAGTATAATGATTAAAATAAATATAATTATAAAATAAAATAAAAATACAAAAGTATGGTGCGGTTTGGTCGGTGCGGTTTGAATAAAAAAGTCAACACCGAACCATTTTTACGGTGCGGTTTGATAATGAAAATTAAACCGCGGCTTAGGCGATTAATTGAATAGGTCGGTGTGGTGCGGTGCGGTGCGGGCGGTTTTTTAAAATCGATGCACAGCCCTAGTCTGAGGCTTTCTGACATAAGAGCCATTGATCTGTTTTGCGAGCCTCCTTGAGGAAGGTACGGACTAAAGCTCTTTTTTTTCTCACTTTTAACTCTTTTATCATGCCGATTCACTATTCAGCTAATCTCCCATTATTTCTTCAAGTAAATAGGTTCAGTCGCGAAATATCTTGAATCACTCTCCTTTGATGATCATTCGCGAAATATCTTGAATCACTCTCCTTTGATGATCATACTATTTTGACATCAGCAAGTGTGATTAAATTCTCATGTTTTTGCATATGGTTTCTTTTTCAGGGTTGATGTGTGAATTGCTGTGGAGTGATCCACAGCCTCTGCTCGGGAGGGGACCAAGCAAGTGTGGCGTTGGTCCTTCCTTCAGTGCTGATGTCACCAAGAAGTTCTTAGAGGAAAACAATATAGGTAATGTAAAAGCTCCTTAGTCGTTTCCACATCTCAAACTAATATCATTCTACTGAATATTCTAACATAATCTCTGTTTGTACTGACTTGGTTGTGAGGTCCCATGAAGTTAAGGATGAAGGATATGAGATCGAGCACGACGGTAAACTCATCACAGTCTTTTCTGCTCCCAATTATTCCCATTCTGTGTCCATATATAGGCTTTTTAAGCTGCACTTGTAATAGTTAAGGTAGAACTTAGAAGTGAAACATTGTCTTGTTGAATATGTTAACTGTGATTTAACTGTGTATTTGTGTAACTTTATTCCCTCGAAAATAGATGGGAAATAAGGGTGCGTTTATTCGAATCGAAGCCCGAAGCCAAATATCGTGACGACATTTTCGTCTGTGGTAAGTTTCTATCCTACAAATTTAGCTTCTGTCTTTTTTTATCTGCAGCATTTGATATTTTATACAGAATTTGCCAACATATTATATACTTTCTGGTTGAATTGCAGCCACATTCTGATGTGGAGTCCATGGCCTATGCAAGCAACTTCTTAAGAATGTTCTCTTAATGATCAAATCGTCTGTCTCTTTGTTTTTCGCTCTTGGCTTTTCGACATTCGCCGACGACAAAGCAGCAGCGCCAGGGGAGGGGGGCTAGCTTTTGTTGGTTTTGTTTGGGAAAGTTTTTATTTATTTATAAATACTCTAATTTTTTATTCTCTTTTCGCTGTTATTAACTGGAAAATTAAAATCTTGGGATGACATTTCCTTTATTACTTCTTATGCTTCCGTTTTCCCCCCTTTAATTCCATTTGGCTTTTTTATTACTGTAATAAATTTGAAGATAATAAAAGTAACTATTACCATAAGGGTCGCATGTGCGGCATAGTTTCTTTTCTTCTTGTTGGAGGGAAAACGTGCCTTACGCCTCTCATCAAAAGATATACCTTACGTGCTTATTTTCAATAGCCAAAACTCAAAAAGGTTATTATATGAAGTCGATTCACTGTAGGAAAGCAACATTCTTAACAACATAAACGTATATTTATTTACACATTCATATTGAGGAAATAAAAGTTCAAAAAAAAAAAAAAGAATTACGAAAAAGGTCGTTGATAGGACTTCAAGCATGGGTGTTCTTGGAGCCTTTGCAAGAAATATCGATGCACTAGTTGGGTAATCTTCCTTTTTTTTTTCCTTAAAGAATTACTTTTTAATAAATAAATCTTTTTCAATGTTTGAATCTTTTGTCTATTTGCATATCAGGCCTGGAGTGATGCTTCTCTATCCCCTGTAAGCCATCTTCATTATAATCTCATCACCCCAACTATTTATTGAGTTTTATCAATATTTATATAACAAAAAAAAAAGAGTTATTTTTCTTTCGTTCGGATTGAAATAATCAGATATGCATCGATGCTGGCGATTGAAAGCCCCTCAACGTTAGACGATCAACAATGGCTGACATATTGGGTTCTCTACTCTTTCGTAACTCTATTCGAGCTTTCCTGCTGGAAAATCCTTCAATGGTAGGTACTTCAATTATTAATTTTCTTGTAAACATTATAATAAATAAAGATAAATAGACATGCAAATACTGCAGGCTTCCCTTTTGGCCATACCTCAAGCTGTTATTCTGCATGTGGCTGGTGCTTCCCATGTTCAACGGTGCTGCTTACATATACGAAAACTATGTGAGAAGATACGTTAAACTCGGGAGCTATGTGAGCCCTTATCATCCCGAGGGACAGCGTAGGGTTCTTCAGATGATGAGCCTCGACGCACGAAAATCTGTCGAGAGTTACATCGAAAGATATGGCCCCGAAGCATTCGATAGAGTGGTCAAAGCAGTAACATAATAGAAAACCCTTCTTTCATCTCTCTTTCTTAATATTTAGGCCTTGTTTGATGCTAAGTTTGAAAAGGTGTTTTTTTTTTTTTTTTTTTTTTGCGTTATTGCAGGCGGAGAAAGAAGCAAGGAAACATTAAAAGGACGCAGATGACAGAAATTAATTACAGCAAGTGATGAAGATTTGTTCATTTGATTGACACTATTTCATGTTCTTCGTAATTTTTTTTTTCATGTATCATATTTGTACGATTTCATATTGTAAATATAACATTAGCTGTCTGAAGCAAAATCAATGCTTAACATAGTAAATAATCCAATTATTATTATAACATATTAAACATTGATGCCTGAAGAAAACTGTATTCTTGGATAAGGTTGATGATGATAGACCCATCGAAAGGACCATTCTTCCCACCCATCTTGGTCGTCACTTTGTCTTTTCGGCCCATCCATGATTCTGCAACTTCGTGCTATCAATAAAAAAATACTTCTTGATATAATCCTAATTTTCTGATGATTGGGATATGAAAGATGAAAAGGAAATACATTATTACATTGGATTGGATGAATAAAACTTTATAGTTAGGCTTTACATGTTGATTAAATGACTTGGTGGCTCTATATAAATATTCTTTAATTAAGTATATAAAGATGTTTAAGTGGTATATCATACAACTTTCCAGCACTAATATATACTACTTAATTAAGTATTTAGTTAATATATAATTAAATTCTCTTTTCATTCTTTCTTAACTCATTTGAATTAATGTTTAGCTTTAAACTATTAAGTCAGGTTTATATTTTTCCAACTTTTTTTTTTTTTCTGTCACTTTTGTTTTTTCTAATTATTTAATCATATGATTTTATAATAAGAATACATAAATAAGATATATAATTTTCATATATTTCGAAATATATGCAAAATAATTTTGCAGATATATTAAAAACGTCAACATTATTGGAAACTGAGCTTGTTTTTGTCGGCCCAACTCCGAATGAGGTCGACGTATCTTTCAGGAGCCCGAAATTGACCAAGAAGAGGTCATTGATGCCGAGCCCATCTCAACATAAAAGCTAAGGAGCATTGTCTGTCAGTGCGCCTAAAACGCCAATAATGTATACACATTTGCGTTATTGCTTTAGCGCATAATGTTATTTATGTTAATTTCCGGCTTCCGCATTGTCGCATTATGTTAATTTCAAATCAAAGCGTCCTCACACAGTGATAATAGTAAGTATTGAATATAACGTCTTAATCGACGCAGATTTTTAATATTATGTAAATCGCGCAAGCTATTATTAGCGCTATAGCTCATAGATGTTCGCTCTGAAGGACATTTTGATGATTTTTGTATTTTAATTTCTCGACCCTCCAGGTTAAGAACTCGGGTTCCGTAGGTGAAATGCATTTGTTTTTCATAATGAAAATGGAATTTGTGTAGCCTCAAACATATACATGATAATCATGTTTTGAACCATCAGGTTATATTTTCAGAATTCCAAAACAAAATATTACGTAACAATCATCTCATATTTTCCACATTTTCAAAACAAAATATTTCATACGTGTTTAGCTTCTACTTCTATTTCATGAAATCCCACCATAAGTCAAAACATAATATAATTTTTTACTTTGAAAACTTAATTCTACTCATGCAATGGGTAAATATTTCGTTCTGGTCAAACATTGATATAACAAAGCAAATCCATAAATAATATTAACTAGTAATAAATTGAGGTCACATTATAATCTACTATAATCCAATAACAGCAATAGAATATCAATCATGACCATCGTAACACACACTATGTGGGTGCTGTCCGTCTATATAAATCAGCCTTGCTCATCAATGTAAGAACGTAAAAAAAAAAAAAAAAAACAATTAAAAAAAAGATAAATAAAAAAAATAGAGCAATGGCCACAAAATTGAGTCTTCAAAGCGTTTTTGCTCTATTCTTGTTCTTTTTCTCCATCATCGGAGCCCTCCAAGGTGGTCGTCGTCATCTACCATCGAAGAGCTTCGATGTTACAAAGTACGGTGCTGTAAGAAATGGAAGAACTGACTGCTACAAGGTGTACTGTGTTAGCTGCTGCTATATACCACTTATGTAAAATGATTTGCGCATACCTAATTAAATATTCTTAAACATTTATTATTAACTCTAATTCTTCCAATTTATTTCATAAAAATAGGCCTTTTTAAACGCTTGGCACCGTGCGTGCGGGTTCGTGGGGCGGAGCCAGATGGTGATCCCTAAAGGAACATACAATCTGCACGAAATCAACTTTACTGGCCCGTGCAAGGGCCCGTTGGATTTCGTAATCGACGGTAGGGTTAGCGCTTGGACCGATCGCAAGACCATGCTCGTGGACGGGTGGATACGTTTTCAGCACGTCAACGATCTGACGATAAGGGGCGGTGGAGTCTTGGACGGCCAAGGCGCGGCGGCGTGGCCGTACAACAACTGCCGCACCAAGTCTCCTTGTAATAAGCTTCCAACGGTAAATTATATAACTTCATTCATTACATTACTACAAAATTCTAATTAATTACGGTCTATAATATCTTCTTAATTAATCATTATTATAATAATATGCAATGCAGACGCTGAGATTCGACTTCGTGAATGACTCAACCGTCCCAGGCCTACGTTCCCTAAACCCTAAGAATGCCCACATCAACCTCTTCGCCAGCCACAACCTCAACCTCACCGGCCTCAACCTCACAGCTCCGGCGAATGCAAGCAACACGGACGGCATACGCATCGGCGCTTCCTCGAACATCCGCATATCGAACTCCGTCATAAGCACGGGCGACGACTGCGTATCCATGATCGCGGGGAGCCATAACATCAGCCTGCATGGAGTGACCTGCGGGCCGGGCCATGGTATAAGCATAGGCAGCCTCGGCGGGGGGAAAACCCCCGAGAAGGTGAGCGTCAAGAACTGCACCTTCGCGGGGACGGAAAATGGCGCGAGGATCAAGACGTGGGCAACCCCGATCGAGAGCGTAGCGTCTGGGATTTCGTTCGAAGACATCGTGATGGTGGGCGCCAAGAATCCCATCGTCATCGATCAGTCGTACTGTCCCAATCATAACTGTCGAAAGGCAGATTCGAGGGCGCAGATTCGGAACCTTACGTTCAGCAACATCAGGGGAACCTCCGGCACGGAAATGGCCGTGAATATACAGTGCAGCCGGGCGAAGCCATGCAAGGACGTCGAGCTCAGAGATATTAACTTGAGCTTTCATCGAAGGGGTAGGAAGGCCAAAGCTCATTGCTCAAATGTCTTTGGCTCTGCGCATGGTATACAACATCCAACTGGTTGCTTACACTAGACTGTGTTATTACATAGCTTGAATTATGTTTTTTTTTTTTTTTTTTTTAAGATTAACTCAAGTTATATGTAGATTGCTTCATCTGTGCCCATAACATGTTCCCATTAGGTGTTCCACCAATAAGGTGTTGACACATGTCCATCTTATTTAAACATGGGATGGTTGGTATAATGGAATGAACATGTGTCAACACCTCATTAGTGGAACATCTGATTGGAACATCAAATGGGCACAGATGATCCCATACCAGTTATATGGGCCTTAAACTGGTATTATTCATTTACCATTTTATCGAAATCAAGCCCTAATTGTTTTATCTCATCCATTTTATTCTCTCTCACACATCTCGCCAATCACTCATCCTTCGTCGATCCAACGTTAGCCAATCGTTGACCGTCATCTTCATTCGCTGATCCTTATAGTTATTTTTTCTTTCTAAATATTCGTACACTGCAAAAAAAAAAGTTCATTTAGAGACGGACGAATCCGTCGCAAAAATGTTGTTTGCGACAAAATCTACGTCACAAAAAAACCTTGTCGAAAAAAATCCCTTTTGTAAATTTGCGTCGGAAAACCCTCGTCGCAAAAACGTTGTTTGCAACATTTATGACGGAATATCCGACACAATTTTGCGACGGCTTTTTGGTTGCAAATTTTTTAGACGGTTATGCCGTCGCAAATTTACGACGAAAAATCGATAGCAAATTTCGCGACGGAAGATTTGCAATGGAAAAATCGCCGTACGATCCGTCGCTATTTGTGAACATTTTTGTAGTGGTAACTCTCAAATATGTGAACTAGGGGTGCAAGATGAGCCAAGCCGGCTCGAGCTCGAGCTCACTCATGAGTGCTCGAAATCTCGCGAGCCGGCTCGTGAGCCATTTTTTAATTTTTTTTAACTTTATAAGTTTTTATTATTTTTTATTAAAAAGCTCGATCTCGACGAGTTTCATGAGCTAGAGCTAGAGCTCGAGTTGGAGCTTCGTTAGCTTTAATAGGAATGGTTCTGTATTATGATCATCATCCATTGTTTGCTTTGCTTTGCATTGCTTGTTCGAATAGTTAGGAACGATTAGAGTAACTATTAACCTTACCTTAATAATCTCCAACTGTTCTCAAGTCTACTTGGGAAGTTGATGAGAGAATATTGGAGAAAAGGTGAACTAAGATATAAACCTTATTTCTAATTATTGGGCTCTGAAAGATGAATAAAAATACTTGGGCTCGAATCAAATAATACATTATTACATTTGATAAGACTTTTGGGTAAAACAAGTCCAAATGTGTTTAGTTAATATTCGGTTTAATTCTCATTTTCACCTTTCTTATTTCTTTCTTAACCAATTGACTATTTAATTAGATGTATTTGTTTAATTTTGTTTTTCACTTTTTTTTAGTTTTTTTTTTCTAATTATTTAACCATCAAATTTTAAATTAAGAATAAATCAATCAATATATATATATATATATATATATATATATATATAATATTCATAGATTTCAAAATATACACATAATCAGGCCCGTAGCTTATGTGAAGCGAGTGAGGCGGTGGCCTCGGGCCCAACTTTGAAGGGGGCCCAATATTTTTCATATTATATATATATATATAATAGGCTAAAATTATTTTATTTTTGTATGGGTTGAAAAATAGTGATTGTGGCTGAGAAGATAAAAAAAAAAGTCATGTGATCATATATCATATTATAACTTACGTGACATGAGACTGAGATTATCTTTTTTATTTTAAGTTTTTTAACAAAATGTTGGTCAAACTTCAAAAAAAATTAAATTAAATGAAAATTCAAACTCACAACTCAACACGATTTTAACTACTTGTGCACACTTTTGCTTTTCAAAATATGTTTCTCTCAATTCTCATCATAAGCGAAATAATTTAACTTCAATACAATCTTTTGAAGATTTTCATCAATTGCAAATGATTTTTTTTGGTGCTATTCTTATTTCTTTTATGTCTTTGCATTCTAAACACATATTATGTGTTCGATGGATTAACTGAATGAAACTGAAACTAAACATCGTTATTTTTTATCTTCTTACTTCCATTAATATTATATAATTATGCCGATTGAATGGATCAATTTTGTCAATTGAAAAAGAAATGGTCAGGCGACTAGATTATGCAGATTTGTTCAATATTTTTGCCTCTAAAACATCTAGGTGAGTAATATTTATATAATTAGTTTAAGTATTTATTGAACATTCCACTATGAAATATATTTATATTTATGTTAAGGGTTTAAATTTATGCTATAGTACGTATCTTATTTGAAACAAAAAATATTTAAAAAGGGTTCGGGGCCCGAACTTCGAGATTCGCTTCAGGTCCCGACTTCTTCAGCTACGGACCTGCACATAATGTAGCCAATATAATAATGTTTATATTATAGAAAACATATTCAAATTGTAATAATCTAAGTTCCAATCGCTATCTCTAATTAAGGTGCCGTCATTTAAATTTTTTCTTAGCTTGCCTCCTACTCCGACGGTTGGCGTCAGGGTGACAATAATGTTGTTGTTGGTTATAAAGCATTAATGAGCGCATTTTTTTAATATTACGCAAATAGCGCACATTATTCGCACTATAGCTAAAAATGTTCGCTCCGTGGGACATTTTGATGATTTTGGCGCTATTCGCGCGATAGCCCATATTAAAAATTGTGGTTCCGTTACTCGTTATGTCGTAACATTATTTTGTATATATACGCGAAATTCTTTTTTTTTATAAAGAAAATGGAATTTATGTAGCGTCAAACATATACATTATCTTCATGTTTTGAACCAACGTTATATTTTCAGAATTCAAATAACAAAATTACGTAACAAAAAAGTCTCTAAAATAAAATATCTCAGCTTCTATTCATGCAATCGAATGTCAACCACTAGTCAAACATAATATAATTTTTGACTTGAAAACTGAATTCTATTCAAGTTTTCAAATGATTAATTTCTCTCAGGTCAAATATTTTGGTAGAATAAAGCAAATCACTAAATAATATTAAGTGGTAATAAATTTTATTCCCTAGCAAAATCCAATATTACAAATTGAATATTAATGATGACCACCACAACACACTTTGTGTAGGTGTTGTGCCTATATAAACAAGCCTCACCCATCAATGTAAGAACGTAAGAAACAATAACAAAGATTAAAAATAAAATAAAAAAAATTAAAGCAATGGCCACGAAATTGAGTCTTCAAAGCGTTTTTACTCTTCTCTTCTTCTTCTTATCCCTAGACGTGGCCGTCCGAGGCCGTCATCGTCATCAACCATCGAAGCATTTTGATATTCGTACGTACGGTGCGGTCGGAAATGGAAGAACTGACTGCACCGAGGTGTGTTTGCTGCGATACCGTTATGTATAAATATTTATGCATACCAATTATATATTTATACATACCAAACTTATGTTATTTATAAAAATAGGCTTTTGAAAAGACTTGGCGCGAGGCGTGCGGGCACGTGGGGCGGAGTACGATGTTGATCCCCGAAGGAAAATTCAATCTGGGACAAATCGTCTTTAAAGGCGAATGTAAGGGCCCGTTGGATTTCGTAATCAACGGAACGATTATTAGCGCTTGGACGGAACCCAAGACCCCTTCCGAGGAGGGGTGGATACATTTTAGGTACGTCAAACACCTGACGGTCAGGGGCGGAGGAGTCTTGGATGGCCAAGGCGCGTCGGCGTGGCGGTTAAATGATTGCCGTACAAATCCTCATTGCAGAACACTTCCAACGGTAAATTATATTCCCTATTCATTACTGCACTGCAATAACAAAATCTAATTAACTACCGTAGTAGTGATCTTATTCATCATTGGTTTATATTGTGCAGACGCTGCACCTCGACTTCGTGAATGACTCCACCATCCAAGGCCTCCGTTCGCTAAACCCTAAGAATGTCCACATCAGCGTCTTCGCCTGCCGCAACCTCAACCTCACCGGCCTCAACCTCACTGCTCCGGCGAATGCAAGCAACACCGACGGAGTACGCATCGGCAACTCCTCAAACATTTACGTCTCGAACTCCGTCATAGGCACCGGCGACGACTGCGTCTCCATGCTCTCGGGGAGCCAAAACGTAAGCGTGCAGGGGGTGACCTGCGGGCCGGGCCACGGCATAAGCATAGGCAGCCTCGGGAAGGACACCAAGCCCGTGATAGGGATAACCGTCAAGAACTGCACCTTCGTGGGGACAGATAACGGGCTGAGGATCAAGACGTGGGCCGCCTCGAACGAGAGCGTTGCGTCTGGGATTTCGTTCGAAGACGTCGTGATGGTGGGAGCCAAGAATCCCATCATCATCGATCAGTCGTACTGTCCCAATCATAACTGTCGAAAGGTATGATTAGTTTTCGTCGTCCATGGGTTCGATGATCCTTAAACCTTAAGCATTGGCTTGCTGTTAATCGATTTCGATCTTTTTATTATTACAGGGAGATCAGTCGAGAGTTCAAATACGAAACGTGACGTTCAGCAACATCCGCGGAACCTCGGCCACGGAGGTGGCCGTGAATATACAGTGCAGCAAAGCGAAGCCATGCATGGACGTCAAGCTCAAAGATATCGACTTGATCTATCAATATCATCGGAGGGGTAGGAAGGCCAAGGCTCATTGCTCAAATGTCTTTGGCTCTACGCAAGGCATACAGCACCCAGCTGGTTGCTTACACTGAACTGTACTATTACATAGCTTGAATTAGGGTTTTTGTTTTTTTTTTTTCAGATCAATTCAAGTTATGTATTAAGACAGTTTAAACTTAGCATTCAGCCAGGGATTTTTCTAATTTTAGGTATATATATAGCTCATTTGCTGCTATGATACTTGAAGAATGGAGCTGGCGTTGATAAGCCACTCTTTGTTTCTAACTTGAGAAACTATATATTTGTATGATCGAATGAAGGAATAAGAGTATTTAGATCAATCCCTTTGTGTTGTGGATAATTATAGTCCATTTTCTATTTACTCAAATGGCATTTTGATTTACTCAACTTTTGTATACCCATTTGGCACGACGTCGTCGCTACTAATAGTCACGACGTTGTTGAATTTAAATGCGTCTGATCGTCCATCATCGAGTGAAAGAAGTCCATAAAATTGATTTTAAAAAAAAAAAAACAAGGGAAAGAATCCCAGAAAAAATAAATTTTCCAAAAACGTCGCTTCCTTGTAAGCGACGAACTTCTTTTTTTCATCAGAACTACAAGCCGCAAAAGTGATAAGGTCTTCGAAATCTCATCTCCAGTACATATCATATGTGTGAAAGGCGATGGAGAAAGCGCGATAATTTTAATCCAATGCGTTAAGTCTCGTCTCAGATCAATGGCGATCCTATGGTCTTTCTAACTTAATTTTGCTCTAGACCGCGCTATTATTCTCCTTCGTGGATTCAATGTCCATGCTCGTTGTTTTTCTTTTCCTACTCCTTCGGTCCTTAAATCGAGAGGATCGTTGTTAATAAAGGTTCCATCGAACATAAATCACTGTAATATAACTATGAATCTATCTATCTGCGGGAATGAGATGAAACAATACTACATCGCGATAAGGAAATTTGTAGGCCTCGAGCATTCGAACCACTTGACCCATCTTTAGGACGTTTGGTCAAGTCGGGAACGACGCATATAAGGGCCAGAAGAACACAACAATATTAACCTGCCACACATAAGAACACAGATCACTGCCCAAGCCATTGTGCTTTTTTTTTTTTTACAAATTGCCCTATGAAGAAATCGCTTAAGATTTCCATTGCTTATATACTCAGACAAATTTTCAATAGTAATACATACATATATATTAGTTGATTAATTGTTTAGTTAATATTTAATTTAATCCTCTCTCTTTTTTAATCCATTTGAATTGTTTGATAGCTTTGGACCGTTTAATTAGATTTATTTGTTTAACTTTTTCTTTTCACTTTAATGTTTTTAAAATTTAATCATAATATTTTATAATAAGAATAAATAAATCCATATATATGCATAATTTTCATAGATTTCGAAATATATAGAAAATATAATAAAAATGTCTATATTATTGGAAATGTATTTAAATTATAATAAAATGTGTCCGCCTTGCGATTTTAAATCCAAGTGTTCTGAGTTAATTTTTTTTCATCTTGGCCCCTCCGTATCGAACGACTGCGTTAGAGTGGTAATAATATGCGATGTTTGCTATAAAGCATTAATGGGCGTGAATAGTATGTAAATAGCGCACGATATTCGCGCTTTTTGCTCTAGAAGACATTTTGATCATTGTATTTTAGTTTAATATTTTTTTATCCTCGGATTAAAAGTTCTTGTTCGGTAAGTGGTTATCGTAACATATTATTTTTATACATACATGAAATTCTTTTCTTACAAAGAAAATGAAACTTGTGTAGCCTCAATCAAACATATCCATGATCTTCATGTTTTGAGCTAACAGGTTATATTTTCAGAATTCAAAACAAAAGTTACGTAACAAAAGTCTCTAATATTTTTCAAAATTTCAAAACAAAATATTTCATACGCGTTTAGCTTCTATTTGTTCTATTTCATGAAATCCCATATGTCATAACCATACGTCAAACATAATATAATTTTTGACTTTGAAAACTGAATATTACTCATGCAATGGGTAAATATTTCGTTCTGGTCAAACAATTGATATAATAATCAATAAATAATATTAACTAGTAATAAATTGATATGACAATATTACCTGGTAGAATCCAATAACAGCAATGTGTCCCTATATAAACCATCTCACCCATCAATGTAAGAACATTAAAAAAAAAAAAAAAAACTAAATAAAAATAAAAATTCAAGCAATGGCCGCGCAATTGAGTCTTCAAAGCGTTTTTACTCTTCTCTTGTTCTTCTTATCCCTTATCGTGGCCGTCCAAGGCGGTCATCGTCATCTACCACCCAAGCACTTCGATGTTCGTACGTACGGTGCTGTTGGGAACGGAAGAACTGACTACACTGAGGTGTGTTTGCTGCATGCGCTACCACTATGTGCGGGCACAGTCGTACGATGTTGATCCCTCAAGGAACATACAATTTGGGACCAATCAACTTTACCGGCGGATGTAATAGGGCGGGCGCGTTGGATTTCGTAATCGACGGGACGATTAGCGCTACTCCCTAAGACCCATTTTATGTACGTCAAAGATCGAACGGTCAGAGGCGGCGGAATCTTGAACGGCCAAGGCACGTCGGTTAAACAATTGCATCAACACATCGTCGTAATTGCATACACCTTCCAACGGTGATGATGTTTCATTCATTAAAAAAAAAAAATACTACCATTTGATTCTGATGATTAATCATCGCGTTATTGCATACGCGCAATAATGCAGACGCTGAACCCTGGCAACGACTACGTCTCCACGCTCTCGAGGAGCCAAAACGTAAGCTTGCATGGCGTAACCTGCGGGCCGGGCCACGGCATAAGCATAGGCAGCCTCGGCAAGGACACGTGAGGGATGTTGGATAATCTCAAAAAAAAAAAAAAAGAAAGAAAGCAAGCGTGGCATAGCAGTCAAAGAAAACAAACAAGTCAAGGAAAAGATGCTTCAAAGATACACGCATGATAGTATAAGATTATGTGCATTTAATTCTCAATTATCTTTTCTTATCAAATATGTATTATATATATGCATGGTGTGTAATAAAAAGAACAGAGAGTGAGCAATAAAATTGCTTTGAAGACTTTTCCTCCATTACTTCTTCCTGAGCGTGTGCACTTAGAGAAAAAAAAAACGTGAGGTGTGAAATAACAGGCCCGTAACGAGTGTGTAGGAAGTATAGAGAAATTATTTGCTCTAAAATTCTCGGTGTAGTATTCACAGATAATAAATTGGTATCAGAGCCATGTCGTTCATCGCAGCAACCAGCGGTCTATCCGTTCCGCGCCTCACCAAATCCAACTACGACAACTGGAGCATCCAGATGAAGGTGTTTCTCAGTGCTCGGGGTGTATGGAAAATTGTTAAAAACGGACATACCGAACCCGAAGATACGAAAGGATACACAGAAGCTCAACGCAATGCGTTGAAAGAATCTCTCGGACAAGACAGCGCCGCACTCTCCATCATCCACCAATCTCTAGACGAGGCCGGTTTCGGAAAAATAGCCGGGGCGAAAACTTGGAAAGAAGCTTGGAAGGCGTTGGAGAAAGCGTATGGAGGTGCCGAACGAGTAAAGCAAGTTCGGTTGCAGACTCTCCGTGGCGAATTCGAAATGACAAAAATGAAGGAAAGTGAAGGCGTGTCCGAATATATAACGAGGGTTCAAACCATCGCGAACCAGTTGAAGAGAAACGGCGAGGTCCTAACAGATGCCCGAGTTGTCGAGAAAATTCTACGCTCCCTCACGAACGATTACGAGAACGTTGTGTGCGCAATTGAAGAATTCAAAGACCTTGAGAAGATGACGGTCGATGAACTCTCCGGTTCGCTCGAAGCTCACGAGCAACGAAAGAAAAAGAAAAAGCAAGAGTCTCTGGACGAGGTCCTACAGACGAAATTGTCACTCAAAGAGGACAAGGCGTTGTATACACACCACGGCCGAGGACGAGGACGTGGCCAACGAGGACGAGGTTTCGGCCAAAATACGGGCCGAGGACGAGGATACCACCAAGAAAATGAACAAACCACCAACCAAAATTGGAGAGGACGAGGCGGACGCTCAAATCGACCGAGCGTTGAATGTTACAACTGCGGAAAGTTCGGGCATTTTGCGAAGGACTGCTGGTCCGAAAAGAAAGTAGAAGAAAATGCGAACATAATCGCACAAGAAGAGCCAAAAGACGAAGGCGTTCTCTTGATGGCGCTCGATGATACAAATCCGGGCAGCGACATGGTGTGGTATCTTGACACCGGTGCCAGCAATCATATGAGCGGGCACAAACATCTTTTTACCTATATGAAGAAGATCGATGATGGACACGTGTCTTTTGGAGATGCGTCGAAGATAGAAGTCAAAGGCCGAGGAAAAATATGTTTCTCTCAAAATGATGGCAGACAAGGATCGGTCGAGGATGTTTACTTTGTACCAGATTTAAAAACCAACATCTTAAGCATGGGCCAACTGCTTGAAAAGGGATGTTCGGTGTTCATGAAGGACCGGTCACTGCAATTACGAAACAAGGATGGCAAGATAATTGCACGGGTTGAGATGGAAAGGAACCGAATGTTCAAACTCAACCTGAAGACGATTAAAGAAAAATGTTTGCAAGTTGACTTGGCGGATAAAGATCGTTTGTGGCATATGCGGTTCGGACACTTACACTACGGAGGCCTGAAAGTGCTCTCCAAGAAAGGCATGGTGCACGGAATGCCGATGATAGAGGAAGGAAAGAAGCTTTGTGAAAGCTGCGTGATCGGGAAACATTCGAGGACGACATTTCAAAAGCAGGCCGAATTTCGCGCACGCAAACCGTTCGAGCTCATCCACACAGACATATGCGGACCGATCACACCGGCGTCTTTCAGTGAAAAGAGATACTTCATCACTTTCATCGACGACTACTCGAGAAAGACTTGGGTGTATTTCTTGAAAGAAAAATCAGAAGCGCTGGAGACGTTTAAGAGATTCAAGACCATGGTCGAGAAGGCGACAAGCTTGAACATTAAAGCGCTCCGGTCAGACAGAGGTGGAGAATACACGTCGGGTGCTTTTGTGACTTTCTGCGAGGAACAAGGCGTCAGGAGGTTCTTCACCGCACCGTATTCCCCACAACAAAACGGCGTGGCCGAAAGGAAGAATCGAACTATACTTGACATGGTTCGATCAATGTTGAAAAGCAAGGAGATGCCAAAGGAGTTCTGGGCTGAGGCGGTACATTGTGCTGTGTACATTCAGAACCGATGTCCACATCACAACTCGGGAGTCAAACACCACAAGAAGCATGGAGTGGTCAGAAACCGACCGTAGCACACTTCAAAGTATTTGGAAGTGTAGCGTATTCACACGTGCCTGATCAGAAAAGAACCAAGCTCGACTACAAAAGCAGAAAGCTCATGTTCATTGGGTACGATGAAAAGACGAAGGCGTACCGACTGTTCGATCCAATAGATAAGAAGGTGACAGTGAGTCGAGATGTTCGTGTAGACGAAGAAAGTTCGTGGGACTGGAAGAATGAAGGAAAAACAATGAAAGGAGAACCATTGAGCGTTGCACCAATACCTGTCTTGGTACCATCTCAACAAAATATCGAGGAGGACGAACCAAGACAACCAAGGATGCGAAGTTTGCAAGACCTGTACGAAGCAACCGAAGAGATTCACTTAGTCTGCTTGTTGGCCGACTCGGAACAAATCAGTTTCGAATAGGCGGTAAGAGACAAAAGATGGAAGGCAGCGATGGACGAGGAAATCAAAGCAATTGAAAGGAATGATACATGGACGCTTGCAGAGTTGCCAGACGGGCACAAACCCATAGGAGTGAAATGGGTTTATAAAAAGTAGTTGAACGCTCAAGGAAAAATCGAACGTTGCAAGGCAAGACTAGTCGCGAAGGGCTACCGACAACGAGCGGGAATTGACTACGATGAAGTTTTTGCTCCCGTTGCAAGAATGGAGACGATTCGTTTGCTCCTGGCGCAAGCTGCACAACTCAACTGGCCGATCTATCAGATGGACGTGAAGTCTGCTTTTCTTAACGGGGAGCCTGAGGAGGAAGTCTACGTTGAACAACCCCCGGGATATTCAAAAGCAGGAGAAGAAGGCAAGGTGTTGAAGTTAAAGAAAGCGCTCTACGGGCTGAAGCAAACGCCTCGAGCATGGAACACTCGGATCGATGGATACTTCAAAAGTAATAAATTCGAGCAATGTCCGTTCGAGCATGCATTATACGTCAAAAGAGAAGGAGCGGAAATGATCATCGTAGCTCTCTACGTCGATGATCTTATTTTCATGGGGAGCAATGAGAAGATAATCATAGACTTCAAGACGGCGATGACGAAGGAGTTCGAGATGACGGACTTGGGTCTGATGAAGTACTTTCTCGGTCTCGAAGTCGATCAAAGAAGCACGAGAATATTCGTGTCACAAGAAGCATATGCGAAGGACATATTGAAGAAGAACAAAATGGAGGAAAGCAAACATGTGGCTACACCAATGGAACTTGGTACAAAATTGTCCAAGTTTGAGGGAGGAGAAGCAGTAAGTGCAACCGAATATCGAAGTCTCGTGGGAAGCCTGCGATACTTGACTTGCATGAGACCCGACATTGCTTACATCGTTGGAGTCGTTAGTCGCTACATGGAAGAACCAAGGCAGTCACATCTCAAAGCAATCAAGAGGGTTCTACGTTATATACGAGGAACTCAATCACTCGGATTATTTTATTCTAAGACGACTGACTGCAAACTGCTCGGATATTCGGACAGTGATTGGTGTGGAGATATCGATGATCGAAAAAGTACGGGCGGCTATGTATTTTTTCTAGGAGACACTGCATTCACGTGGTTATCAAAGAAGCAGCCGGTCGTAACTCTATCAACCTGTGAAGCGGAATATGTGGCAGCATCGTGGTGTGTTTGTCATGCAATCTGGCTGAGAAACTTATTGCTCGAGTTGAATCTTCAACAAGTCGAGCCAACCGAAATTCGAGTAGACAACAAGTCAGCGATCGAGTTGGCGAAAAATCCAGTTCATCACGAGAGAAGCAAACATATTGATACTCGGTATCATTTTATCAGAGAGCACGTTAAAAACGGAGAAGTGAAACTCGTGCATGTTGCGAGTCTGGATCAAGTTGCAGATATTTTCACGAAGCCGTTACCGACAAATGCGTTCGAAACTTTTAAGAGGATGCTCGGGATGAAAGATCGGATGCATTGAGATTAAGGGAGGAATTTGTTGGATAATCTCAAAAAAAAAAAAAAGAAAGAAAGCAAGCGTGGCATAGCAGTCAAAGAAAACAAACAAGTCAAGGAAAAGATGCTTCAAAGATACACGCATGATAGTATAAGATTATGTGCATTTAATTCTCAATTATCTTTTCTTATCAAATATGTATTATATATATGCATGGTGTGTAATAAAAAGAACAGAGAGTGAGCAATAAAATTGCTTTGAAGACTCTTCCTCCATTACTTCTTCCTGAGCGTGTGCACTTAGAGAAAATAAAAACAAGAGCGAGCAGTGTACGTGAGGTGTGAAATAACAGGCCCGTAAGGAGTGTGTAGGAAGTATAGAGAAATTATTTGCTCTAAAATTCTCGGTGTAGTATTCACAGATAATAAGGGATAAACCGTCAAGAACTGCACCTTCGTGGGGACGGATAATGGGCTGAAGATCAAGACTTGGGCAACGTCGAACGACAGCCTCGCCTCTGGGATTTCGTTCGAAGACGTCGTAATGTTAAGACGTACGGTTTTAATTTAGCATATGGGTTGTGGTTTTCAAATTTAAGGTGAAAATAAAGTATGAGACATATTTATACATGTATATATATGGTCGGTCATTTGATGTTTGATGTGATTTATGTACTTGAAGAATGGAGCTTGGTGTTGATCAGCAGCCACTCTTCTGTCTAATTTGATAAACTATATATTATATGATTGAATGAAGGAATAAAAGTATTTAGATTAATCCCTTTGTGTTGTCGATTACTGTAACTCAAATGGCATTTTGATTTAGTCAATATGTACACATTAGACATTACATCGTGACTAATTTGTTGAATTTTATCCATTGCTACCAATGATAGGGACAATAGTTTTTTTCATCTCATCAGAATTACAAGCCGCAAAACCCATAAAAATTGGTCAACATCATGACCATTTAAACCAATGTTATATTAATTGACATGTAAAAGTTTAATTATTAAAAAAAACTAAATTTGCATGACTTATAATAAGCATAACTATAAAATAAATATATTCCTTGAGCTACAAATTACAATGATGTGTACAACTAACGTTTTTCCGTTAATCATCAGTATTGTTACATAATAATAATCGAATGAAGCTGGCTAATAGGTCCCACGCCACCTTGGCCATCTGATCATTTGTCTATCTCCAATCATATCCCAAATCCATTCATTTTCAGTCCCTATGATATTATATATATATAAAAAATTATATATATATATATATGTAAGAGTTGGATATTTATGCATACATGTGTTTGTGTCTCCTCTTCAAATATTATTTATTTATCCACAAATAATCTCACCACACACATGGAGGATAACCACCATCTCCTTCAGCCGCTTCTGATCTCTTCCACCACCACCACCACCTCCGCCGCCGCCGTCGCCTTAGCTCCACAGCTCGGCGAACACGATGAAGATAACCAACTCAATAATCTCAGCCAGAGCCACACATCATCAGACTCGTCCGTACTCATTCGAGTTCTTTTAGTCGCAGTCATCGCTGTGACATCGATCGCCGCCAGCCATTTCTCCATAGGCTACAGCATAGCCGTCGAGAACGAGCCGCTCGACACGGTTTTGGGCCGGCGATTCCATACTTTCTACGTTTCCGACGACGAAGCCACGCGCATCATCGTCAAGGCGAGCAATGAGGTTCGAGATTTTCTTTACCCTAAAAACACAAGTTATTACCATGTCGGAAAGAAAGTCAACCGCATCGTTCTAAAGCTGATGAAGAGTCCGAACCGCGCCGACGAAATCGTGACCGTTGACTCCGGCGAGGAGCATTCCTTCGTGATCGGAGTTTGTCCCTCGCTCATGGAAGGTTCAGATTTCAAGCAGCAAGTGCTCGGAGCCGTTCGACGGGGCGTGGCTCGTGTTTGGCTGTACGACGGTCGAGGTGGTGCGCCCGAGAATGTGACGGAAGGCTTGGTTGGCTACATAGCCGGTCGTGTGATGGGTTCGGTGGCTGTGGACTCTGCCGGCTTGGTCGAGTCGTCGGAAAACTTGTGCTGGCGGAGAGATGACGTGGCGAGTTCGTTGAGTCATTTCGAGAGTCGACGGCCTGGATTTATCAGGAGATTGAATCTTGAGATGATGGACGGTTGGGATGAGGGCATGCTGGACCGGGTTTTGGGCGAGCCGTTGACGACCATGTGTTCAGGAAAGAGTCGTTAACGTACAACCATACCAGCGTGTAGTAAATCTGCTTTGTCTAAGAACATAATTGGAGTGGACCCCACTTTGAAGATCCAACGGCGTAGATGAGCGTATAAAATACACTTTACTGTTTATGGACCGTTATTGATAATAACGTGTCTATACTATACCGTCCACTATTAATAGATATTTATCGAGGAATGGCTTGTTTGATTATAATGTCCTTGATATTTTCTATATTGTTATTATCGGCATTATTTTTTAAAGAATTGGTATGTATTTTACTATTGGACCACATCTATATATATATTCAATTAAGTTTATGATGTATGCTTTTTGAACATATAACATGGAAATAATACATATAATGGGCTTTCCATATGTAGAATAGTCCCTAGAATTGTGCAACATTCATTTGGCAATTCGTACTCCTAATATATGGTTTGGAAGATCATACTATCTGCCCAACATATTAAAATATTAAAATACTTTATTAATATCAAAATTTAATTCTAATATCACACAGCTCACATTGCTCATGCGTTTAGGCCACATGAAATATCTTTTGCTTCTGAATTTATTCAATCATCACATCAAATGATTGAGGCTGATGTTAAGGATCAAAAGGATGAGCAGAAGATAATTCGAGCAGTTCAAAGCTAAGTTTCATGTCTTTCTGGAAGAGTTTTATTTTAATCGTTATTAGCAATAGCGATTCTATAAGTTGGGTTATTTTGGGAATTTCCTAGCTTAATAACGGTCAATTGATACTAGCTTATATACACGTATGTATGAGTGGTGGATTGTAACATATTTTTTAATCAAAATTCTTTCTTCTTCTTCTTCATCAAATCCTCAATATGGTATCAGAGCCCTAAATTCGTCGCTGCATTCATATAATTCCTTCTTCAGTACGATCAATCGAATAAAGCACATTCAAGATAATCAATTCTTCAGATTATCAAGTTTTATTCAACTCTGAAAGAAACTGGGTGATTCTAGATTCAAGAATCTCATTCCTTCTTGTTTTCGTCTACAGTTCTACATATTGATTCGTAACAATGGAAGAATCGATTTCCAAAGAAAAGACAGAAGGTTCCAAAGAAAAGACAGAAGGAAATGTTCAAGATGATCAGTTTGATCCATATTATATTCATCATTCAGATAATCCAGGTTTGACTATTGTTCAACAGCAGCTCGTTAGAGACAACTATCCCTCTTGGAAAATGGCTATGAGCATAGCTCTTGATATCAAGAATAAGATGGGATTTGTCGATGGAACAATCCAAAAACCTGCAGCAACCAATAGCAAGTTGTTTCAGGCGTGGAAGCGGACCAATGGTATTGTCAAATCTTGGATAATGAATTATGTTTCTAAAGAAATTTCAGCAAGTATAATGTATTCCGAGTCGGCTAAAGAGATTTGGGATGACTTGCAAGAACGTTTTCAACAGACGAATGGCCCCAGAATTTATCAGGTAAGGAAAGATCTTGTAAATCTAAGCATAATCAGTCTTCTGTTGGAAATTATTACACAAAGTTGAAGTCTTTATGGGATGAGCTGTCAAACTTTAGGCCACCCTGTAAATCCTCAGAGTGCAAGATTGCACATGAGCAAGAACACGTTCTTGCTTTTCTCATGGGATTAAATGATTCCTATTCACATGTAAGAAGCCAGATTCTTTTAATGGATCCTTTAACACAGATAGGTAAGGTTTTTGGTTTGGTCATTCAAGAAGAGAAACAAAGACTAGTGACTTCTTCTGCCGTAGGAGACAATTTGCAGCAAATGGCTATGTTTGTCAGCAAGAATACTCTTAATAATACTGCAGATCAGAACAAGAAATCAGCAATTCAAAGAAAAGAGGGAAATCGTCCTTTGTGTACTCACTGTAATAGGATTGGTCATACTATCGATACATGTTATCGTTTGCATGGCTTTCTACCTGGATTCAAGGCGAATAATTGGTCTAAGAATCAACCTAAGATCAATCAAGTTGCAGTGGAAAATGCAGATTTGGAACAGACTAATAGTAATATTGATAATTCTTTCAGTGCTACTGAAGATTTTTTCCAGGAGCTCAATGAATCTCAGATTCAATATTTGAGGCGTTTATTGAATCAACAAATCGTCACAAGCTCATCACAAATCAACAATGTTGCTATTACTAAGGAAACATGTTTATGTCTAACCTTTAATGTTTCTAAAACATTGAGTAATGTTAACTGGCTTGTTGATTCAGGAGCCTCTAGACATATATGTTGTAACTTAGATCTGTTTACAACGATTTACAATACTAGCTGCGTTAGTATTACTCTGCCAGATAAATCATATATTCATGTGTATAAAACTGGAAGTGTTAGAGTAAATGATAAGCTGATTCTTGAGCATGTTTTATATGTTCCTGAGTTTCATTTTAATCTATTATCTGTTAGTGCACTAACAACAAATACATATTTGCAAGTTGTGTTTTCTTCTAATGAATTTGTGATTCAGGACAAAAGGCTCAATGTTTTGATTGGCAAGGGTAGAATTCATGAAGGTCTTTATGCCTTGAAGGACGATGCAATGGTTAAGACTTCAAGTTCATATAATTCTTTTGTTTGTTTGAGCAAGGAATCTGCGAATATTTGGCATCAAAGATTAGGACATCCATCTTATAAAGTTCTAGGCATGCTTAAGAGTGTATTGAAATATAGAGATTCTGCTCCTAAACATATATGTGATGTCTGTCAGCAAGCTAAACAGAAAAGATTACATTTTCAATCTAACAATAATATTGCTTCATCATGTTTTGACTTAATTCATTGTGATGTTTGGGGCCCTTTCAATCTTTTATCATATTCAAATCATAAATATTTTCTAACCATTGTTGATGATCATACTCGTTTTACTTGGGTGTTTTTACTTAAACAGAAATCTGAGGTACCAAGAATTATGGAGTTCTTTCTGAATATGATTGAAACACAATTCAAAAGGAAAGTTAAAATGCAAAGATCTGATAATGCTAAGGAATTGGAACTAACTATTCTTTTACAGGAAAAGGGAGTCTTACATCAATTTAGTTGTGTCTATACACCACAACAGAATTCTGTAGTGGAAAGGAAACATCAGCATTTATTGAATGTTGCTCGTTCTCTTTTATTTCAATCAGCTTTGCCTAAGTGTTTTTGGTCTGAATGTGTTCTAACGGCAGCCTTCTTGATAAACAGATTACCCTCTACTGTGTTACAAAATAAATCTCCATATGAACTACTTTTCCAGAGAACAATGAACTATGATCGTTTAAGAGTATTTGGATGTCTGGTTTATGCTTATATTCTTGGTCCGCATAAAGACAAGTTTGAACCAAGAGCCAGGAAGTGTATTTTCATAGGCTATCCTAATGGTATGAAAGGTTATAAGTTATTAGATTTTCAAACACATGAAGTTTTTGTCTCTCGAGATGTTAAGTTTGATGAAAAAGTGTTCCCTTTTCATGAAATTCCTTTAGATAATGTCAATTATCTTCATGATCCTTTTCAAGATTTAGTCTTACCTGGGATTAGTTGTGATGATATATCATATTTGATACCTGATCATAATGATTATGAAATACAGCATGATGACAACTTATCAGAAAGAGCTGAACAAGGTGTTTCAGTTTCTGATTCTTCTTTGATACCGGAAGAAAATGTTTTAGATAGTGATGTTAATAATCAGGATATGTTGTCTGATTCTCTTTCGATCAGAAGGTCTACCAGGCAAAGAAGGACACCTTCTTACTTGAAGGACTTTCATTGCAACACGGTTATAAACAAAAAGTCATCCTTGTATCCTTTATCAGACTATGTTTCTTATGATGGATTATCTGTTACATATAAGAATTATATATTCAATACTTCTGTTGTTTATGAACCTAGATATTATCATGAAGCTGTAAATAAACCAGAATGGGTTCAGGCCATGAAGGAAGAATTGTCTGCCATGGAAGAAAACAGAACATGGTCAATTGTTCCTTTGCCTGAAGGGAAGCATTCCATTGGTTGTAGATCGGTATATAAAGTGAAACATGATTCTTCAGGTAATGTAGAGAGATTTAAGGCACGTTTAGTTGCTAAAGGATACAATCAACGTGAAGGAGTCGACTACATAGATACTTTTTCTCCAGTTGCTAAGGCGACTACAGTAAGAATACTTCTTTCTTTATCTGCTTCACAAGGATGGTTTTTGTTTCAACTTGATGTGAACAATGCGTTCCTTAATGGAGATCTTTTTGAAGAAGTTTATATGGATCCTCCACCTGATTATGTTCCTATTCATGAATCATGTAATACTAGGTTGGTATGTTGTTTACATAAGTCAATATATGGACTTAAACAAGCTTCTCGACAATGGAATGTTAAGTTTACTGCAGCATTATTAGAGTTTGGTTTTAGACAGGCTTGTTCAGATCATTCTTTGTTTATTAAAGGATCAGGAAAGAATTTTGTGGCTCTATTGGTTTATGTAGATGATATAATATTGGCAGGCCCTACACTTAAAGAAATAGAAGATGTTAAATTCTTCTTACAGCATAGCTTTAAACTAAAAGACTTGGGAGATTTAAGATTCTTTTTAGGTTTGGAAATAGCACGTACTAACAAAGGTTTTTATGTTTCTCAGCGACTATATGCATTGAAATTGTTGGAAGAAACAGGTTATTTAGGAGCAAAACCTATATCTAATCCCATGAATGCATCATTGAAGTTATCAGAAGCTTCAGGAGAGCCTTTAGAAGATGTTACTCAATACAGGAGGATTGTCGGGAAGTTGCTATACTTAACTTTCACAAGACCGGATATTTGTTTTGCAGTAAACAAATTGAGCCAATTTGTTTCAAACCCGACAACTGCTCATCTGGCAGCATTACACCATCTGCTCAGGTATATTAAAGCTTCTCCAGGACAAGGTTTGTTAATGCCTTTTTTTTCAAATTTGCAGATAAAAGGATTTTCTGATTCAGACTGGGCAGCATGTTCTGACTCAAGAAAATCAGTCTCGGGTTTCTGTGTGTTCATTGGTTCTTCGTTAGTCTCTTGAAAAGTGAAGAAACAGATCACAGTTTCAAGGTCATCTACAGAAGCGGAATACAGAGCTCTGGGATCTCTTACAGCAGAAATTCTTTGGCTAAAGCAAATGCTTTTGGACTTTGGATTTCAGTCATCATTAGTTCCAATAGTTTTTTGTGACAATAAGTCAGCAATACAGATTGCTATGAATCCAAAGTTCCACGAAAGGACTAAACATATTGAGATTGATGCTCATTTCATTCGGCATCATGTGCAGACATGCTCCATCAAACTTCTACCAGTGTCTAGTGCAAATCAATTGGCTGACATTTTTACTAAAAGTTTAGCGGGTTCAAGAATTAAAGAGCTTTTGTACAAAATATCTGTAATAGATCTATTCCGTCCAGTTTGTGGGGGGATATTAAATCATCACATCAGATGATTGAGGCTGATGTTAAGGATCAAAAGGATGAGCAGAAGATAATTCGAGCAGTTCAAAGCTAAGTTTCATGTCTTTCTGGAAGAGTTTTATTTTAATCGTTATTAGCAATAGCGATTCTATAAGTTGGGTTATTTTGGGAATTTTCTAGCTTAATAACGGTCAATTGATACTAACTTATATACACGTATGTATGAGTGATGGATTGTAACATATATTTTTTAATCAAAATTCTTTCTTTCTTCTTCTTCATCAAATCCTCAATAGAATTTAATAAATAAACATGCACATCTGTGCTGCTAGTGCCCATAACTCATGCATGTGGCTTCATCATACTTCAAAATATTGACGACTAACAATGGAATGAACCAAAAAATCAAATAACTTGCATATATCTAAGTAATTAATAGTATATATGGACATGAATATTATAATTATTTTTTTTTTCAATTTACGATGATGCTATGAAGCTTTACCTCGGTTATTGAATCAAATTAAAAAAAAAAACAAAACAAGAATCACATGAAAACCGGAAAGATAAGTAATTTCGTCTGACATGAATTGAATGATAAAATATCACTATCAAATTTAGTGGCTGTGACAACCGCAACTAATTCTGATATACAAATTAAATTTCCCATTTTTTAAAATTAAATGTGTAAGAAAAATATTGATACAAATTAAATATGTTTCATCCTTTTTCAATTAAATATATATATGGAAAATATTATACAACTGCAACTGATTCCCAAACCCACAGATCCACACAACAGCCGTTGAAATCCAATCATTAATATATATCCAACTTTCAATACACAAAAGAGTCCCCAAAGTAAACCATAATAAAGTACTTCACAAAAATCCTGACAAATATAACACTGTCACATTGCATATATATTATATATATATGCTATTATATAAATATATTGACAGTATATATTGCAGTTAAATAATTAATTAATTTACTTAATTCGTCCTCTTCTCTTGAACAACTCCATCATTACCAGCAAGCATGAGATACTTGTCCCTCCTCGTCAGAGCCGTACACTCAAACCCTAAAGCACCGGCCAACTGCTTCTGTATGTAGTTAGCCACCTCATGACTACTCTTCCCACCGCCGCAAGTCAGCTCCTTCGGCAGCTTCTCGAGGATATGCACCGTATAGCTCGGCCTAGGGTTCATGAAGAAGAAGATAGGGTCCAAACACTTGAGCCCACTAGCCGTCGTCCCATAGAACATGGTCACGTGCGAGTCCATAGCCACCGGCACTATATCGTCGGTCAGCTCGGCAAACAAAGAGCTGAACCTCAGCAAGTATGGCTCTCTGCAGGTGGTTCCCTCGGGGCAAACCACTAGGTCCCCTTCGCTGAGGAGCCTCTGCATGGTTTCACCGTCTACCTTTCGATCCCTGGTGAGCCTCACGGTCTTGATAGGCGCGATCATTTCGGACATCTTGCTGAGGCTGTAGGTCACTGCGGTCAAAGGTTTGCCCAGAGAAGTGCTTAGCATGACTGGGTCCAAGAGGGTTCTGTGGGTGCAGACGTAGAGGACGTGGGCTTGTTTTGTGGCTTTGTTGAGATGAGATTTCGAGCCTTTGAGTCGTATTCGTATGCCGCTCGATAAGCCGAAGAGGAGGGTGAGGTTTAAGGGCAGGCAGGTTCCTACGACGAGCCGATAGATGGCTAGTAAGAATCCGAAGGGAAGCCATACGAACATTGCGAGGGTGGAGAGTGGCGTCGGAAGAAAAGCGAGACGACCGTCGTGGAAGATTAAGGGTTTTGGGTATTTGTTTCTCGGCATCGTAGATTTGAGGTCTTCGTTGGTTATTACATAAGATTCCTGAGAAATTTTAAGACAAAGACAAAGGTGTGGTGTGTTAGTGAATAATCAATGTGATACGAAGATGACCGAAAAGTAATGGTTTGTTGTTATTCTTTAAATAGCAAAGAAAAACAGTACAGCCACAAATAAAAGTCATTTTTTTTCTGTTTTTATTCAATTACATTGAGTTCGTATTCATTCTATGATTATTGACTTAACAAGAAAACTGATGTTGTCGGGAACATGTGGATCTTATAACAAGGAAAGCCAAGAAAACATTCAAAACAAATATATGGGACAATAAATTGGTATAAGGTTGATTTCAAAGAGAAATTGCATAATATATACCTTGCATTGAGAAATCAAAAGATGGTCATGTAGGCTTGTGCTTCCTATACCAATATCAGGTCTCTTCTCTCCAAAGTACTCCTTCAAAGCCCGATGCTTCACAAGCAAACCCGACCCGGAAATCAGACCCGTGAAGTACCTGCCCGAACAATGCAGCTCAGTCCCAAAAACTGAGTCAACTTCGAGATACTCTTTCAAGAATCCTTCCACCATAACTCTTGGGACACTAGTGAAAACGACTTTAGATCCAACAGTACTCAAGACATCGAAAGCATGAGGGTTTAGATTTTCAAGGTAGAACTTGGGCAAGACAGCCCTAGACACATTATCCATGTCTTTTAACCTGAGCCCACAAAATGTAATGAAGATCATCACCCTCATCTTGAGCTCGTAGTCAAGAATCAGAAGAAAAGGGTATGATATTAGCAGGAGAAGGGCACGTAGGATGCTCCCACCTTCAAACGCCACAAGCATGAAGTAAGGGAAAAAGGATCGAGATTTAAGTATGGAACCATGTATGTCACAGACTAGAGTTTGAGATTTTCTATCATGGAGGCTGCATTTTGTGACGCTAGGGTAGTAACGGACTAATTGTTGGGAAGAAGAAGAAGATGATGATGATCTTGTGAATGGGGTTTTTGTGAAGAAGCCATGGTTCTTGACCTTCATGGCAGCTCTGTAACATGAGTAAGCCAAGAACTGATACAGAAACCAGTCAGCTAACCTCAGTAGTACCATTGGAAACTCCATGGATTTCATCGAGGAATCTGTTTTCGTCATTAGTAAATATGCGATCATATATATATAGAGAAGATATAGATGGGTTCTATTATACGTATGAGACAGCAAAGATAAAAAATTACTAGAGAAAGGAAGATTTACTCAAAGAGAAAGTGATGATGATGAACAAGAAGGGACAGATGAGGATGAATTTATAGGAGTAATTAAGGAGGGGGTATGGGGAGGCGTTTGACCATGCATGATTTGGTTAGCCACACACTGAGAGAGAGAGAGAGAGTGAGCATTAGATGCATGAAGATTTTATATTATTTTTCTTTGTTTTTTGTACATGCACCTATGGATTTGAGTAGTGTTATCTGCAGCTATATTATTATCTACGCGTTTTTAAATTTTCTTGTTTGTTTTATATTTGTTTTTTTTCTTGATTTCTATAATTTTATCTTCTCCTTGCTTCTTCCGTGTGAATAAGGGTAGAAATCTTTTTATAATTTCTTCACTAGATGAGCAATATTGGTAGGTTGTTTGTAGGTCACCGCCATGCATTTACCTTTGACAATATATTACATTTGCATGTTAGATAGATCTTTCATTACATTATATTGACATTTTATTATTTAGTCGAGCATTTACATTGCACTTTCTAGGTTTTCCCAATTGTTTTTGCTTTCTTTTTTGGGCAATGTGTAGATCGTGAAGACGATTTTCAAAGATATTGATGATCAACACAATTGCATGAACACCATACATACATGCAATACAATATATACAACCCCTTAAGTCCAAGAAAATGAAATAAAGGGTTTTTTTTTCAATATATATTATCGGATTGTGTGCACTAGTTGTTGTTCTTGAGTAAATAGGGGACCGCATGTTCATCATCATCATCATCGATGTTCTTGAAGTTATGCAATGAATGTGTTGCAACTAAATACAATTTAAATAAAAAAAGAAATTATTACATATTCTGATTCAATGTTTGACCTTAAAACCCAATAAGGAGAAAGTAATTACTGACCATCATATCAAGTTCACTGTAGTTAATGGCAACCGCCCATGCTCGTCGTTGACTTAATTTTGGACAGTTCGATGTATATAGTTGTTCTTATTTTTTATTTTACCTTCATTATAATATGGTGCTAATAGTTGGATGTAATAAATGGAACTGTGATCTTAAACTGCAAGCCACAGTTAGTTTAGCATCGTTTCAGCCACTTGCCTAAAACCATTGGTGCCGCAAGCCACGACAAGAAAAACAAAGGGTTTGATAATAATCTTTCTTTTGTGAAGATTATTACATTAAAATCTAAAATTAGTACAATTTAACTGTGAAGATTAAGCCATTTTCTTTCCTAGATAAGTGCGATTTTGCTACTTGCAAGAGCCTTCACATGACCAATCATCAAAAAAGTGTCCCAATACATTGGGAACACATAGTACAGCCACCATAATCCTTTCCATGCTCCGACAAAAACATTTATCAATTTCTTTTTTTCTTTTTAAATAACAATAATAACAACAAAAGTGCCCCCCTTTTTATTTGAAAAATTTCAGTTGGAAAGTTCAAATCAACGGTCAACAAAGTGCAAAGCTTGCTTATAATAACATTGTGCTTTAATTAGGGTTAGGTCTCAATCATTCTTATGTGAATTTTTCAGAGATAATAAGATTTGCATGGCAACTTGGTTCATGGCTTCTATGTGTCTTCCTTCACATACAATGCATTGCTTCGAAAATCCTTTTACTATTTATTTCAAGTACACTTTTTCACGATTTTGTGGTGACCATGCATCTTCAACTTGTTCTGACCGACATGTGATACGTGAAGTGCCCGTGTGTGTCTCGCTTTCTTTCCATAATAGCGGAGAACGAATCCGAGCTCGAGCTCGAAAACCCGTCTCAATCGCAAGTCGATCGAATAGCCCATTAATGTAAATATAAAAAAAAAAAGTAAGACAAATTGGAGCTATGTAGTTGTAGATTCCGTGTTTTGTGGATATGAAGAGAGATGGAACAACTCAAGCAAATGCTCGAAAACCCGTCTCAATCACATGCTTTACCTTATGTTCACGGTCCCTTATTATCCTTTGCGCCGCCGCCTTTTATCCATTATGTATATAATTGATAATTATGCGTAACTAAAAACATTTAATGAGCCCATCTTAAAGTTTAAGTTGCCTATGTTTATAGAGAGGGAGGAAGCTTCATGGTTAAATAATAATATGTCGACAAGGGTTTTTTTTAAAAATAAGTTACAATATTAATTGATTAGTTTCTTGTGGGGTTTTTTTTTTAACAAAATCGATCCTATAAAAATTAAAATGATTGTTCGTGGACTTCATAAAATGGGTAACTATTCACTCCTGTAATAATTACAAGATGTCTATTTTTAGCATTTTCCTAAGTTTTATTGACTTTTGAAAATTGTCCTATTACCTTTAAACACAGTTGATCATTTCAAAGGAGGGGATGGGAGTGGGGGCCCAATATGACCAAAATGGGCTAGAACTATGGGCCTAAAATGGGTCGGGTCCGGCCCAATTTTGCGGGTTATAAATCGGTTCATCTGGGCCCCGCTTGAGAAGTGGATTATAGTGAATATTCATCTTGTTTTTAATTTTTGGTAAGAATTAGTATTTCTCGGAAGATGTATATTTATTGCAGTAGAACAACTTTTTGTATATTCTTGAAAGTGTTTGCTAAGTAAAGTAAATTTTATTGTAGGGTTCTGTCTTGTGAGTTTACTATTTTATCCCTAATAATACATCATAAAAATGATATTAATTAATAAAACAAAAAAAGAATGAGGAATATATAACCAATCCCAATTTATAATAAATGTAAAAAAATTGACATTTTCGTATAAAGACTTTTTGATTCGATTTCTTTTCTACACAGTATCCATTTAATATGTTTTGCTTTTTTGAGATTGGAATGGAAGAAGTGGGTCCCACACGTTCGAAAAAACGCAAACGACCCACAAACCTTTTTCATCACTGCTTTCCCAAGTCCTTTCATGGTTTCCCAGAAAAATCCAACCTTTAATTCTTCTCTTCACTCTGCCAACCATATCAACACTGTCTACTGTGCGCATTCCTCTCGTGTCTTAAAACAATAATTCATTCTTCTTCTTCTTCTTCTTCTTACAACGCACGTCACTGCTCGAAACTATTCGGCTTCTCATCGTTCTTACCAGCCATGCAAGTCCTTTTGGTGGTACTCCTCTTATGCAATGCGTTGAATCGCTTGTCCTTGGCTCTGAATCAAGATGGGCTCGTTTTGGGACAAGTCAAGCGCTCACTTTCCGACCCGGAGGGTTTTCTCTCCGGCTGGTCGGACCGGGATGAAACCCCCTGCAACTGGAGGGGGGTGAAATGCGACGGGCACAGCTCGGTGGTGGAGGTGGTTCTCTCCGGTGGGTCTCTGTCCGGTTCTTTCCCGGAGGACGTATGCCGCCTGCCGTCGCTGAAGAAGCTTGTGCTTTCGAAAAATTGGCTCAATTCGACGCTGCCTCTGTCTGTTTCCTCCTGCCGCAGCCTCACGGCGCTCGATCTGTCCCAGAATTGTTTTGTGGGGCCCATACCTCATTCTCTCTCCGGCCTCCATTCTCTCAGGTTCGTACGGTCGATTCATTCATTACTGTCGAGAATTTTTTGTTAATCCATTTTCTTCTTAAAGATGGAACTTTATGGGACTTTGCTTTTTGTTTGTTGGTGGGATTATAGAAAATAGAGCTTTTTCTTGATTATCTGTTTAATTTGCCTGCAATAATCTCTTTTCTTGGCTGTCTATGAAGTAGAGCATCGTCTGTTATAGGTGGACCAATCTCAATGTAGACATTAATGGTGAATAAAAAGTTGAGATTTTTATCAAGACCCTATTCCATATGATGTACTAATAATTATGTTTTCGTGCAGGAAAATGACTATGTTACTACATGACATCAATATGTGAATTTAATTTGAATTCTCTTTTCTATACTTGAAACATTCTCTACATGCAGGTACCTTAACTTAGATGGAAATAACTTTTCAGGGAACATTCCCTCAGCATTTGGGCAATTTGAGAGGCTTGAAACTCTCAGTCTGATGAATAATCTGCTAAATGGTACTGTACCTGCGGTTCTTGGCAACATCACGAGCCTTAAACGGTTATGGATCGGTCACAACCCTTACGGGTCGGGTCAAATCCCTCGTGAGCTCGGTAACTTGACGAACCTCGAAGAACTTTGGCTGGCCAACAGCAATCTAGTCGGTGAGGTCCCTGATAATTTAGGCAGGCTTAGCAAGCTGATGAACTTGGATCTTTCGATGAATGGGCTCGCCGGCCCCTTTCCAAAAATGATTTTCCAGCTACGTAATATCGTGCAGATCGAGCTGTTTGAGAACGATTTTAGAGGGGGTTTGCCAAATGGATGGTCAAATTTGACTAGCTTGAGGAGATTTGATGCATCTACGAATGAGTTAACTGGCGTGATCCCTAAGGACTTGTGTGATTTGCCTCTTGAATCCCTCAACTTATACCACAACCAGCTTGATGGTATGATCCCAGAGAATATTGCAAAGTTGCCGAATTTGTACGAACTGAAATTATTTGAAAATCAACTCTCTGGTTCGTTGCCTAGGGAGCTCGGCAAGAACTCGGGCTTGGTGACTTTGGACGTGTCGAATAATAACCTCACTGGAAGTATTCCAGAGTTTTTATGCTCACGTGGAGTTCTTGAAGAGTTAATCCTGGTGAACAATGGGTTTTCGGGCAGCATTCCCGACGATCTTGGGCATTGTATGAGTTTAAGACGGATTCGCATGAACGGTAATAACCTTTATGGTGAAGTTCCTGCACAATTATGGGGCTTGCCACATGTTTACTTGCTTCATCTCTATGACAACTCCTTGTCTGGAAATATCTCCAACATGATTGGTTTTGCACAAAACCTATCCAGGCTAAGTATTTCAGACAACAAACTAGCTGGAAGTATACCGAGTGAGATTGGATCGTTGATCAACCTCGTCGAATTTTCTGCTAAAGGTAATTGGCTGAGTGGTGATATTCCAAGCACGATAGTGAATCTTGCCCAGCTCGGGACGTTCGATCTCAGTGACAACGATCTTTCTGGCAAACTCCCCGAGGGAATCCGTTCTTTGAAACAGATGAACGAACTCAACCTGGCAAACAACAAGCTGTCTGGAGAAATTCCTAGTGAAGTTGGAACGTTGGCCATTCTTAACTACCTCGATCTCTCTCGGAACGACTTTTCTGGGGCCATACCGTTATCCCTTCAGAATCTGAAGCTCAACAAACTAAACTTGTCGAACAATCGTTTTTCGGGCGATATACCTCCTCTCTTTTCTAGCCCATTTTACAGGGATAGCTTTCTTGGCAATCCAGGCCTATGTTTTCCCGACTCTAATTCGTGCAATTCCAAATCCAGGAGAAGGCATAGATCTTCTCCGCTGTCGATTGCATCTATTTTCATTTTTCCTGGGATTTTATGTCTTGCTGGGATCGTTTGGTTTGCATGGAATTACAGGAATGTAAAGAAAAGTAAGAAACGGACCGAAGTAGCCAAGTGGACAACTTTTCACAAACTGGGATTTATCGAATCTGAGATTGCCGACTCCCTAAAGGAGGCTAATGTAATAGGGAAAGGATCCTCTGGCAATGTCTATAAGGTTATTCTTGGCAATGGACAGATTGTAGCTGTGAAAAAGCTGCACAAAAGATCTTACAGAAGACCATCGAACAACCTTAAAGATCTCGACGAGTTTGACGTTGAAGTCGAGACACTGGGCACAATCAGGCACAAGAACATCGTAAGGCTTTGGTGTTCCTGCGATTCGGGAAACTACAAGCTTCTTGTCTACGAGTACATGCCTAATGGGAGCTTAGGGGACTTATTACATGGCAACAATAGGAAACTGCTGGATTGGCCTATGAGGTTAAAGATTGCTTCAGATGCTGCCGAGGGGCTCTCTTACTTACACCACGACTCTGTTCCTTCGATCGTTCACAGGGACGTGAAATCAAACAACATATTGCTCGACGAAGACTTTGGCGCCAAGCTGTCTGATTTCGGGGTTGCTAAAGTAGTGAAGTCATTATCAGCCGATAAGTTCGTCGAACCAATGTCTGCCATTGCGGGCTCGTGCGGCTACATTGCTCCAGGTAAGTAAGCCTTCTGTGGCTCCATGATATTTTCTATATTAACTCCACTGATTTGAATCCACCCCTTACGACAGAATATGGATACACACTCATTGTGAATGAGAAGAGCGACATCTACAGCTTCGGGGTAGTCATTCTGGAGCTTGTGACTGGAAAACCACCGACCGATGATTCGGACTTTGAAGGGAGAGACTTGGCTTCATGGGTTCGGACAACCTTGGACCAGAATGGGACCCACTCTGTATTCGATCCTACCTTAGATTCAAGATTCCATGGAAGCATTTCTAGGGTTCTTGACATTGGGCTGCTCTGCACTAACTCACTGCCTCTTAACCGTCCTTCGATGCGTAGGGTAGTTGGCGTGCTTCAGGAGTTGGTCGCCGATATGTCGAAAGAAAAGGATGGTACTAAGCTTGCTGTTGATTTGTGAGGAACCATTTTAAATGCTGACATATATTTTAGTTCTTTGCAAGAATACAAGTCTAGATATGACAGATATTATCTTAACTATGCAAGAAAACTTACTGTTTTATAAATCAGCTTGACAAGATTACAAGTAGAGAGCTCAGAAAGGTTCTTTCTTTCTTTCCATTGTGCCCACCACAAATGGCCCTTTTGTCCGAAGAAAATAAAAGACACACAACTAATAATTGAAATTCAACTGAATATTCATAAGATCTCCTTTACTTTTTAAAGTCTTCGAATACCTAATAATACATCATCCATGCAGCTTTTCCATCTCTTTTCACTCGGCTCTTGCACATTATCATGTTTCCATTTTTTTTAGTTCTTCCCATTAACCGAAAACCTTCACTCTACTTCCTTGATTTTACTTCACACCTTTGAATCATATCCATCCATTGATCGATGAAGGGTGGCAGATAGCCTGCACTCCAACTCCAAGAAAATCCCTAGTTTCACCCAATGATTCATCTATGGCGTCTTCTCGCGGGTTTAGCCTCTGGCGCTTCGAACTAGTATACGCATTCTCAATCTGATTCAGTCCCGAGAGTTCATCGTTCACCGAGCTCTCCACATCAATCACGGTGCTCATTCCTGGACTCAAACCGTACAATCCGAAGAACTTACTCCCATCTCGAACGATATTACTATTTTTATCATCACGCGACGACGATGATGAGTTAATCCCTATATAGCTTCCAAGTAACGATGGATTGTTACTGCTAGTGGTGGTGGTGGTTGCTCCTATATGTGCAGCTTTTTGAAGCAGTGCTGTAGCAGACATTCTTTCACCAGTGCCGGGATGATGTAATGACTGAGTACTGTACAGCGAGGGAACGGTCGTAATAACATCTCTGACATTGTTTAATGGGACATCCCATTTCAGATCATGAGTAGTAGCAGTGACATGGAAGTTGTTGTCGTTGCTCAATACCATCCCAGAATTTGCAGAAAGTGATCCAATATTTGCATGAGCAGCATGTTCCTGAAGAGGGGTGGTCAAAAGCGAAAGGCCACCTTGTTGAATCGAAATAGGGTTTAGATCGATGCTTCGATGACTGATGTTCAAGGCCGGTTTGAGATTAGGGTAAGGAAAGTGTCCCATTATTACCGATTCAGACAGGCCAAGTGAAGGCGACGAGCCTACGAAGTGATAGTTGATGCTCGAAGATGCTTGGTGATGATTGGACAGCATGTGTGGTTCGGCTATTATTCTCGCCGTTTCCTCCGCTAGGGCATCGCAAAACGCACGGTGCGTGATGAAGCTGTCTCTTCTGCGTCCATACGTAGTAACAACAAATACCATTCATTAGAAAACACACAAAAAAAAAACCCTAAAAAAAAGTTTGCATCTTTTTTTTTTTGGGCGGGTTGGGGGCCAGGTCAACCTCGCGGGTCAGAGCAGTAGGCTGCAAGCCACCCAGCCGGGCCAACCACACTAGTACAGGCTTGGGCCCTCAGCCATGACCTCAAAAGTTTGAATCTTTTCTTAGCAATGGAATTATTACCTCGAAAAGATGGTTCCACAATCACATCTGTACTCCCTCGTACCGCAGGTCTTGGAGTGAGCTTTCCAATCCGACTGAACGGCGTAGCGCTTGGAGCACTTATCGCATTTCCACTTCTTCTCGCCGTGCTTACGGCAGAAGTGCTTCTTGATCCCCGTCAGGTCTCCAAGGGCCCTCGAGGGGTGGTGGTGGACGCACGTCCTCTCGGGACAGACGTACACGCGCTTGCGTGGTTCCTTGCTGCTCCTTTGCTTGAGCTTCCATGGCAGATTGTGGCCTCGCCTGTGGAGTTGGAGGTTTTGGTCCCTTTGAAAACCCTTTCCGCATATCTCGCAGAGGAATCTGTTGGTGGCCATTAGGGTCTTGGGAGATAGAGCTATCACTTCTGCTTGTGGATCTGTTGTTGAGTAATTATTACAAATTATCATTAATATTGGTTATATGTAATAAATATAATCTCAAACCATCAAGCTGTGTACTACCTGGGTTGCCTGGAAGGTTTCTCTTCTTCTTCAGTGGAGGGTTTGATGATCCATTTTCTTGATTTTGATTGACGGCAACAATTGATGAAATCACTTCCTCTGCCATTGTAGCTCCACAAATGATTGATGATTTAATTATTTGAAATGATATATGGTGGAGAGGGAAGATTGATGCTTGCTTAACTATCGAGATATAATGTCTTCTTCATGAGTCTCTCTCTCTCTCTCTCGTGTGTACCAGTTTTTTAACTGCTTCCTGTCGGAATAGAATAACTGGGATAGGTTGTGATGAGGTCTTAATATAAAACCAAGTTTGGGAAAATCAAGATTGTTAATGAAATGTGATATACTAATGTTTTGACTCACATTAGTTGAATATAAGAAATTCAGTTTAAATGCAGCAATCAAAATAATCTTAATAGCATTCCAAAATGTTGCTTTTTTTTAAACAAAAAATATTTTTTTAATAAGCATTATGGAGGATATATAGTTAAAGGTCGAGAGATATGCAGTATGACTATGACTCAAAAGGTGTGTTGTGTTGTGTTGAGCTATGGGGAAAAGTTGCAGTCTATACTTTTCTGATTGGCATCATTATCCCATAATTGTTACCTTTCCTTTATTATAATAATAATGTCCTAAAACAACTTTGCTCCAATCACTAGCAATATATATAATATTTGAAATTTGTAATGCGATTGCATTGTGACTGATGATGATAGGTTTGATTCCATATATTGTCTGTTTAAATGTATATGCGGTATATATGTTATTAAATCACAAATATAACCTCGAACGACATGCAATATTTAACGATATAATATATATATATATATATATATATATATATAAATGATACCATGAAGGAACAACAGTAGAGAGCAGAAGCCATGCACGTCTTTCCTTACAGCCAAGTATTGTAAATCCAATATAAACGACAAGAAAATGAGCATAAAAAGAGAATAATTGTCCTCCTCATATAGTCTTGCCTGCACTCCCAATATATATATATATATATATATATAATTCAAATTATAACAAGTGAAAATTAGGGTTAATTATTGTTAAAATCAAGGCATAAAGTGAATTTTGAGGAATACGAAGTGGTCGTGGCTGGCTCGTTGTGGGCTGACTTTAACTGTTAAAAAAGCCTTTCATTCAATCATAATATAATGATGTTTATGCTTTTATTACATTTGTTTAGAATATAATCTTTGGAGTTTAGTCTTTGAGCTTATTACACACCTACGAATATTCTTTCTTTTCCCGACACTCTCAAAAGCTCCAACTTTCAATGTCCATCCAGCTCTTATTATTCCTCTAATTAATTTAATTTATTTATAATTTGTCTGTAAGTCTCTCTTCCTCCAATACATATGCATGTAAGTCGTCGATATATCTAACCTTGATTTATAGATTTATATACTTAACATAGGTTTAGGGAAAAGTAAATCGTTGGCATTTAAGGTTATGTTTGTTTCTGCGTTTTGTCCTTTTACCTCTCACACGTAGTTATAACTAAGGCCTTGGACGAGCACTAATTGTCTGTTTCTAAATGTTAGATTTCATTGTTTTAATCATATTATAATCAAAGTATCAACTCATATAATAAGATAGTATTTAAAATAAATATAATTGAACAAATTCATTAAGATCACTGCTGATCCATTATCCGTTATGGGCCAAGCCCAATTATCAAAGTGTCACTTATTCTCACCACACAAATCATCAGTGAATTATAATCTTCAGTTACGGGAAAATAATTGTTAATAATTGACATAATCTTTGATATATTGATATAATATCTATAACTATTGAATGCTTTCAGAAAACAAAAAAAAATTAGAATTTTTTTTTTGCGATATTTATTGCATTGAAAACAGTTAAAATGGAGCCAAGTTGGCCTAGTGGTCAAGGAAGAGGTGGATTTGTGGGTTAGGTTGTGTAATCGAATTCTCCCTCCAACAATTCCTTGAGTAGTCCCCATGGGATTTATTTTGCATGACTATCGGTGTCAGGTGGGTTTGAGATGTATTCATCTGACCCCGGGGATTAGTCCCACCACTGGAATGTGTGGCGCAATTAAGCCTCCGCCAGGTCTGTGTGACGCAAAGTCCACGCCGGTATTTAGGGGCTATACCATAGCCAGATGGAGCAGGGATAACTCGGGATCGGAAAAAAAAAAAAACAGTTAAAATGGTGAGCCCATTAGTTTTGGACTCCCCAAGCTGGTGATAGGTTGTAGACCACAAGCGTTCATTGTGCCAGGCTGTGAATGAGAATATGCCCACGTTTGACAAAATACGATTTTTTTTTTCATTTTTTTTAAGTTTATATGATCTAAAATGGCTTTGCTAGTCAACTGACAAGTAAGCCGTTTTAAATTACGTGGATTTATTTGGAAATTTAGGTAGCTCTATTAAATCCAGTCTGTTATAATGATATAATTATATTTGTGATAAGAATGCCATTACGCATAAGTGACGATATACAATTTGGAAAGTGAAATCTTAGCGTCACCTAATATCTTTATTGACAGCTCCGTTCATTGCCATAATTGATCTTAAATATGACAATTGTAATAGTCAATATATGTAATTAATTTGTGACTATATATAAATTGCTAACGTTAATTAGGCAGTGCTCCCACGCATTCTTTTATTGGTTTTACATATTATGCAACTAAAGGTCAAAAAATTATAAAAGTAATTACATATGACATGAATGAATAGAGAACATCATATCAAAATAATAATTCAAATCAAAATTCTTCATTAACCTTACTTTTTTTTTTTTACGTCAATATTACCATACCATTATATTCAACTCTAAATAATGAGCTGCCAGCTCATTATTACAACATGCAATAAGTCCACTATCCAAATCTTTACAAGTCCCAGGTTTACACACAGCATGCATATATGAGACCACTTGGCATAGGTTAGTTTCCATTCATGAAAAGGAAGTTGCACTTCTTATTCTTCCATTAACATGGTCTATCTTAAATTTGTTCCCGTCTGAAGTTGCGATGATATTGGGTATCGACGAAGAGAAGGGTCCCCAGCTATTCAAGTGTGATCCTGCCCTGCCGGCATTTTTTCGGTCATAAGGTAATTATGTTTCTACTTCAGATGAAATTCAATTAGTACATCTGAGATTCTTTTCTAATAGAGTTGAAACTTTAGCTTAAATCACTATCCTTTGAATAATTTACTATGCATTTTTCTCATGATAGGCAACTAGTGCTGGCGGGAAAGATCAAAAAGCTATCAACTTCCTGGAAAAGAAGATGAAAAACGACCCTGCATTCTCCTATGAACAAACTGTTCAGGTAAGAGAGATGAGTTCTTCCATTACGTTTAAACTTAAAGATTCTGACCAGATTGCTTGGCCATATTGAGTAGTGCATATATCAGTTGAATTTCTCCTAACATTTGGTGGCGGTATAGCAGATCAAATTTCTGATGTTTTTCTTTGAGTTCTCATATATGGATGATGTGTTGCATCAGATATGTGATATTCAGTTTTTCTGAACAATTTTAACATGGCTTTCACGCTATGTGTAGACTGCTGTTACAGCTTTGCAATCAGCTTTGCAGGAGGATTTCAAGGCCAGTGAGATTGAGGTAATCATTATGATCATACTCATCATGTAAAACCTAAGACAATGGTCTTGATGTAAAAACCGTTTGGCATTATTGCAGGTTGGCGTTGTGAGGAAAGAAGGCTCGGTGTTCAAAATTCTTACTGACTAAAGAAATCGACGAGCACCTTACTGCAATCAGCGAGCGCGACTGACGCTGTTTGACGTCGATGAAAAGTCGTGCTACGTTTCGTTTTGAACTTTGATGATAATGAGATTTTAGTCCTAAATGTATCTGTAAATTGCCCTCAGAAATGATTTCTTTCATCAAATAAGTCATTTCATTAATCTACGGAATATGTAAGCGTAGTAATCATCAAGCTAAGCTAAGTGTGTCGGTACTTTCGATATCCCTTGACGTTGCAGTTCGACCATGACATTTTCGACGTTTGGGGCCTTTAGCCCGAGCGGCAAGGGTGTCCATGGCTTGCACAAAACATCTCCGATCATTGCATCTATCCTCTCCTTCGACTGAACGAGAAATAAAGAAATCAACTCCCATGTAAGAAACTATCCAGCCGAGCAACTATTAATAACGAGAAGTGAAAAAAGGAACTCACTGCATGAAAATCGTACGGCTTCCTAGACAGAGTTTGTTCTCTGGGCAGCACAACAGGGACGCCGACAGAAGCAGCATCTACTCTATACATGGATGCACTCGGCATTATCCCGGGCACCATCGGGGCAGCTAAGTTCTGCATAAATTATTTCCGTTATTACGTTAAATCCCGATATTTTACTTAAAACTTGCTCACAAACTGCTGCAATTCAACAGGGATTAAGTGGCTGAGTAGTTTACTGAGGTTGGCACATAAGGCGTCGTGTAGCAAGGCAGTCCTTGAGCTGGCCAATACCAAAACGTCGGGCCTCTCGGCCGACTTGGCCAGGTGTACGTCCATGATTGGTCGGCAGATGGATGACCCCATACGTGTAAAGGTCTGCTATGGCGATGCAAAGGTGTTATCTGAGGGAAGCCCGTCGTTCTTACCACGTTCGATGATGCGTTGGCGTCTCTCTTTCCTATCCTAGGATTAGACGCTGACCCTCGAATCTGTCTCCCTCTGGTCCAGCTCAAGGCCTCGGCTTCTTGAGCTAGCTTGTGCTTACGGTGGGATCTATACTTCTGCTTCGTCGAAACAAAAAAGGAAGTATCAAACTTGCTATTCCACGTAAAAAGATGAGGAGATAGATAGATACCTGAAGATGGCTAGCAACGTTGTGTCGATTGAGACGATCCGTGCCCATAAGCTCGAGAATCCTCGACGGCACGGCTTTATCTATGCCGAGCTTCTCTACTGCTTGAACGAACTTCTTGTGCAGCTCTGGCGTCCAATCCACCTTGGCCTTTTTCTTTTCTTGAGGGCACTTCAGACGTGCCGAAGATCTTGTCTGTTTATCGGGTTCTTTAGGACTCGGTCCCTTTTCTTCCTTGTCAGGTGATGCTGAAGTAGCTGCATCAGATTCTTCGCCGCCAGTGATCGAGAATCCTCGGGTTTTAACTTTCGGATCCATCTTAAAGATATCTCAACGGCCGATTCACTTGAAAAGTTAGATCGCCTTGTACATAGATATACCTCATGCTCTAGGCAGGGATTTGTGTACTATGGCTTGCTCTCTTATGTTCTTACAACGTTAACTGTTAAATGAGCAAAACATCAAAACTGTTCATGATACAGCAAACGACAACAAAGCAAGATCACGGAATTCTGATGTTTCGCGGCATGTTAATCTTATTACATAGCCCACAAAACCCAACATACACAACATATTGAAGCTCTACATGACGACTTTCGTCGAAGAGGAAGAAGAAGAAGAAGAAAATATCCCTTTTAAAGACAAGCAGCTACTTTCAATTTCTAAGAAAGATGCCAACCAACGACGGCGAAGAAGATTGCAAGAAACAAAAGCTTAGTGGGCAATGCAGCAGAATCAAGATAAGCACTAGAAAAGGAAATAAAAAGGGGTATTTCAAGATCTTAACTTCATTACCTACTTGCTCAGACGGTCCAAGCTTTAACATGGATCAAAGGACACTGCGAGCTGAGAGAAGATAACTTATTTTTCTCTCCAGCTGCTGGCAATGAAGGAAAAGCTGCTTTTGCGGAATCTAGAGAGATCTCAGAGCTGAAAAAAAGAGTCATATAATATAATGATCAACGTGACTCTCTTGCTTGACTATGTGGGGTGCAGCAGTTAGTGCGTTTCATTTCAATGTTTTTGTGATCATAATTAGAACGACGTCTCACCATGTAATAATAGTAGGAAGGAAGTAAGTCACGTGATCAAGACATGGCTATATATATACTTCCTTACCAGGAAGTAGGGTTGCAAATGAATCGAGTTTTTTTTGTTCGATTCGAGATTCGATTCGAAATTTACGATTCGAATTCGAAATATTAGAATATAGAATTCAAATAAGAATAATTTTTTTGATTCGAATAATATTAGAATATGAATACAAATATCACAATATTCGATTCGAATATTAATAGAATATTCGATTAGAATAATTAAATATTTATTTTAATATACTTATTCAATATATATTTAATAATAATGAAATATTTTTTTTAATACAATATATTATAATTCAAAATTTCTCAAAAAAAAAATATTATAATTCGAAATATATTTGAAATAATTCAATATTTTTTAAAATATAATATTTATGATTCCATAGATATTTAAATATAATATTATTTATATTGTCTTATTAAATAGATTTTATGAAAAATATAAATAATAATAATAATAATAATAATAATAATAATAATAATAATAATAATAATAATAATAATAATAATAATAATAAATATTCGATATTCGATTCGAATATATAGTCAAATAGAATTCGAATTGATTTTAGTATTCGAATAGAATTCGAATTCGAATTCGAAATTTAATAACAGAATACAAATAGAATATAATGGTATTCGACTCAATTCGATTCGTTAGCAATCTTACCAGAAAGTCACGTGCAAGCATATGGACAAATTGAAGGGATGGATTTTTAATGGGCTGACGAATTTTTAATGGGCCAAAGCCCATTAAGCCGAATCTTCTCTACGAAAGTATTACAATGGCCATGGCTCCGACTTAACTTGGCAAAGAGGAAACATCTGTTTTTCTGTTATATATATGCAATCACATCTTCTAGCTAGGGCTGTTAGCTATTTTCTACCTGACATTGCAAGTTTCGAACTCGCCGATCACAGATACAGATTGTAAGTGAAGTTCGTTAGGTGGAGGTGTTCGAATCACTCCTGAAATCAGTTCTAGGGTTTTAATTTTTTTGCTAAATTATCGAGATGGCTCCGGCGGAAGCTGATAATTCCAAGGAGGAGACCGTGAAGGTCCCGTCGAAGGATCCTAAGAAGAAGGACGACAAGAAGGACGAAGATCTCGTGAGTTTTTTTTTTTTTGGTTCTATTAAGCAGAGATTTAATCTTTCTGTAGTTTGATTTACCTTTTTTTCGTTATCGTTCTTCTTACTTGCAGTCTGAGGAAGATTTGGCGTTAAAGCAGCAATTAGAGTTGTACGTTGAGAGGGTGCCAGACTCTGATCCCGGACTACAGAAGGTTGCTCTGGAGAGCATGAGGTACGAGTTTCTGGTGTTGATTTTTGCTGACTGAGTCTCAGCTAGATTGTTGAATAATATTGCTAAAAATCTGTTGATAAGTGTTTTATTCTAGGTCTTGGTTTCCCTTAATAGATTTGATATTCATTAATTGGGGGTGAAATTCTCGAAGACAGTGAGGTTTACTGTGATATTATGCATTAGGGGAAGTGATCCTAAAATATAACAATTCAGATTTTAGTTCCAGTTGGGGATATTATGTGGGGGTTAAGCCTGTCAGTAAAGCCAAACGATTTGAATCTACGTAAGCTTGAGCTGGACTTTAAATTAAACGGGTGGTTATTTCAAAACTCAACGTTTTGGTTAAACTCCTTGAGCTTGGTTTGAGGAAACATCCATGCTTCAAGTCCCTTTTACATATAGTCATTAAATAATACCTTAGTAACCAAACTTTCATAATTATAAAACAGACCAAATATTTATTTGTGGGGTTCACTTTGAATCCAGTCAATATATTGCCATAATGTTGTTTTGTTGCTACATTTTAGGCAAGAAATTCGTACTGCAACTAGCTCTATGACCTCAGTTCCAAAGCCACTCAAGTTCTTACGCCCGCATTATGGAACTTTGCAAGCACATTATGAACTAATGGCAGACTCTGATTTGAAGGTTGACTTTCGTAATCTCATGGTTACCCCTTAATTTGTTTTTTCCCCCACATTTAATTTCTTATTTTTCCATTTATGTATATCTTTGCACAATGCAGAAACTTCTTGCAGATATCCTTTCTGTTTTGGCCATGACAATGTCGCCTGAAGGGGAGAGGGTATGCTGTCTATGTCCTATTTTCATTTAGTTATCTGCAATTGATTTCTTTTTATGTAAGTTTACTCACCATTGAAGCTATATCATCATGAACAAGTTATATGATGTGGTTACAGAAAAACTTTGAGAACATGAGTTATTTTAGGCTTTATCTTTGAATGTTGATTAACTGTTAATGTCAATGGTTGCAGGAAAGTTTGAAGTACAGATTACTTGGTTCAGACGGTGATATTGGTTCATGGGGTCATGAGTATGTCAGGTGGTGATATGCAGTCCTATTAATCGTTTGAATCATTTGTGACTTTCATGCCTTGAAGAACTATTGTTTGACCTCTATATATATATATATGTATATCAGTCATGTAAAAGTTCCTTATTATTGAAATATGTCTTGTTTTACTGTTACTTTAGATTATAAATGTTTCCAAAGGGTTGTAGAAATGAATATCTAGTAATGTCGGAATATTATATCAAAACTTGTATTAATGCATCCAAAAGCCTGTCTTCTGGAATGTGCATGATAATGGACTTTCGTATCATGGATGTTCATCAACCTGGCTTTCACTTTAATATTGGGGATCCTTGCATTATTATATTTACATTTGCTACATTATTACTGCAGAAATTTGGCGGGTGAAATTTCCATGGAGTATGTAAAACGACAGGTAAGAGCTATTCTTTCTTTCTAGTGTTAAACAACTAAAAATCCACACGATTTGGGTCCCGTTCAAACAAATTCCCTGATATTTTGGCCTATCCCTAAGTATATGGTTTTTCAAGCACTTTTTGAAAAAAGAAATTGATCTTCATGCACTGGATATGGATGGTATTTATTTTGACCTCTTCCACTGATATGTGGTGTAATCTCTTTCTGTTTCAGAGAGAAGAAGCTCCTGTTGATGATCTAATGGGGTTGGTGGTGCAAATTGTTAAATTCCATATGGAGGTAGGTTTAATTTCTCTTTATTCAGTTATTACCTTTTTTCGGTAGTTGGGAATGAAATAGTTCTAGTTCCTTGTTTCTTTGAGTTGGACATTTAGACATCTAGTCAGATTTGAACTCAATTTTAAATGTATTTGCAGCATAATGCTGAACCAGAGGCGGTGGATCTATTGATGGAGGTATATAGCCATTTCTTTATTTAACATGTCGTATTATGCTGAATATTGGCAGTTATCCTTCTCAATGAACAGATTAACAGCGTAACGTTGCCCTCAATACTCAGGTTGAAGACCTCGATTTGTTAGTGGAGCATGTCGATCAGGCAAATTATCAGAGAACGTGCTTATACCTTATGAGTGCAGCAAAGTAAGTAGGTTTTAACATGTTTGATGTTAATCTTTGCCGATAACTCCATGGTGCTGAACATGTACAATTTCAGATACCTTCCTGGACCTGATGACATGCTGGTTCTGGACATTGCACACTCAATATATATGAAATTCAAGGAGTATCCCAGAGCACTGCAGATTGCCCTTTATCTGGACAACATGCTGGTTGGTTCTGCTGCTTAATATGCCTACATAATTAGTTTTATGTTTGGAAATTTCTAAATTATTACTTGGAGCAGAAATGTATTATTTGTGACGCTATCTTCATGTTCACTTGTTGAAAAATTCCCATGGTGGTTTTTATCTAATGCGTTATTGCTCTTTTGCAGTATGTTAAACAACTTTTTCAGACTTGTACCGAGCCTTTGACAAGGCAGCAGTTTTGCCTTATTCTGGGACGCCATGTAAGTCTTTCCAAGTTTCCTCACTCACAGTCAGTTTTCTCTTAACTTCACTTTGTTGGCTTTCATTGGTGTTCATGCCATCTCTTTCTTGGTTTTGGTGGGTTCTCATCTTCTTATAGTAATGATTTGATTGAAACCAGACTTTGGGGCACGTTAAAAATGAAGAATTTGCTCGAATTCCTTGAAATAGTATTACAGAACTCCGGAACTGGATCTAATTTAGTTCTTGTACCTCTGTTTGGTTGTTTTGCTTTTCGGATAATAATTTTCTGAGTCTCCTATCATATCCTTTTACATGCTTACACCCTTGTTTGTTTTTTCAGGGCGTAACTTTTGAACTTGATGAGGACATGATTGCAGATGATGAAGAGAGGGAAGCATTGCAAGCACTTATTAACAATTCAAAATTGAATGAAGGTTATCTCACGCTTGCTCGTGATATTGAAGTCATGGAGCCCAAATCTCCAGAGGACGTTTATAAGGTTTGGTTCTTACTGTTTGTACTTTTTTATTAGCTTCCATTTTGCATCCTTTTCTCCAACCGAAGATTGAGTCGCACAAATACTGTATTTGGTCCGGGATCTGCATCCTACTTCTATAACTTACATTTACTATTTTTCCATTTTACAAAAAATATATTAACCATATTGAAGATGCTACTGTTGAACATGGAGGGTTTTTAGGATTTTCAATTTTAAATTTCAGATGTAAAAGTAGATAGATGCTGGTACATGTCATTTTAGTGATGAACCGATTCCAGATTTTCTCCATCAGCTCATTTGTTTGACATGTCATGTCTTTTATTTTGTTCTTGTTTAGCTGAATGCCTGAATTTCTCAGGCACATCTTATTGACGGACGAGGTAGTAGCGGAGGAACTATTGATTCTGCTCGACAAAATTTAGCAGCAACATTTGTAAATGCATTTGTAAATGCTGGTTTTGGCCAGGTTCGTTGGTGACACTGACATTATATGGTTCGAAAGTGAGATTCCTTAATGATCTCTTTGTTTTGAGTTTTTCCATTTTACTCTCAACAGGATAAGTTGATGATAGTTCCATCAGAAACATCTGGTGGTGGTTCTTCAACAAGCTGGCTCTTCAAAAACAAGGAACACGGCAAGACTAGTGCTGCTGCGAGTCTGGTTTGTACATTTTTTTTTATCTATTTGGTCCAAGGAAATTCTACATTTGGAATGTCAACAAAAATATATTGGTTCATTGACACATTACAGGGAATGATTCTGCTTTGGGATGTTGATTCTGGACTTGCTCAATTGGACAAGTATCTTCACAGTAACGACTCTCATGTCATTTCTGGTTCATTATTGGGAGTTGGGATTGTAAATTGTAACGTCCAACATGAATGTGATCCTGTAAGATCCATTATTCATTCATGCTCTTTATATGTAACTACAGTCACATAGAAAACTGTATACACCTAACACATCTGCTTCGCATTACTTTGTATGTCAGGCATTAGCTCTTTTGGCTGACTATGTGGATAACGAGGATTCTTCAATTAAAATAGGTGCAATAATGGGCATAGCACTTGCATATGCCGGCACACAGCATGAGCAAGTGAGTTCCCTTCCCACTCTGCCCACCTGGAAAACAAATGAATTTGTGGGCTATGATAATTCTAATCATCTTCTGTGACTGATTTCTTTATATCCGTGTCTACATTTATGCTGATCTAATCATCATATGATATTCCAGATACCTAGTAGACTAGTGCCCATACTTGAAGATGGAAAGGCACCCCTTGATGTTGTTGCATTTTCGGCACTTGCTCTCGGCTTAATATTTGTGGGTTCCTGTAATGAAGATATTGCACAGGCCATTATATTTGCATTGATGGAGAGAAGCGAATCAGAATTAGGGGAACCTCTAGCTCGTCTTCTGCCTTTGGGTCTTGGCTTGCTTTATCTTGGGAAGCAGGTAATTGTCTCTGCTGAAACATGATCATAATTTATGGTAGCATATTCTGCATTAATTTGAATGTTTTTTTGTCATTCTGGTTGAGGAACATTCAGTCTTGCATCACAAAAATGTCTCTGCATTAGACATTACAAATTTGATTCCTCCTGCAGTATTGTCTCATTTTTCTCAAATGTTACAGGACAATGTGGATGCTACAACAGAGGTCTCGAAGACATTCAATGAAAAAATAAGAAAGCACTGTGACATGACCCTTCTTGCTTGTGCATATGCTGGAACTGGGAATGTCCTAAAGGTTCGAGTCCCTGGAATTTTAGCACGGTATGGGTTAGTCTCCGTTTCATCCAAATGACTGTTGCATTATCTCCTTTCACAGGTACAACACTTCCTCGGTCAGTGCGCTCAACATCTTGAGAAGGGCGAAACATACCAAGGACCAGCTGTTCTTGGAATTGCTATGGTAGCTATGGGTGAGGAATTGGGGCTTGAGATGGCGATCCGCTCATTAGAGCATCTTTTGCAGTATGGAGAGCAGAATATAAGGCGGGCCGTTCCTTTAGCTCTGGGTCTACTCTGCATATCAAATCCGAAGGTGCGCTGTGATTCTTGCTCATCTTATTGTTTCAAGTAGGTTATTCAAAATCTACCATTGTTTATTTCTAGTTGGAATGCTTTATGTTAAGTTTTTGGAACCCGAAATTGTGCAAAATTGTTCAATATGCGAATCTGTTGAAGGACGGCAAGAGCTCATAAGAATGATGTGTTGAGTAGAAATAGTGATAAATTACTTTGAATTTGGCAAATTTGTGAACACGCTCAGTGGAGTTTCTAAATTAGAAATGGCTAATGGTAGTTCCGTGTAGCAGATAAGCCAGTTTTCAAGTTTTAAATCTCGATACATATATATTATATATATATCTAGATTAGGTCAAAGTACAAGTGTATTTGATTTGAACATTTATAAGACTTCCAGCATGAATTTGACTCTAGAATCTTACCTATTAGTTTGACTTTATTTGCTCCCAGTCAATTTTTAACTTGATGATGTGTAAACAGGTTAATGCCATGGATACGTTAAGCAGGCTCAGTCATGATGCAGATGCTGAAGTTGCAATGGTGATTTACTTGTGCATTCATTTTTTTTCTTCCAGTTAACAAAATGCGGATGTAATTTAAATGATAAATAATTGTAAATATACTAATATTTGTAAATGGATTTCAGGCTGCAATCATCTCCTTAGGTTTGATAGGTGCTGGAACTAACAATGCCAGAATAGCTGGAATGCTTCGGAATCTGTCGAGCTATTACTACAAAGATGCTAGCCTTCTTTTCTGTGTATGGATTCTATCTTCTTATTACACTATGATGCATTTTATAACATAATACCATATATAGAATGTAATATATGTGTGCTCGATAAAATTTCAGGTCCGGATTGCGCAGGGCCTTGTCCATTTGGGGAAAGGATTGCTGACCCTTTCTCCATATCATTCTGAACGTTTCCTGTTGTCGCCGTAAGTTGTCTACTGAAGATGCTCTTTATTTGTGCTGCCATTCAGTGAAATTTCTCTAAACGTGCAAAGTAGATCCCCATGTGCTTGGGAAATAAGAAGTTTCCTAGTATATGAGAATAATTTTTAATAAAACCACTTGATGTGAGTACTTTTAAAATACTTCTGCGCATCTGTCCGTGATTAACGTTGACGTAAGGCGAATGATGCAGTCAATTAGTGAACTAGGATATATGAGTAGTTATATGGATATATGAATAAGGTTATGCCACTATGCTGTATGTGATTGTTCCTCTGGTGTTGCCTTGTAGTACTGCACTGGCTGGTCTTGTGATTATGCTGCATGCTTGCCTTGACATGAAAGCCATTATCTTGGGGAAATTTCACTTCGTTCTATACTTCCTTACTCTGGCTATGCAGGTACGTTAATAATTCTTTTTCGTCAACTCCAATTACGTTGTTTCCTCAACGTTCATTTGCCTAATAATAAAAGTTCTTTCTTTTTTAGCCGAGGATGCTGTTGACTGTCGATGAAAATCTCAAACCCTTGTCGGTTCCAGTCCGTGTGGGCCAGGCCGTCGACGTTGTGGGTCAAGCGGGTCGCCCAAAGACCATAACTGGCTTCCAAACTCACTCTACCCCAGTTCTTCTTTCCGCTGGTGATAGGGCGGAGCTTGCCACTGAGAAGTAAGATTTTGACTGAAAGTATATGAATTGTATTTGTTTGTTTGTGAATGATGCCTTCTTATGTGAAAGACTTGTGTGAATGGTTTTTTTTTTTTTTTTTTTTTTTTGCAGATATATCCCCGTCTCTCCCGTCCTTGAAGGATTTGTCATCTTGAAAGAAAATCCCGAGTATAGAGAAGAGAACAACTGATACAATCAATCCATGCTACGCGGACGTTTCAGTAACGTTTAAAAGTATGACGCTGTTCCAATATGCTTTCTGGGGTTAAGAAGAATATGCATCTTTTTTCAGATTTGAAGCTGCTCAAGATTTTTATCCGCTAATCTTTTGGTGAGAACTATATCTAAAATCTTGATTTTTATTAGAAAAAAATGGGGCGGATCCGTCGGACAACGAAATCTCGAAGCAAATACAGACGTGTGAAAATTATTCATCCGCTAATCTTTTGGTTTGAGCATCGTCATCTTCGACAGCGACTATTGCCATTTCTTGCGATTGGGGCGGTGGCGCATCTTCCTTGACTGCAACTTCTTCGATGTGTTGATTGCGATATCGAAGGACCACGAGGCACAAGAATGCTGCAGCAAGCAACATTTCTATGCTTATAATGTGAATTCACAAGTTAAAAACTGTCTTAAGCTCGAACAAATAGACCATACCGGCGATGACTCGGGTTCTGACCGACGTGAGATTCCAAAATCCCGTCACAGCTGATGCAACGACGATCCTTTTATGCGTGCAATTTCCCCACGAATTCAGCATCCGAGATTTCACATTTTCAACTGCGTTGGTCATTTTTTGATCTGTTTTCAAGCAATGCGCACAGATGCGCATTCTATATATCATCAGAAGCATGGAATTGATAAAACCAACCTTTCTTGGATAACTGCGAGGCGTACGCAGAAAATAGCTTCGGCACGGTGAAGCTGACGAAGAAAACTGTAGATATTCCCCATACAAAGGGTCGTTTTAGTTGCACGCAGCATCAAAGCCATAGATGCTATCATGCCGATGATGAGGACAAACTGTTTGTAATAACTCACCGAGAGCGCATAGTCTCCAAACGCTAATGAGATGGCCGTACTCAGCTCCGAGCAGAAGCAGCGGAACGACCTGATCAATCAGCCGTGAAACTTCATGAATCAAAAACTCTTTCTTTCAGAAGAATATGTAAGTAGATGGAAGGTCTGATCTATTCATTTTACTCTAAGGGTCATGGCTGGTTCTCCAGAAAAGACGATTCTTCCTTTCGAGATTGCTAGATTCGCCGCCGGAAGCACTAGCCTGCCGATCTTCATTACATCTTCTTCCGTCAGCATTAGTTCACGTTTGGTTTCGCCCGTCTCCCTGAAGAAAAGGCGTAAAGAAGATTCACAATCCGTAATTCCTTGCTGAGTATGTGCCGCAAAGTTGTTCTTCTTACCTTTGACGGATTGTGTTGAAGAAGAACGACAGCACCAAACAGAGAAGCCCGAATTGAGACATCAACGAGAAAATGCTGTAATGAATCGATATGTTATCAGATATGTGATTTGACAAAGAGCAAATTAACAACCAAAAAATGACACAGAGAGGCAAAGAACAAACCTGAAGCTCACACTCTTTGCAAAGCAAGAAGACAGAAAACAGAGCGAGCCAAAGCCGAACCAAAGGCTCGATTTCGACACATCTTTCCACATAACCAAATCCCTAATCAGCTCGCCGATTACATCAAGATTGCGCCGGCCACCACAAGTCTCTGATATACTCGGCAATGGCGCAGACAATGGAGCCGAACTAATAGCCTTCGATCTGTTCGACTCGCCGTGCCTCTTCTTTCTCGCCTTAACCAAAACCTCGTCTTGGGCGAAATCATCTCTGGCACCATCCTGTTCGAACCCGCGCCTTTGTGACCTTCGATTGATCCTCGGAGAAGGGTTATTACCATTCCGATTCTTGCACTTCTTTTTAACGTCGAAAGCAGCGACATCCTCGGCGTCGGCTAAACGGGCCTTCTTCGATCTCTTAACGGGCGAAGGAGACAGCGTCAGAAGCTCGCGGAGTGGCAGAGTGTAAGGGGGCTTCGGAGATACGGTCGACGCAGGCGATGGTGATGATGCTAAGGTTTTGGGTGATGAAGGGGCTATGCCTTCGATGCAAAGTCGTGGGATTTCTGATGCTTTCGATAACCTCGAAGAAGATAGTTTGGCTTTGCTGCGCTGAGATGAGGTTGTTGGCGTGGATCCCATGAGTTTGTGATTTGAGGTGTCCGAACAGTGATGGCGAGAGTGGTTATGGAAGAGAATCTATTACTTCTCTGCGATGAATATAAGAGAAGCTTTAGGTAAGGATAGATAGCCGTTGGAAGGCATTTGAAATTTTTGTGAGGTGGTGGGGTCCGCAGCCAACGACTGTCTCTCCAACGTTAACTTCCTCTTTACAAAGCGGTTTAAGGACGTTTTATATAAATAAATTTGGGCAATATATTACACCTACTAGGTAATAATTAATAATCATTGAGAGTAATTAAGTAAATATCACACAAACTACACTTCCTATCAAAGATAAAAAGGGTGGAAGAGATGAAAGCAATGGGAAGAAGATAAGGCGGGCTGGGCTGTCAGGGAGACGCGTATGGGGAACAAGTGGACGCGTGGAGGCATGTAATTGGCCAGTGGAAAAACGGAGGAAACTTCACGTGGGTCTTTTTTGCTATAATTATTTATTTTATTAATATTATTATGTAATAAGTGGTAAATACGGCAGGCGGATGAGACTAATTCTTTATTTATTTATTTAATAATATGATTATAATGTTAAAAGCACTTGTAGTAAGCGGTGGAGCATAGTGCACATAAATTGGCGTTGGCGCATATATATTGAAATTTTTAAAAGAAATTCTTGTAGTAAATAATTTGCCAAAAATTAATGAATGATGTATTATCTTTTAATAATAATAAAAAAAGTAATAATTTGTGTTATATTATATTACACGAAATATGCGTGTCCAAGTAAACAGCGGCAGGCAGGCAGGCAGCCCAAAGGGGACATCAACATCAACATCAAAGTCGTGTCTTTTGCCGCGTGTCCCCATTAGGGTTGACGCGCAATTACAATTATAACCCCAATATCTAACATAATTGTGATCACCCCCCAAGGTAAGTCTTAAACATTTAAATTATGTTATTAATTACATATAATAGCAAGCAATTCCTTCTATTATAAACGAGGTCTTATTATAATATTGAATGCCATGGAAGAAAAAAGAAGAAGAAACGAGGTCTTATTATAATATTGAATAATATATATATTGAATAATATAGGTTAAAATATAAATAGTTAAAAAAGTAGTATCCTTTAATGCATTATTGATTGGGCGGCGGTCCACTTATTCAGTCAAACTGTCATTGCTGTATGTACACACAATGTCTCTCTATTATATATATATATATATATACATGTCTTAAAGAAAAATAGCGCTTCACCAAGTCAATTTTAAAAAAATAGCACTCTTGACTTTTTTTTTTGTCAATAGCACTCTTTTTAATTAACACTTAATCATCTTCTTCTAATCCCTTAATATTATTTAAAAAAAAAAAAAAATACAACGCATGAATTAAAGCTGCACGACCATTTTCCAGCAGAAAGCATTCGTTCCACCAAGCAAGCTCACCTAATTTTCTTCTTCTTCTTCATCGTCCTTAAGAAAAGGGTCTTTTAAAAAAATAGCGCTTGACCAAGTCAATTTTAAAAAAATAGCACTCTTGACTTTTGTTTTTTGTCAATAGCACTCTTTTTAATTAACACTTAATCATCTTCTTCTAATCCCTTAATATTATTAAAAAAAAGAAAAATAAAAATACAATACATGAATTAAAGCTGCACGACCATTTTCCAGCAGAAAGCATTCGTTCCACCAAGCAAGCTCACCTAATTTTCTTCTTCTTCTTCATCGTCCTTAAGAAAAGGGTCTTTTAAAAAAATAGCGCTTGATCAAGTCAATTTTAAAAAAATAGCACTCTTGACTTTTTTTTTGGTCAATAGCACTCTTTTTAATTAACACTTAATCATCTTCTTCTAATCCCTTAATATTATTAAAAAAAAGAAAAATAAAAATACAACGCATGAATTAAAGCTGCACGACCATTTTCCAGCAGAAAGCATTCGTTCCACCAAGCAAGCTCACCTAATTTTCTTCTTCTTCTTCATCGTCCTTAAGAAAAAGCACCTACATTTTCTTCTTCTGCTGCAAGTCAGTCGACCCGACCTCATATCAGCTTCTTCACAGTCGAAAGAACACTTGAAAGTCCTCATTGACAGATTTTCGAACCTCAAACTCTTCACTGTAAGTATTTTCCTGGTTGGATTTTGAATCTAACCTTCGAAATTTGTAATTTTCTGTCCTAAACCCTCTTCCAAACTAAATGGGGTCTCAAAGCTTCGGAATTTCGGTTGGAAGGACGAACATGTTCAATGTTCGTTTTTTAAAACGTCCAGTTGATCAGGGGACCCCTGCTTGAAAACAGGCGCCCCGCGCGTTAGATCATGGGACCCGCACATAAAAGCAGGGTCCCCACGCGTTATATCAGGCGTCCCGCGCGTCTGATCATGGGACAAGCACATAAAAGCAGGGTCCCCGCACGTAAATTCACGGGACCCGCACATTAGTGCAGGGGTCCCGACGGTTCCCGCTCATTAGATCATGGGACCCGCACATATATGCAAGGGTCCTGCGCGTAAAAACAGGGGACCCGCGCAGAATCGCTTTTTATTGATAGGTCCCATGCCCATACGCGCGCTGGTCCTAAACCCTAATTTTATTTTTTCAAATGTTATATTGAACTTTACTTCTTTTATAGGTCATAATCATGACGATCACGAGCATTTTTTTTCAAGTCGATGGTCAGTGGATAATTTGCGAGGACAATACGTCGAAGTGGGTTCCCGATCCAAGTTGCCGGTGGCAATCAATCTTGGTCGACGACGGTTCATGCACATTGGAGGATCTCACTGACGAGATTTTGAAGGCATTGTCGTTACGCAACGACAATACCAAACTTACGATAAGCTACATGCCTTGCATAGACTACAATTTTGTGCGACCCATCTACATCGAGAACGATTACGGCATACGTGCGTACCTTGGTTTTGGTTGTCCACGGTCAAGACCACCTATTCACGTGCAACTTGAGTTATCCGTCAGTGATGCACCGCCACATCAACCTCATGATAATGATTTATCGAGTTTCGAAGTCAGCCTTATAGCACAGTGCGACGCAAACGCAGAAATCCAACCATTTGAGGGTTTTTGCAGCACGCAGAAATCCAACATTCCTTACCAACGTAATGAAACCACTGGTTTTGAAGGCGATTACTCCGGAATGGGCGACGACGAAGATGATAATGAAAACGAGCAAGTCGGTGGAGAAGACGATAATGAAGACGAGCAAGTCGGACAACCCGAGGAGGAAGGTGCTTCAGATGATGATGATGACGATGTTGATGTCGAGGAGCATGACGCTGTAGATGTGGCCGAAGATGGTACCTATTCGTTTACGGATGGTTCAAGCCTATATGTTGGACAAGAATTTCGTAGCAAGAAAGAATTCAAGGACGAAATCACTAAAATCGCAATCGCTGCGTGTTTCGAATTCCAACTGGATAGGTCAAACAAAACCCTGTACGTAGTGAAATGTGCCAACGAGAAATGCGAATGGCGAGTACGAGCTGCTCAGGACAAGAACTCCCCCCTTTTCTCAATCCGAAAGTACTGCAACACGCACACATGCGGTGTGTCTCATCGACGCCGTAGACATCGGCAGGGAAGTTCATCGCTCGTATCGAGCGCGTTGTTGGAAAATTTCAGGGCTCCTAAAGACTTTCCTGCACCCAGTTCAATACAGTCGATGATGCAGAACAGGGAGTAGAAGTTTCATACTACAAGGCTTGGAAAAGGAAGCAAATTGCGACTGATGAACTAGTCGGTAACAGGGACGATTGCTACGGTTTACTGCCGGCGTACTTAGATGCGGTGAGGCAAGCCAACGAGGGCAGTATCACCGATTGGGAGATGGACGAAGACAATCGGTTCAAGTACATGTTCTTGGCATACGGCGCATGCGTCAGAGGCTTTGCGTACATGAGGAAAGTCGTTTCTATCGACGCAACTTTTTTGAAGGGGAAGTATAAAGGGGTCATGATGATTGCCACGGCACAAGACGGCGATTACCATCAATATCCTGTTGCATGGAGTCTTGCCGACACGGAGGGAACCGAGTCATGGACGTGGTTTCTCACGAGATTGCGACGTTTTGTTGCGGACAGTGATGATCTCGTAATAATTTCTGATCGAAACAATGGTATAAAGAATGCCGTTCCGGCCGTTTTCCCGCAGCATTTCACGATTTCTGTGCGTGGCACATTCAACAAAACGTGAAGACGAAAATGAAGAAGAAAGGTGCTTGCCCGATTTTTTGGCGTGTAGCGACTGCCTACACAAAGAGCGAGTCCGACCGTTATTTTCAGCAGCTTGAAGACAAATACAAGGAAGTGGGAGCCTATTTTAACGAAGTTCCAAAGGCTACGTGGACAAAGGCATATTGCCCTAGATCAAGATACAACATAATGACGACCAATGGATCCGAGTCTATAAATGCGGCTCTACGTAAAGATAGAGAACTTCCAATTATTGGATTGTTGGACTCGGTTCATCGACTAACATCATCATGGTTCAGTAGGCATCGGCGAACTGCGGAAGCTTCAATCGCTGCGAATGTGACTAGGTTTACACCGAAGGTGGAGTCGATCATACGAGAGAATTTCGGCGAGTCGCAAAAATTTCATGTGTCGGAAGTCGGGCATCTAAGATATAACGTGTACGGGCAGCATGTGAACCACGGGGTCGATCTAGAAACGCGCAGATGCACTTGCATGATGTTTGACATCGATCGTATCCCATGTCCACACGCGATTGCAGCTTGTGAACCACGGGGTCGATCTAGAAACGCGCAGATGCACTTGCATGATGTTTGACATCGATCGTATCCCATGTCCACACGCGATTGCAGCTTGTGGTTACGCCCAAGTCCCGGTGTATTCATTAGTGCACGATTATTACACCTTGGAGGTCTGGAAGTTAGCTTACGAAGGGACCATATAGCCGGTAACGGATCGCATTGAAAGTAGTATTTACATGTTGCCGCCTCTTGTTCGTTCACAACGTGGAAGAGCACGGAAAAACAGGCTGCCTTCGGTGGGGGAATTTGGTAAGAGGTAACGTCCTTGTATTTGCGCATATTTGTTTAGTAACACGGGATCCGCACGTTTAGTAACACGGGACCCGCACGTGAAAACAGGGGACCCGCACGTGAAAACGGGGGACCCGCACATTTGATCACGGTACCGCGCTGATAACATGTGCGCTTATGGACGGGTCCTCTGCCAACTTAGGGTTGGTCACGTTCGCTTATTGAGTCGTACCAATAATTGAACAATTATTGGTCAAAAGTGTTTTCTCATTCACATGTCAGAGCAGCGTGCCTATACAGTCTGTACAGCACAGATGACTTGACAGTTGATGAATTTCGTTAATAAAAGGATGGGAAAATAATAATATTATTAAAATTCTTAAAAAGTTAATAATTAATAAAATAATAATTACTCGATTAAAAATTGTTAAAAATTATCTGTAACATTAACAATACCTAAGGCTTCGACGTAAAAAAAATAAAAAATAATCCAACATGTATTTCGAGTTGACCAATCTCATAGGTGAAGATAGAAAAAGAGCACTCCCAAAAACATACATTGTGTTGGTGAATTTTGTAGGATTTAACAATCTTATAAATTGATTGTTATTATTTTGATTTGATCCAATTTTTTGATTTTGTGCTATTTTATGATGACTTAATATTGTAGTAGAGGATAAACAATGTATACAAACGCACAATTATGGCTTAATTCCATGAATTAACAAATCCAAAATCGCACATGAACACATGGGACCCGCACGTTATGGGCTTGGTCCCCGCGCTGAGATGTTCGGGTCTCGATTGGTCCCGTGGAACTTATGCGCGGGTCCCCAGCTATATCAGGTATGGTCCTGCGCATATACACATGGGACCCGTGCGTTATGAGCAGGGTTCCCGCACTTAAATTCAGGGGACCCGACCGTTAACGTGCGTGGCACATCCAGGGGACCAAGGATGCGCCGCACTAACATTCAGCCCGGACTCAATTATGGTCCAATTATTGTTGTTTTAATTTTTCTGTAGATATGATAAGTGTTAGACTGTCATGTCAAATCACACATCACGTTTCATACTGAAAATCCATATCCAAACACAGAAAATTCATATTCAACACAGAAAATTCAACACAGAAAATTAATATTCAACACAGAAAATTAATATTCAAAAAATTTATATTCAACACTAAAAATACAAACAACACTAAAAACTGTCCCAATCGTTCTTGAAAATAGAAATGGCGAGGTATTTTCGAAAATCCGCCATCTGATTTTGTGTCAGGCGGGAGACGTCGTCCTTCGGCACCATAAGCGATATCGCCGCCCGCAACATTGCGACGCCGTGGTCTCCACTGAAAATCGGATCCAACATTATACGCATTTTTTATCACGAAAATACGACCGACAAATAAAACGCAACATTCATGAAAACTTACGGGTGCCCTTGTCTTCTGAAGTCGCAACACCACCCAGCTGGCCAGCTCTTGCCCTTGTACACACGATTTGTTAGCTTCAGCTGCTTGAAAATCGCCGGCACCACGATCGACAGATGATCGCGGCTAAGGTGTACGTAAAATACGGGTTGTGCGACAAGTAATAATTAAAACGAATAACAAATAACACCCTAGCGCGATAGGCAGTGTACCTATCGAACGTAGCGTAGTTAGATGAGTATCCGAGTATCGATCACGAGGAACAAAGTAAGTACTAGTAGTAATCCTAGGATTTAATATCTAGCCTATCAAATAGTTGGATGATTTTCTAACTAATGGAACCACAAACACACAATCCTAATTATATGACTAAAATAACGAAGACAAGTAGAGGTTGAGGTACTCGATTGGTAGAAGACGTGCTCGGGATTTCGAATCCTGCCAGGTCCCGTTGTTAATGCTGTAATTCCCCGTTCTCACGTATTTATTCCTAAATCGCAACAATTTCCTACTCGAGACCGAATTTGCTGTCGCCCTAGACGGTCTCGAGAATCTAAATTGGTATTGGTATTAGCGAGGGTCGGTTATTAGCTGTCGCCCAATAACCGAACCCTAACGTTTATGAATAGTCTAATCGTCTTTAGCTGTCGCCCTCGACGATACACAAATATTCGTATCAACACATAGACATATTGAACGAAGAATCAATTTCATAACAATAAGTAGATCCAAACACGTGTTCACGGAAAATCAACATCAAAACAACAAATCCGACCTAGCAATCATCTAATCCCGAACACCAAGGATTTAACTACTCATATTATACTCAAACACAAAACAAATTCGGAAGGAAACCAAGATAAACATGAAACTCCCTTCTTTGAGTAGCTCAAGGTTCGTTCTTGGGGGATTCACGCTCGGGATGGTTTCTCCGTTGGGGTTGTGCTTGAATCACGCTCCGGGAGCAAATCCTTGAGTCTTGAGGCGTGTTAGTCCTTCCTCTCGTCTCCCTTGCTCCAAATCGCCTCCTAGCCACCTTAGGGTTTAGTGTGTGTTGTGTGTGTGCGTCGCCCTTCGTTTTGGGTTGATTCTCAGCTTTATTCAGTGTTTTCGCTCGATCCACGGTCTGGGGATGGGCCTACCACGGCCGTGGAGTGTTGAAATATTTTGGGCCTTATGCGTTCTGCCATAATCCACGGTCGTGGACACAAAGGTTCCATACCGTGGATGACTTTCTGCTGCTGTCCACGGTATGCTGTAGAATCTCCACGGCCATGGACTCGGATCTGCTTCAAGGGTCACGGTCGTGGACACCGAAATGCCTCAGCTCGTGGACGCAACTCAGGCACTGGCAGAAATCGCATTACGTCCACGGCCGTGGACTCTCTGCATCTGACCGTGGGTTATCCCCAGCCACTGCCCACGGTCTGGAGCAATATATCCACGGCCGTGGACTTTAGTCTAGCTCTGGAACGAGCTTCTGTCATGATCCACGGCCGTGGGTCATCCCCGTGGATCTTCTCTGTTTAGCTCATTTTCGCTCCGTTTTCATCCGAATCATCCCAAAACTCGTCCTAAGCACAATTAACAATAAAATAGAAGTAAATACTCATGAAAGTACTTAGACGAAGTCAATAAACACAACAAATAAGTATTAATACGATCTAATAAACGTATAGAAATACGTTTATCAACAGACTATTGAACTCACGCTCGATGTAGCGCATGTCCCCATCATAAGCTGGATCGGAGTCGTAAATCGTGAACGTCCGCTTTGCGGTATCAATCACCAACAGCACACAATGGCTTCGCGTACGGACCGGGATGGCGATGTGGGACGCTATGTCCCACGGCGTGTTCATCCAAAATTCATCTTCTCCCTTAGCGTACTTGAGCCATTTCTTGAGCCCTTTCGGGTGCGCCGTCCCTTTGATACTTACCCCTTCCTCATCGACTCGGGTCTTAAAGCTGTGGGGCATGTACGCCACTGTCCTCGTGCACGCCTTGCTATTTCTCTGCATTGCGAGGATCCCAAAGATGGATTCATCGACGTGCTGCAATAAAATATAGACCATTATTGAAACTATTCAAGTAAGCGCAAACGCATTTGGTAAATTCATACGTACCATGTCATCGAGCGGCATACCCTCAGTCGCAAGGTTTAGGAGCCACTGAGGGTCGTGTGTTTGTAGTCGGCCCTCGATTTGCGTACCGTGCACCGAAATCAGTGCTAACAACTGCGTTTCGACAGTGGGCCAAAATTTGGCTATCTTCACTTGGATATGCCGCTCGAACAACGAAAACTTTGGAGGGCGGACTGCACTCGTCGGTGGGAAATCTGTGAACGGAGACAGCTGGTACTTCGATGGCTTCTTCGGCCGCTCAGGGGTATTCTCCTTCATGACGCCTTTTCCTTTGTCGGCCGCTCGGTCAGAAATTGAAGCCTCGGCGTGCGCCTCGACCTGAGCCTCGACCTCCTGAGCCTCAACATCGTACCTGCCCCTCCACGACGATGGGTCCACCTCTTCCGTTCTCTCTGCCTCTTCGCCGGTCCATTCCGGTTGGACAAAATCGGCCCAACGGGGATGCTCCCATTCGGACGGACTGTGACCGTCCCATGCGTCCTGACTCGGACCCTCGTACGATCCCATGGCGTTGGTCCATCTCTCATCGTAATCTATACAAGTAATTTCGAAAATAAGTATATAATATTTTTTCCACACTAAGTATAAAAATTTACCATGAGGCGATTCGGCCTGTGTAGTGTGCCATCCACCACCAAACCCGCTCGGATCGTCATCTACATCGTAAATAGTAAACTGATAAGTAATCTACACAACTAATTAAAAAAATAATTATATAAAACTTACAATGAGGCGGCTCAGCAGGCGGAGTGCGCGATCCACAAAAAAATCTACTCGTCAGGTCGTTCTGTAGATCCTGAAACGAGTTCCCCAACCCTCTGATGCTCTCGCCCCACGATTGCATGAGGCTCCAACGACTGTCGTTCGTCTCCCACCGTCGAGCCTCTTCGTTTCGGAACTGCGAGAGGGCGGTACCAAGTTCGTCGAATCGCCCAAACACGTCCGTGAAGTTTTGATCCACACGACTCGAAAATTCCTCGAAGCGTGCCTCCGAAGCGAAACCATAACCACGTGATGGTCCCGTCGGTGGAGGTTCGGGGATCTGGGGGATCGCCTGTGCATCGAAATTCTGTTGGATCGCAACGCGCTCGTTGCGATCTCCTTCCGCCCCACTACGGGAACAACTAACATCCACTCCCTGCTGGAGTAGGCCCGTCACACGGTCGAATAGTTCGTGCGCCGCCCCAACGTCAAAGACGCTGTCCCGAAAGTACTCCGCCTCCAACTCGTCCGCTGACGGCACTAACAACCCTCGTACAGGGGACCCGTGGGCGGCAGCTACGACCGCCTTCAGCTTCGGACATCCCTTGCGACTCCAATCGTTCGTCACCTACCTGAACATGCGTGGCGTAAAATCTTCTTCTCTGCGCCCCGAAAACTCATGCGCAACGCCCGATATGCACTCGTATGCTAGTATCTGAAGACAAATAACGAAAATAATATTAGCAATTATTTATAAATTAAATCAAGATATGTCAAAGCTTAATTAGAAATCACCTGAAGTGGCTGTACGAACCCACTGATCAGCCAACTGCTTTTTGCGTTCGCCCCGTCCCTCCTCTCCCGTAGATTTTGTTTTACGGCCCGTATGACCTCCTTGAAAGCCACGCTGCCCCAAGGAAATTGGGAGAAAGCCACCTCGTGTTCGACAAGCTGAAGGACCCAAGAACTGACGATGGTATCCTTCTTTGAGAGTCGAGGCAGCAAGACCGCGGTGGCGAAGTAGACGTCTGCCAACTTCAACTTGTCAGTGTCCACGCATTCCTCGTCGCCAGCCAACTCCTCCGATCGACGCTTCACGTGCGACATGCGGACTGTGGAAGTGCCGGCAAAATGTCTTTCGGCGAAAGCTGCATTGGGGTACACTTGCGGTAGTTCGGCTGCGAACTTGAGCCCGGTGATTACGCAATACTCCGATTTTGAAAATCGGAGTGGTTTGTTGCCAACAATCATCCAAAGCTCATCGCGGTTGTGCAACGTCGTCTGCCTCTGGATGAGGTACCACAGCAACTGGGCCGAGAGATTAAAATCCGTCGCGGCACTAACGAGTCGGCAGGCCCTATATGTCTCCCACTCATGGTGGTTCAGACACCTTCTTATCAACTCGCTGGCCTCGGGGTATAGCGAGGTCAGCTTAATACGGCAATCATAAACTTCGTCGCCTCTTAATTGCTTCTTCATCACAACCTAATTTATACGTAATTATAACATATTTTAGCAAATTACATGGTATGAATATTGAAAATATAAAACCCTTATGCACAGCTGCGCAGGGGACCGTATCGCATATGCTGAGATTCCCGCACAGATGCGCATCAGACCCCTGCGCATCTGCGCGGTTCCCGCACGGGTCCCATGCGTATAAGCACGGGTCCCCTGCCGGGTCTCCTGCTCTTGCACGTAGGGAACCCTGCCTTATGCACGGTTCCCTGCGTGCAAGAGCGGGAGACCCGCGCTATTATACAGCGGACCCGTGCTTATACGCATGGGACCCGCGCGAGAACCTCATCATCTTATGCGTGGGTCCCATGATAATATGCACGGGTCCCGTGCTCACAAGCGGGGGCCCTATGCTTGCAAGCACGGGTCCGATTAGTTTACAAGCTACCTACGCTTGCAAGCACGGGTCCTACGCTTGCAAGCACGGGTCCTATGCTTGCAACCACGAGTCCGCATCAAATTAGGGTTCGATACGTCATTGCCAGGTCCCTTGCTCGCGTTAAATTGAAGAAGACGAAGAGTAGAACAAATACCTTCACTTTTTGGGGTCTCGCGTTGATTGCCATTGTCGATTGAGTTGCAGAGAAAACGATTTGGGAGAGAGAACGATTTGTGTGCAGAGGAAAACAATTGAATTGAAAGTGATTGCTTTTTACTTTTACTTTTATCTGTACGGGTCTGCTGCTTCAGATTCGTTACGGTAAACCTTTAAACCCTTGTAATTTTTTCGTTAATGTGTTGTTGTGGTTGTTGATTCTCATTAAATAAGGGTAAAATAGTCTTTCACACAGAATTGATAAGGGTACAAAGATAAAATCGGATATTGAGTGCTATTTTTTTAAACATGACCAGGTCAAAGGCTATTTACTTAAAAAAATCCATATATATACACATCTTCACCGTCGAAGATAGAAATCATATCACTCTAAAGAAATATAGAATTCAATATACAGAAAAAAGACTATACATTTGTTTCCGTGAAAAATTACGTATTTAACGGAGGATGGTGATGAAGGAGAAGAAACCGGCGGCAGCTAACGGCAAGGCTAGCGCCGAGATCCACTACCGAGGCGTTAGGAAGAGGCCGTGGGGCCGTTACGCCGCCGAGATCCGCGACCCTGGGAAGAAGAACCGCGTCTGGCTAGGTACGTTCGACACAGCCGAGGAGGCGGCTCGCGCCTACGACGCTAAGGCGCGCGAGTTCCGCGGCTCGAAGGCCAAGACGAACTTCCCCCTGCCGCTGCCTCCATCCGAGAGCCCGGCGGAGAGCAGCACCATCGAGTCCTCCTCCTCCGCCACGAGGACGCAGATGCCGGTGGAGCTGGACCTCACGCGCCGCCTTGGGCTCGAGAACAACGGCGTTGTCGGCTATAGCAACCAGTTCTTCGGAAGAGGAGGGTACCATTACTACCCGGCCGTGGCCGTCCTGCCCAACGGTCAGCCCGTATTCGTGTTCGGGCAGCCACCTCCGCCGCACGCGGGCTTGCCACGTGGAACTCCGATGAAGCACGATGAATCCGACACGTCGTCGGTGGTGGACGAGAACTTCAGTGTTGATGTTAGGAAGGGTTTGGAGATAGATCTTAACGCGCCGCCGCCTCTTGATAGTTAGTTGACTGACAAGAACTTTGACGGCTTTTTTTATTTTAATTTTCTTTTTCTTTTTTTCTATTTTTTTTGGCGGTGGGTGAGAAATTCCTGCGATTTCTCTTTGCTGTTTCCTACTATTTCACTTGTTATTGTATTTTTTTTAAGTAATTATGAAATGTAAGATCATTATTACTTCTGGAATATTTTATATATAGCAGAAATTATGCTTCAAATTAGTTTAGGCATCTTCCAATTTAAATCAAGTTTGATTTCATATTATTCTACTTATGTTTCTACTTCATAATAATTCTATCCATCTTGGGTCACTTAACATTTTCGTTTATCGTTTTCGTTACACTCGAAAATAGGAGGCGAAATAGTCAACGTTCTGCGTTGACCGTAGCCTTTTCGTAACAAAACTTAGAACTAATAAGTATAATAATTGCCGCTATTCGGTAAGTAGAAAAAGAAAATCTTGATAATATCAAATGAGTTTGGCTAACATTTGTCACTTCTCTTTTATCTCAACTCTTCAAAGAATGCCAAGTATAGGTATTAAATATTTATAATCATCGACTTTTTTTATTTAAGTGGTCGTAGGCGGCAGTACCACAAAGCGCGTGGGGTCCACATTGACATTGGCGACGCTGGTGGGTCCCTGCCTCGATTGTCTGCGTCGGCGGAATTTTAATTGGGTTGTACTTCGGTCTCACCTCATGGATCTCAATATTTGCATGTTGTAATAAAGTACCAACTACTAAAAGCCTATATAATTTTATATATATATGAGATATTTTATTTATGTATTATATTAAGGTAAATAGGAGTCCACGGCACCTTTAACTGGCCCGAGCGACAAATGTGCTTCATAATGAAATAATGGTGGCCCATTATTTGTTTAACACAGCCCAATTTGCTCCTATCACTACCTTGGCTTATACTAGGAATAAATTGGTAATTAATTTACCCAACCTCCTATTTTCTATTAAATTACTAAATTCAGAAGAATGGTGAATTCTAAAAATAACAGTCTTGAATAAATTCAAAAGCCATTGATTACATCAAATATAAAAGCAAAATACAGCCGCCCGCAGCTTGCCATCTCTTCAAGCCGCCGACCATTAAAATTACAAACCCTAAAGAGTCACAAAACTTAACAGACGCAAAATTACTACTAACATCATTATTGTCATTATTACTACCAAACAGCACACACAAAGCAAAGCATTAATTAACAATACTTCAATCCCATATAGCTCACAAGAATCTTCATAATCTGTATAATACAAAATCTCCATTATCACAGCTTCATCTGTCTCTTTGCTGCATGATGAATTGTTTATTGACTTTTAAGTCAGAAGATCATTGACCCAACCAAGATCAGGGCCACCACAAATATTATTACCGCCGCCGCCTCCTTCGTTGTTGCCGTTATTATCCTCCATCAAATCGAATCTTCTCCCAGAAAAATCTGCCTGACGTTGGTGAGTTAAGAACCTGCTGTTAGTGTAGCTGTTGCTGTTGCCAAACCCTGCAGAACTAACCGTGGTTGGAGTTGAAGGAGAAAGGACAAACTGTGGTTGCTCATCAACTAGATGAGACTCACTACCGAAATTCACATCGACCCACGGAAAGTTTGCCGCCGTCCCATGACTTAGTCCACCACCACCGACATGACGATATTGGCCTGGAGTGTCACCAACAGTACTCAGAGATTCGAAGGACGCCATAAGCTCAGCCACAGTAGCTTGCTTATAACTCAACCCATACGGCGAACTCACGGAGGGAGATATGGGCGGCGAGCCAGGAGGCGAAACGTGCCCGTGGTGTCCCACCAGGGTCGAAGTCGGCGAGGCGTTATCCATTACGGAATGGCCGCCGCAGCAGCCACAGTAATGGCCGGCCGCCAGATTCTTGTTGTAGTACCTCTTGTGATGATCCGACGGTGGAGAGTTCGCCGGCGGCGGTACTGGGTCGGGATCCGTCTCCGGGACTATGCGGAGCTGCCTCGACGAGTGAGCAAAAAAGCAGACCTTTCTCTTACAGTTCTTGCCGTCCTTGCAGGCCTCAGTTCTGTAGCGAGAAGGGTGCAGCCAGCACTCAAACACGCCGTGGGAGAATTCGCAGCTGTCTCCTTTCGGGCACTGCCCTTTTCTGAACTCGGAACACACTGTCCCCGAGTAGACAAACCTGTCGGAATTAATTAATACATATAATACAATAACAATTGTTAGAAATCATTGCCGTCGTCTTTAATAAACTGAAATTCCGCCGGCAAGTACGTACGTACCTTCTTGGGTCTCGTCTTCGGGCTTTCTCGCCGGGATGGGCGAAAGGGCAGTCAGTCCAGTCATGGCTACGGCTGCGATTGCATTTCCTGACCTTAAACTCGTAGATCCTAAAGTAGTCCGACGAGTAAGGGTCGTCGGAATCATCGTCGTCGCCGTTCACGTTGTTGCAAGGAAGGAACTTGGAGAACACAGCGTGGTCCACTGCCTCCGGAGACGCCGCCGCCGACGAGGAGGAGGAGGAGCGGCGACCCAGTAATTTCCTCGGCGGTATATCAATTTCCCTCAGGGATTTCTTGGCGAGGTAGCCCAACTTGTGTAGTTGCTGCTCGGCGCACACACTATCCATCATATCCATGGATAATTAATACATATATAATGAAACTATCTAATATAAAGAAAAGTCGTTTAGGCCTTGAAGGGTGTAAGAGAAACAGAAAGACATATATATAGGAAGGATAAACACATGTATGCATGTAAGAAGAGAGGTGACGAGGATGGTGTGAGGTATGGGCAGAGTGATGCGTGGCTTAATGCATTAGGGGGTTTGCATGCAGCGAGGGATATGTGGCAGCTTAAGATCACATTCTATTGCATGCAGGAAGAAATAATGATTCTCTCATTATCTCTCTCTCACACACACAACACTGGGGTATGTGTGTGTTGGTGCAAAGTCATGGCTCGCTTGTCTTTTTTCTAAGCTTTGAATGTCTTGGGGGCAATCCTATGATGGCATTAAGGTTGTGTTTTTTGGACTTTTATGTGAGGGAGTACGTACCACTCTCTAAATTCTACGTTTGTTTAATATTTAATATTAAGCCTGTCGTTTAGTGTCTCTCTTTTGCTTCTTTTAGATAAAGATTTAATTTATTTTTTTTAGAAAATCATTATCTTATATATATTACGAATATTTTGAAAAGGGGGACTATGAAAAGAAGCAAAGGAAATGACACATTTGTGTGAACACTCTCCGTGGCAACAAAACAAAGTGCCATTACTCTGTAGTTGTACCACTAACTTTCAGTTTCTCTTCATAATCGTCATCGTTCTTGCCATAGATGACTGAGAAATAGTGCTGCAAATCTGCGGCGGTGAGGCCTGGAAATCGATGGACGCTGCTCGGCTGCAGATCGATCTGCACGAACGGCCATCCCATGGACTGTGCAGCTTCGCACTCTTCCCATCCGTCGCCGATGACGCAGAACCGAACGTGGGGCCCGGCGAAACGCTCCTTGACCCACGAGAAGCATTGGAGTTTTCCCACGTCCAAAGAGCTGTAGACTGGAGAACATATAAGAGTTGTGAGATTGAGTCGAGATGAATGAGACGGCATGCTCAAACTTCGAGCAGAATTATTACTAACCGTTATCGCAGGTAATAATGCCGTCAAGCCGATACGAGAGGCACTTAACAAGGCTGGGAATAAGTGGTCCAGAAGTAACAAGCACGTTCACGTTTGCGTACTCGCCATTGCTGGAATTATCTGAGCTTGAACGTGAAATGGTTTCTCTCTTTTGGCCTGCACATTGCTCCAAGCATTCCCTGGCTGAAATAAATCAAGAATCAGGCGACATGGCCACTCGATGAAGCCGTCGACTATATACTTGTACAAAACACTTTAGCATATACAAAAAGTTAATAAAATGGATGAATGAATAAATGGTATGATTCAGTTGGTAAGAAAGCTAGGAACCACATGCGAGGTAGGTGTGGAGTCATAGAAGAAACTGACTTTCGAATTGAAGATGAGTTCTATCTGACATTTTTTCGAAGAAAATCTCATGCCATTACTTGATATGTATTAGAAACAAGGAATTGTTACCTGAAGAAAGCCATCTTTCAGTATAAACATCAGTCGTATCGTAGAGACTATTCCATTTTCTTATTAGATCTTGGCCGATAATATTGTCCAAACCCTGCAGATGTATTAACTAGTTATGAGAGTAGAGGTCATCGTACAATCCAACTTCATGTTCTAACATACCATCAGAAGTAGAACTATCAAGAATCTATGACAGCAAATCTCAAATAAATTGAAGGTTTGTGATTCATCACACTCTGCTATGTGGAAAAAAGGCCAACTTGGCTTCATTATCATTCAAACTTCTCCTACTTTTAACATATAAAATGAGGCAAACAAAAGATAATCTGCATTCACAAGAAATACAATTAAGAGCCAAAAAATACACATTAATGGATATGAAGTAAGCACCTTCCTATACTTTTCAGCTACAATCCGATGTCGATAAGCCAATCTGCGTTTGTTCTGTGCGTCATCTTGGGGAACAAAACCATCCTGACTGAAGTCGTATTCAACGAGATCCACGCCGTCATCATACTTGATCAAGGCATCAATATGTGGCTGATTAAAAGTTTCAATCTACAAACAATGCTTAAAATGTCAGATAAACGCTTAGCATACTTATGAAGACGCAATGGATCGAGGAAAAAAAAATGGTAGTTGCAGAAGAATCATACTTGTTCGTAAAAGAAATGAGTATCGCACACTTGAAGAATGTGATCCTCCCACATTTTTCCGATCTTAACACCATTTTCGACATTCTTTGAACCATTAAAAGGTCGAGCATATGTCCCATCTAGCAAAGACTTGAGTAATATTAGCGTCTCGTCCATATCCCAAATATATACATTCAGCTTTTCATCCATGCCTCCCATAGCTCAGCTTCACACAAACCTAGAAGAAAGATAAAACTTTTCTCACGAAATTGCACACAGGCATATGCTCCTTATTCAGAACCTAGAAAAACGAAACATTAATTCACATCATATTCATCTCCCACGTACAGTCACAACCCCTTCATACATACACGCATAAGATAACAAAATCGCCCATCAGTATGAGCCCCACAAAACATAGAAGACGTTTGATCAATCAATTACATCCATGCAATCAAAAGTAGAGAAACATAAAATTACCCAAAAAAAGCGAATACGAGGAAGGAGCAACAGCACAAAGAAAGCCAAGAATCACCAAATTATTCCGTCTTGCGATCCTAATTGGCCAAGACAAACAGCTGTTTGTCACGTAATTGTAGAGCTAGACGCTCGGATCTGATTCGCTCTTGCGAGCTTAGAAATTGGAACTATTTTTTATTTTATGTTTTTATGATTTTCTTTTTCCTTTTCTTTTTCATTTTATTTCTTAAATAGTGACACGTGTCTACATTACACCAACCTTCTTTATTTTATTACACAAATCACATAAAATGAAAAGTTTGCCTACTGAGCATTCTGGGAGCTTCGTCTCTACCAAAGTGACACTCCGCCCACTGATATCTCACCACATGGTACACTTAGAACACAACACGGCAATGGCAGGCTCGGCAATAACAAAGATTAACATTGGAGAAAGCAGTCATTACGGCCACAAAAGCCCTCCTATCAAAAGGTGTCGTTCGTTCGCGGACTTTCGATACATTCATCCTTTTTCCTCGATTGATCATCGTCGTCTCTCCTCTGCTAGGTACTGAGTAATGTTTTGACTGTTCATTAAGCTTTCCTTCCTCTTCCTTGCAGTATTGTAATGATAATTATGCTTAATTAGTTGGATTGAGCTTGCTTTGTTTCCGTTGATTAAGTGTATTAGGCATATGTGCTTTAGTATTCGCTTTTGATCTTTGTTGGATGATATGCTGCTCTGCTCATCTTCAAGAAAGTTCATTGTTCACAAACACATTCATTTATTGGCCGAATAGGTTGCTATTTTGGCTCCAAACATGGCGGATTCGAATCGATATCCATCCGTCTTTAGAGCAATACACGGACAGTCGTATCTCTTCTCTCAGATCGCTCCGAACGTTTCTTCAAGGAATGGTGTTTCTTCGCACCGTATGGCGAGCGATCGATGCCCGCATGGTTTATGGCGGAGTTATCCTATGATGCCGTCGTCGCAGCGTTTGTCTGAGGGTCCGATCGCTGTTTCGCCGATGAACCCTATACTTATACCTTCCACTATGGAGAAAGAAAAGGGGACGAATTTCTTTGTGGATTTCCTCATGGGAGGTGTTTCTGCTGCGGTGTTGAAAACGGCCGCCGCCCCTATCGAAAGAGTCAAACTCTTGATTCAAAATCAGGACGAGATGATTCGATCTGGTCGGTTGTCCGAACCTTACAAGGGAATTGGCAACTGTTTCACCCGAACGATCAAGGACGAAGGCGTCATCTCTCTTTGGCGAGGCAACACTGCGAATGTCATCAGATACTTCCCTACCCAGGTTATAACAGTCTTGTTATGTAGATAGAAGCTGATTCATAGTCTGTCCTAAACATTACTTGACTGTTATTTCTCAACAGGCCCTCAACTTTGCCTTCAAAGATTACTTCAAGAGGCTGTTTGATTTCAAGAAAGAAAGGGATGGCTATTGGAAGTGGTTTGCCGGAAACTTGGCCTCGGGCGGGGCGGCGGGTGCCTCGTCTCTGCTGTTCGTGTACTCCCTCGATTTCGCCCGGACAAGGCTCGCCAACGATGCTAAGGAAGCCAAAAAAGGTGGTCAGAGACAGTTCAACGGCTTGCTCGACGTGTACAGAAAGACCATAAAGTCCGACGGTGTCACCGGGCTTTATCGTGGGTTCACTGTGTCTTGCGTCGGCATCATAGTCTACCGCGGGCTTTACTTTGGCATGTACGATTCCCTCAAGCCCGCTGTTCTCACCGGAAAATTGGAGGTTAGTTTCTGAGTAAACATAACGCAAATTTTTCTCTCTTTTTCTGTTAAGCCTATAGGAGTGATCCCATTAAACTCCTTTTGCGAAAAGGTAGAAACTTTGTAATTGTAATAATGTGCAGGACAATTTCCTTGCAAGTTTCATGCTAGGCTGGGGCATCACCATGGGTGCTGGCTTAGCTTCTTACCCAATCGACACAGTTCGAAGGAGGATGATGATGACGTCTGGAGAAGCCGTGAAGTACAAGGGCTCGCTCGATGCGTTTGCACAGATCATAAAGAAAGAAGGGTACTCTTCTCTGTTTAAAGGCGCCGGCGCGAATATCTTGAGAGCAGTTGCTGGCGCTGGTGTTCTGGCGGGATACGATAAGCTGCAGTTGCTCCTTTTGGGTAAGAAGTATGGATCTGGCGGTGGCGGCGGTGGTTAAAGATCGGAGCAAGTGGTGGCAAAGCCTATGATGGCGACTGAGTAATGGTTTCTCCTTCTTTATATACATACATACATATGATGACCGTCTATAGTTTTCGAATAAAGGCATTTGAAACCGAGTGTGCTCTTGCTTAGAAATGGTACGATAGCGTGTGTAAACTGAAGATTTGTCGATGTTTCATCGATTTGTGTTCTGAATATGCTTCGCCATAGCTTGTTATAACCAAGAGTCTTGTTCGAATTCTTGGACTGAGTTTCAGTTCTGAGTAGTGTCAACATCTTACAAGTTAAAATCTGCAGCATACTCATGCAAGGGTAATAATAACTTGCGAGCACCTACTCGACCGTACAAAAAATTCAACCTAGTAAAAGACATAATGATCATGCTTGTGTTAAGATTAAACAGATGGTAAAAGGTCGTTGTAATGGGTAGTTGTAATATTATCCAAACTATAACCTTAAAAGCACCACTGAAGTGAAAACAGAGGAGAAAGAAAGACCACAGTTTTCTTAAAACTCTGCTCTCTGCTATGGCCACATCCCACTGTCATCTTCCCCATGTCTTCACCTTCTTCCTACTCTTAGCTCTCACCTCACTCTCCGATCATCCCACCACCACCACCAGCAAACAACATCACCACCGCGCTCCGGCGGGAGCCCCGCCAGCGCAAGAAAATCACAACCTCAGACAATCCTACGTCGCCCTCCAAGCTTGGAAAAGGGTGATATACTCCGACCCGTTCAACTTCACGTCCAACTGGAACGGCCCTAATGTATGCAGTTACCGAGGCATCTTCTGCACGTCTCATCCCGACAACACCACGAGCGGTCATCAAGTAGTCGCGGGCATCGACCTGAACCACCAGGACATCGCCGGTTTCTTACCAGACGAAATGGGCCTTCTGTCCGAACTGGCCCTGCTCCACCTCAACAGCAACCGCTTCTGCGGGATAATCCCGAAGACCTTCTCGAACCTCACGCTGCTCTACGAGCTCGACCTAAGCAACAACCGCTTCGTGGGCCCGTTCCCTTACGCCGTCCTCTCCATGCCTTCTCTCAAGTACCTCGACATTCGCTTCAACGAGTTCGAAGGGAAGCTGCCCTCCGAGCTCTTCAACAAGAACTTCGATGCAATCTTTGTGAATAATAACCGCTTCGGCGACCTAATACCTTCGAACATGGGCTCGATCACGGCCTCCGTGGTGGTCTTCGCCAACAACAGGCTCGGTGGCTGCTTGCCTCCGAGCATAGCCAACTTCGCCAACGGCCTCGAGGAGTTGGTTCTGATCAACACGAGCATCTCGGGATGCTTGCCCAAAGAAGTGGGGTTTCTCTACAAGCTGAGGGTGCTCGACGTGAGCTTCAACCGTATAGTGGGCCCGATACCATACAGCATCGCGGGCCTGGCCCGTTTGGAGGTGCTGAATCTCGGGCACAATATGTTCGGCGGGGCGGTGCCCGAGGGGGTATGCGTGCTGCCCGGACTGAGAAACATGACGATCTCCGACAACTTCTTCTGCGAGGAGGAGGGTATTTGCGGGAATCTGACGTCGAGGGGCGTAGCGTTCGATGATCGAGAGAATTGCTTGAAGGGCAAGAGGTTTCAGAGAAGTAAGAAGGTGTGCGATGCTCAGAGAGTGGTTGAATGCTCTGAAAATGGCTGTGGATACTCTGTTATTAGCAATAACGATACTTCTGCTCATTACATGCCCTTTCCTTCAACGCCTGCACCTTAAAGGATAGTTATATATGTTGTCCAAACAGTATGGACTAGCTTTAAGCATACGTACAGTGTCATGTAAGTAAATTTGCAAGCTCCATGAAATAAAAAAACCTTATTATTGTTCAGTATTACTCAAACTTTCAGAATAAATCAATTATTTTTCTAAATAAATTCATATATCTGTATGAAAGTGTGACACAATTTGTTGTATATGCTCATCCACCATGTTTCTTCTTCTGTTCTTTCAATGACATCACTTCCTTTGTGAGCAACCTCGGCGCAATAGCCATAGACATGAGTTCTTGAATCAACAGCTTGCAAGCATAGGGAATAAATATCTGTCCACACAAAAGAACAACTCAACCTTGAGAGAGAGAGAGAGAGAGAGAGATAGAGAGCTGCATTTCCTCACTCACCTGGACAACGTCCGTTTTGTTCTTGCAGATTCTACATTCGAAGGTAAGCTTCTTCAAGTTAGCGACGGCGACGAAGCCGCACACCTCGCAGACATGGACCCTATACGCATCGCTCTGATTGAACAGCCTCTCCTTGAGAAAGTGAGCCGCTCCGTGGGCTATCATGCAGTCCCGCTCCATCTCGCCGAACCTCAAGCCACCGTCCCGCGACCTGCCCTCGGTCGGCTGCCTGGTCAAGATCTGCACCGGGCCCCGCCCGCGGGCGTGTATCTTGTCGTCCACCATGTGCTTCAGCCTCTGGTAGTAAGTGGGCCCGATGAATATCGGCGACGTCAGCGCACGGCCCGTGTGCCCGTTGTACATCGTCTCGAACCCTCTCATCTGATAGCCGCATCCGTGCAGGGCTTTGCTTATGCTGTCCACCTGAAGAAAAAAAACCGCCGCCGTCGTCTTCTTGTAAGAAATGCGAGGTTCTCTGATATATGAGCACCGTTTAAGGCTGTCAGAGAAGACTCACGGTGACGTCGGCGAAAGGCGTAGCGTCGCCGTCCTTCCCGACGTGGGCGGCGACTTTTCCCATGATGCATTCGATGAGCTGGCCAATCGTCATGCGGGAAGGGATGGCGTGCGGGTTTATGGTTATGTCGGGAGTTACGCCCTCGACCGTCCAGGGCATGTCTTCTTGCGTATACGTCATCCCGATGGTCCCCTTCTGCCCATGCCTGCTGCTGAATTTGTCTCCGATTTGAGGTATTCGAACTGACCTCATGCGGATCTTCACGAACCTCAGACCGTCGGCGTTTGTCGTCAGGAGAACCTATTAACACTTCCATGTTAGAAAAAGAGTTTTGAGATTGTGAATATGAAATAAAAAAAAAAAATAGATAAAAAGATTACTCTACTTGATCAACAATGCCGCTTTCGCTGTGGCGCAGGCTAGTGCTATGATCCTTGTTCGTGTATCTTGCGGATTTCGCATCGTCCTGGGAAATCGGCGTCGTTTTCCCTATGATGACGTCATCGCTTGAGACTCGTGTACCCTGATGCAGACGGCGGCGTAAAAACGGTATTAATAGGTAATAAAAACGTCGAAGCTGGCTTATCTACTTGGAATCATTCTTACAGGCGGAGCAAAGCCATCGTCGTCTAATTTGTCGTAACATCCATGTCCCATTCCCTATAAAGATGCTGCAATTTTCATCCATTTTATAGAGAAAAAAAGGACTAAAAGAAAACGAAATGAAGATTACCATGGTAGATTCCCGATTAGGGCGACCAAAGTCCTCTTTCACCAGCGTGCCCATCTTCTTCTCCTCGTCCCTTTTATTAAGGTAGCAGAAAATTCAAATCGGAAATGAAGGGACGACACAAAGCTTGGAATAAGCCTTACCTATACGAACGGTAGAATAAAGATCGAAAGAATCCTCGATCGATTGAAGATTGGTTCATGATCACAGAGTCCTCTTGGTTGTACCCCGAATAGCACGCAATAGCAACGATGGCATTCTTTTCGTAAAGACGATGAGAATATCATATAAGACGATTATTGAACAAGAAAATCGAGGAAAAAAAAGCGCATCATATATATGCAGCAACGTTTGTCAAAGACGTACAATTCCGGCCGGAAGCTCCCTGAAATGCAAATGCTCCATAGCGCGTGTGGTGACGAGAGGCTTCTGAGGATAGTACAACACATAGGCCAATGTATCCTGTTTGAAATCGATTAAGATGAAATAAAAACCGAAAATTAATGTAGGAAAACGACAAGCGCTATGTAATGGAGGAAAACGGTCACTACCATTCGTAGTTGATAGTTGGTAACATATATTCCCATCGCTTGCTTTCCCATTGCCGACTGGTAAGTGTTACGAGGCGACTGTTTCACAATTCACATTTGTAAGATCGTAACTCTTTTTTTTTTCTTAGCTCAGCCGACAAAAAAAAAAAGTTCAAATCAATGCAACAGACAAACACCTGGTTGTGGTCGGGAAATGGTATGATCGAAGCGCATACGCCCAAAACCAACGACGGATGGATTTCGCAGTGCGTGTATGTCTCAGTATAGGAATAGTCTTGATCGTTCTTGGCGCTGTGAAGATCCTGGGAATTAAGGCGGTTCTTAAGTATTCATACTAAACTAAAAAAAAAAAAAAGAGGTAAACTTGGGTGAAGTAGTTGTAGAGGTATTAACATTTATGGTCATGGATATCATCGTGGTCTCTTCTTCTTCAGTGTCGACATACTCGATAAATCCATTTTCTATAAGACGATGCCAGCCATACTCCTACATGGATGAAAAAACCATGATAAATATTTGTGTATGAACTACGCATACATAAGAATGCTTCTGAGTGGTACATCTACATACCCTTGCCTGGAGAGCTAGAATATGTTTTTTCTTTATCAGCAACTTTTGGTTCTCGACAATGAACAAAGGCCTGCTACAACGACCGTAATCTGTGTACAGTCGAAGCTCCTTAAGATATATATCCCGGACGATTCCAACTTCAGTGTTGACATCGATCTGTAATAAACTTGAGTATAATTAATTCCCATACAATCTGTAACCAAACGAACTTTAGGTAGCCCGAACATGGCTTGCTTGCCTGTCTCCTCAGCCTTCGAAGGGTCCTAACCAGCAGGTCTGGGTTACGGTGAACCCCCATCCAACTGCCGTTGACAAATACTTTGGTAGCTTCGGGAATTTTCGAGGGCGATATTTCCTATAAAAATGGCAGAAGATGTTGAACTCAGTTTTCGGTGGGGAAAAACTCGTTAGCGACAAAATGTTGTGAATGTTCTAAAAAAAACCTCGAAACTCTCCATACACCATTCTTCAAGAAACACAAAAATCGGGTTTGAGGCTGATCCTACTGTTATGTACACCATAAGGGCAAGGTTCTTAACCAATCCACATGCCTAAAGAAGAAAGAAAAGAAGGAAAGCCTCTGAAGAATGAATCAATCGTAAACAAATAAATGGAAGTCGTACCTGCCCTTCGGGCGTTTCGGCGGGACACATCATTCCCCAATGCGAGTTGTGCAGTTGTCTAGGTTTAGCCAGCTTGCCTAAACACAAGAACGAAGAGGTCACGAAAAAAAAAAAAAAAAGCAAAAGGTTTAAACACATACTAGAAAACGGCTCACCTTCACGGCCAATAGGCGAGTTTAATCTCCTCAGATGGGAAAGTGTGGAGGCATATGTTAAACGATTGAGTACCTTTGTTCAAGAATTAGCACATTACAACAGAAGTAGCATAAGAAACTAATCATTCAAGGAAATAATCGAAAGAAAACTGTACCTGAGAAACTCCTGATCTTGTACCAGCTGCATTAACTTGGCCCCAATTTCCCGTCGCAATGGAATACTTAAGCCCGCTCGTGATCGTTTTGGCTTTGATCGCAAATTGCAGGTTAACGTCTTTCCCATTATCGACACACTGTTTTTCATTCGAAGAAAAGATTTTCCGGCTTAAGATCCCAAGAAGAAGATGAAAGCCAACAGAGAAATATATAGTAGAGAGTACCTTTTGGACATAGGATCTAACATCCCTGGTTAATTTTCTGAACAACTGCACCACCAATGAAATATAAAACCAAGATTAAAATCCCGCCATGCTACTCAATATTCGAACAGAAAAAACGTTTAATAATTTCAGACCATTCGAAATAAACCCCCTAATAAGGGGCCTGCAAGGTCGAGCCTCTTGTTAGCGTAATGATCCCGGTCATCTTCTGCTCTTCGACCAAGAGCACAAAGCAGCAGCCTGTAGATGACATATCTACCAAAAAAAAGCAAAATATTTGATTCCTAAGTTTCTCTTAGTTTTATAAAACCAAAAAGCAATAATATCAGAGAGTTCAACACTAACCCGAAATAATAAGCTTTCTTAGTTTCGCAGTACTCCTCCGTACCTACGTGGGGAAGCATCTCCCTCTGGAGAATTTCTCTAGCATACCTATTAACATGGATTACAGTTGAAAGATAGTTTCTTTGAGCAGTAAAACCAATAAACGAAAGCTGATCTTGAGGCCGTTTTATCATTTAATGCATACTTTATCCTTTTCTCCCTAGTAACACCTATAGTTGATCCCCTCTTGCCAATATAATCAAGAGCAACCTACAGAAGAAAAATGCAATAATTTGAGTCTGAAATGTCTTTATCTGCATCAGTTGTATAAAACGCAATTACCTGTTGATTCTGTATAACGAATGCCTCTTCCAAAGAGGGTCGAAGCAACTCCATCATTTGGACATCTTTATCATCATAGCATATATGAGCTAAAATGTCTTTATCTGCAACGAAGCCTAAGGCACGGAATACTATAATTACAGGAATTTCTGTCCGAATGTATGGGAGTGTCGCCCGGATGTATTGTCCCGAGGATCCCTTTTCGCCAAAGCCTTATATCAACATTCAATCCGAAGCAACATAAACACAACATTTTTCAGATAAAAACAGAGTAAAATTTATTACCCCTTTTGCACTTGGTCTAGAAAGCATCCTCACGAACATACTACTCGGCGCTTTGCTTTGGGACTCGACTACAGATCTCACTTCGGCAACATACGCATATTTATTCGGTTGGCGCTTCTTAAACACGTAGACATGATTGGTGCTCATTTTCTCTTGGGCGATCAGCACCTTCTCACTCCCATTGACTATGAAATATCCTCCTTGATCGTAAGGGCACTCGCCCATCTCCGTTAAGTCTTTCTCGGGCAGACTGTACAAGCTACAGTAGCTTGAAAGAAGCATTATCGGAATCTAATCAAATATACCAACATTAGTCCCATGGAAGTGGAATTACAAAGTACTTACTCATCAGTAATAACAGCTGTAGATATTGAAATTAAAGAGAGGCCCACAAGCCAAGACTTAACCTTTCCAATGAAAACTTTGGCAAACTCTTGAGCTTCCGCAATTTCTTCGCAGTCGTACCCTTTCCTTACGACCCTCTTTGTCACGTCCACGTATAAGGGCGACGAGTAGGTCAAGTTCCTCAGCCTCGCAGCTTTGGGAAACAACGAGTTGGTCTCACCATCGGACTCTGTCATCATGGGTTTGCTCAGGTATATCTGTCCAAAGCTGATCCTATAGATTGTCTGCAAAAGAAACAAAAGAATTAGCGTCGGCTATCACTTACAACAGCTCATCACTGCGCCGATCAATACCCATGATTTCAAATAATTTTTTGAAGATTTGGGACCTCCACGAAATCTTGGGACCGACCCGGATTGTGCTGGGCCTCGGGTCGGATCTCTAATTGGCCGGATTCGTCGACGATCTCCTGCATGGTGTTCTGTATGAACTCGTCGAATGAATCGAGCTGTTGCCTGACCAAACCCTTCTCTTCGAAATAGGCGCTGATTACGGCCCATGCATCTTCTTGCGCTATTTCCTGAGAGTCGTCTTCAGAATCAACCTCCTCTAACACCATATTGGCGTTATTATATTCGTTGTTTCTGTTTGTATTACTATCATACGGATTATCGACATTGTTGTCGTACTCAAAGAATTCGCCCCCATACATTTCTTTCGATTTTGGATATGTTCTTTCTTTTGGCTAAGCTCGGTGGAATCGATGTGTGTGTGTGGAGAAAGTGTATGTGTCGAATCTCATTTATGGTTAGTTTATTACATATATATAACCACTACTCTCTCCCTCTCTCTCTCTCTCTCTCTCTCTCTCTCTCTCTCTCTCTCTCTATTTTCCATATACACAAAATCGGAGGAAGTCTACCATTTAACTTTCAGAAGATGAATTGGGACGACGACGTGAATGGTGAAGACGATGATCGGACCGACGTAGATGATGAAACTGACAATGAATCGATTGGTTCAAACGAAGCTGCTTCAACTAGCAGTTCACCGTCAGTTCCAAAGGAGGAAACTGCTGCTATTTCTGGAGTGAAGAACGACGAACATGGCGGCGACGCCGGCAATATCATCATCAATAAGCTTACAACTTCCATGCGATTTGAGGTGGTCGACGATTTCTCCGATCACCATTACCGCAGTTGGGGTTTTCAGGATCAAGAGGTAAGAAGAATGCATGTTAGTTATTAAAGAAGAAAATAAGCAAATAATATATATTGAAAAAGGCTTTACTAGAACCGTGAGTACACATTGTGTTCCAGCTTCAATACATATATAGATGCTTACAACTCATAATTAATACATGAAGGGACATTAATTTAGTACCTATTATAGTGACTATTACATAGCTATTTTATAGGAGAAGATTGCTCGATGACTTCCCATCATGCAGTGATTGGATCCCAACAAGATCCCTTGAATTACTCTTCACAATCTCATCTATTTTGGGATGGATAACCATATCTTGACATTCATCCTTATCACTCCAATTTGTAGAGTCAAGGTGGTTATTGTATTTAATATCCTCCCTCAAACTATGCCGAGGCTGGAGACATAGTTTGTTGCGAAAATGGCTTAAGGAAGCTTTACATAAAGGCTTTGTAAAGATGTCCGCAATTTGTAGAGTTGAAGAAATGTGTCGAGTAATAAGGAGTCCCATTGAAGCCCGTTCACGAAGAAAATGGTAGTCTAGTTCAATGTGCTTACTGCGAGCATGAAAAACAGGATTAATAGTCATATGTAACGCACTTAAATTGTCACAGAAAAGAGTTGGCGGTTGTGATTGAGGAATGTGAAGGTCACGTAAGAGGAATGTAAGCCATGTTAATTCTGCCGCGGTGTTAGCCATAGCACGATACTCGGCTCGGTGCTGGATCGAGAAATAGTTGGCTGCTTTTTGGCGCACCATGAGATAATATTTCTCCCCAAGAATGTACAGAAACCGGTTGTTGATCTTCGAGTAGTTGGACAACCTGCCCAATCTGCATCAGAGAAACCACAAAGATCAAGTGTAGTATCACCAGTTAAATGTAAACCAAGATGAATAGTGCCCTTGACATATCGTAAAATGCGACGAACCATTTTCATACTAGCAAGAGAAGGTGATTGCATAAATCGAGAAACATAATTAACAAAAAAGACAAGTCAGGTCTAGTAAGTGTCAAGTATTGTAGAGCACTGACAATGCTACGATAAAGGGAAGGGTCTGGATAAGGTGTGATAGCATTAAGTCCTTTAGTCTTAGTTTCCATTGGAGTATGCATGGGTTTGCAATCAAGCATTTGTGACTTATCGAGAATTGAATAAGCATACTGAGTTTGAGAAAGGTGTAGAGAACTCTTATCTCGCTTAATTTCAATTCCAAGAAAATGATGTATGAAACCTAAATCTTTCATAGCAAATTCAGAGTGTAAAAGTTGAACAAAATCATCAAGTAATTTTGAATTGGATCCTGTCAAAAGCATGTCATCAACATAAAGTAATAAAATTAATGTACCAAGAGATGAATGCAAAATAAAAACAGATGGATCAGTCAAACTACAAAAAAATCCATTAGCAATCAAAAAGGCGCTAAAACGATCAAACCAAGCTCGCGGTGCTTGCTTGAGACCGTAAAGTGCCTTTTTCAATTTACATACATGAGAGGGCAAAATTGAATCATGCATACCAGGGGGTTGTTCCATGTAGATATCTTCACTTATAAACCCATGAAGAAAAGCATTTTTGACATCAAGTTGTTTAATATCCCATTTTTTAACTAAGGCTATACTAAGAACTAAGCGTAGTGTGCCTGGTTTTATGACCGGAGAGAATGTTTCAGTATAGTCAATGCCATCAACCTGATGGTATCCTTTTGCAACTAACCTGGCCTTTAGTCGATCAAGAGTACCGTTTGCATTCAATTTTGCTTTAAATACCCATTTGGAACCGACAACATTCATGTGAGACTCCCGAGGTACTAACGTCCATGTGTGATTTTTGTGTAGTGCATCAAGTTCCTCAATCATAGCTTGTCTCCAACCAGCATGCAGTAGAGCCATTTTAACACTACGTGGTTCTTTTGGAATATCAACACACTCATGGATGAGAGCGTAACGGGGATTAGGTTTGTATATGCCATGTTGCGCGCGAGTGACCATACGACTAGGCTCTGATTGGCTCTGTTCAACAAGTAAGGGAGAGTTAGAATTAATAGGTGAGGAAAGAGATAGTGGACTACCTGGACTTGGTAATAGGTCATCGGCATGAGATGGAAATGGTAATTCCATAGAGTCATTGTGATGCGTCAGAGTATCTTCAACATGTGGTGATTGAAGTGTCGTAGCTTGGTTATGATCAAAAGTCATGGAAGGGGCAGAGGTAGCATCTTCGTCTACAGGATCAGAAATAGTCGAAGAATCGTGTGAAGTATTGCATGGGACTGGGATAGGTGGAGATGCATTTTCTGCAGGAATAGTGGACCGATTTGTTGATAAGGGTTGAAAGGGATTTAAAAAATCAGTGAAACTTGTGATTGAAGAGGATGAAGGCATTTTATTTCTGCAAGGAAAATGATTTTCATCAAACACCACATGTCTCGAAACAAACATCCTGTTGGTTATCGGATCTAGACAGCGATACCCTTTATGTTGGTTACTATAACCTACAAAAACACAAGGTATGGTTTTAGCATCAAATTTGTTTCTCTTCATATCCCAAGTATATGGGTAGCACCTGCATCCAAATACACGTAAAACAGAATATGAAGGATGAGAACTATATAGACGAAAATAAGGAGTATCAAATCCTAGTGAAGAAGAAGGCAACCGATTGATTAAATAAGATGCTGTAGTAAAAGCTTCCACCCATAGAAACTTAGGCACACCACTGTGAAAGATCATAGTCATGCCAAGTTCTCTAATAGTGCGATGTCGACGTTCAACAATTCCTGTTTGCTCAGGGGTATAAGGACATGAAAGATGATGAATGATTCCTTGTTGTTGAAAATGAGATTTCAGTTTGTTATTCACAAACTCTCCACCTCCATCAGTATGGAAATTTTTTATTTGTGCATTGAATTGTCGCTGCACATACCTTTCAAATGCCAAATAAACATCAAAAAAGTCAGATTTAGCACGAAGAGGAATTACCCACATATAATGCGAATAGTCATCGACAAAACATGCATAGAATCGAAACTTTCCAAGAGATAAAATGGGAGCCGGTCCCCAAATGTCACAATGAACTTTCTCAAAAATTTTAGTACTAACTGGACTAGATGAATTAAAAGGTAACTTGCTGAGTTTTCCGAGTTGACAACTTTCGCAGATAGTATCAACTTTTTTATTTGACTTAACATGAATTAACTTATTTGTGTGTAGAAACTTGACAGTAGAACTTCGCGGATGTCCAAGACGTTGGTGCCATAACTCCTCTGTCCCTGAATTTTGTCGAGTTGAGAAATTTGCCTCCTTCATCTTAGACAAAACATAAAGATCACCTTTACGCTGACCCACTAGTAGGATCTGCCCTGTAGCTCGTTCCTTAACACAAAATAGCTCATTAGTGAATTCACAATTCAATGGATATTGTGTTGTTAACTGACTAATGGAGAGTAAGTTCCTTGTCAATCGTGGGACTAACAGAACATCACGCAGCATTAATTTATTTTTACCATCAGAGACCAATGTATCGCCAATTGCATCTATTTTCAGAGGAGAACCATCACCAATAACTACAGAATCGCAACCAACATATTTTCGGAGATTAGAAAGCATACCTGAATTTGCCGTCATGTGGTTCGACGCACCAGTATCGGTGGTCCATTCGGTATCAGCAATGGAGGTGTCCATGGTGAGAGCCGCAAGCGCCTGAGGAAGTTCGTCATTGCTTGGCTGTGTTGGTAGACTCCAGCATATCTTGGCGATGTGCCCTTGTTTTCCACAGAGCTGACAGAACTCATTTTTATACATCTCTCTCTCTGTAATATTCATTCTTCTCTTACCAGGTGGTGGTGGTCGAGAAACACGATTGTTACTCCTTTGAGATGATTGCCCTGAATCCGAGTTATTACCTGCAAAATTGGAGTATTGAAAGCTGTTATTTGTCGCTTGAAATCCTCTTCCTTTTGATGTGAATTGATTGTTCCGATTGTTGTAGTTTTGTTGTTGTTGATGATGGTTACGCTCTCCATAGAACGCATATGATGGAGTATTTGATTCTTCAATCCATGAATTTCGTTGTTCAAAACCTTGTAGCAGTGAGACAACCTCCGTGTAGAACGGCATTGGAGGTTTAAGCATTGTTGTAGTGAACGATTCATACTTGGGGCCAAGGTTGGCTAGTAAGGAATAGACTTTGGTTTTATCAGGTATAGGATTGCCTATGGCTGCTAGGCTATCACATATACTTTTGAACTTTCTTAAATGTTCTGCAAGCGACTGACTTGGTTCCTTTTTGAGGAATGTAAGTTGGTGTCGTAGAGTAAATTCCCTCTCTTGTGAGTCTTGGGCATATGCTTCCTTCAAAGCATTCCAAACTGATTGAGATGAATCAAGGCCAATAATCAGACCCAAGGTTTCTTCTGTGAGTGTTCCAATGATCCATCCACGGAGCAGACGATCTTCTTTTTTCCATTTGAGAAAATCTTCTGAAATTTGTTTTTCTGCTTCATTGTCTTCATCGTCCGTTGATGTCTTTTCTGCTGCGAGATCGGTATACATGGCAGGTTTCTTTTTCTCACCTGTGAGAAGCCCAACCATGTCTTGACTTTCAGCTAATCCAAGCATTTGTTCACGCCAGATGGGATAATTGTTTGGTGTAAGTTTGAGAGTAACAAAGTTGGCAACATTTAAAGAGATAGTGGAAGCCATTGATAAGGGTTAGAATTTCTTGTCTCACGGTTATGGCTCTGATACCATAAAGAAGAAAATAAGCAGAATAATATATATTGAAAAAGGCTTTACTAGAACCGTGAGTACACATTCTGTTACAGCTTCAATACATATATAGATGCTTACAACTCATAATTAATACATGAAGGGACATTAATTTAGTGCCTATTATAGTGCCTATTACATAGCTATTTTATAGGAGAAGATTGCTCGATGACTTCCCATCATGCAGGATCCCAACAAGATCCCTTGAATTACTCTTCACAATCTCATCTATTTTGGGATGGATAACCATATCTTGACATTCATCCTTATCACTCCAATTTGTAGAGTCAAGGTGGTTATTGTATTTAATAGTTATGACGTAAATGGGTAACTAAAAGTTGAATCTTTCATCCCTGTTTTTTTTTTTTCCTTTGTTAGCCTTCCTTTAAATGGATTGAAAAAGTAGCAGAGGAGAGGGAAATCATGGAGACTGCTATACCTGGTAATCTAAATTTTTATTACATGCAAGTATCTACATGAAGACGATGAAAGGCCGGCCTTCATCATATATCTTCTTGCATTTTCGACAGATTCGATATACGTGAAAGTCTACAAATCAAGAAGGGACTTACTAAGGGCTGTTATCAAAGGACCACAGCATACTCCTTTCCACGACGGTCTCTTCGTTTTCGATGCGTTATACCCTCCTAACTATCCCGATGAACCACCGGTAAAAGTACTATGTAATTACTTCAACGATAACCTCGACAATCCGCCATTAATTAGTTTCAAATGATCATTTTTCCATGTTTTTAGATGGTTCATAGTTACTCTGGCCTGCTGCATTTAGGCAGGGTCACAATTAGCCTCACTTTGCTAGAAACATGGTTCGGCGGAATATCAGATATCGAATGGCTTCCGCGTTCATCTACGATGCTTCAAGTCCTGCTGAAGATTCAAGAGCTGATCTCAAAAGCCGACCCGTATTTCAACGATTTAATCGAAAGGGCCGAGCCCAATCACTTGCCAGAATCCTTTAAACACGCCCAGAAGGCCTTTCTTCGTTCCTTGAAGTCTATGCTACACATCATTGAAGCCCCTCCAAAGGTACGGACTATTGACTTGCAAGGAAATGAATTACTATTCTTGATCTTACATAAGTGTGCGTTCTTGCAGAACTTCGAGGCTGTCGTAGCGGGTCATTTTCGTGCCCGCGCACACGATATACTGTTGGCATGCAGAGAATATGCGGACGGTACTTTAGTTGGATCTTTGGTCAATGGAAAAGCCGTCGATGGTACTGTAGCTAAGAAAGGTGGATCGGCGAGCTTCTGCCGACGAGTGAGGGGAATGCTTGAGGCTCTTGTTGCTGCGTTCATTCGCTGTGGTGCGCTCGACTGCGAGAAGTTTCTTGTCGGGCCATAGATTTGTTCTTTTCTTTCTAGGATGGAGATAATATTGCAAGCCCAATATAGTAGTTACAACCCATTGGGCAATCTCTCCCCATGCAAGAACAGATCATCTGCAAAATGACAGAGTGTCACCTAACATGATATGATATGCTAGAGACTGATGAACTAAAGAAAGAAAATTGAAACAAGTTAGGTATCAAACAAAACAAAAGACAGAGTAGAGACCTTGGATTGAAGTGTGACTTCTTACACTATTACATGTGGGAAGCGAATAAAGTAATGATAAACTGCAAGAAAAAGCCTGAAACAGTTCGCTCAGATCTACCTTCTTGATGCCAGTTTGCCTTCATCAGTAAAATTTCTCCTATGATGACAGTTGTCGTCTATTTGTTGGTCTTTAGTTCTTCCACCTCTCCTTGATTTCTGGCGCAAGTCTCCCTATATAAATACTCATAATAAAACTGTAACTAAGTAGTCTTTCTTTACAATATCTCAGCCTCTCAGGTCACACGCATATACAGAGCCTATTGACCCCTTTTTCTTGTTTGTCTTTTCGTCAAAACAAAGATCTCACGCCTCAGTTTCTGTTAAGGGTTAACGGAAATTCGACATTAATGCTATAGCTTTTCTTTTGGACTGATGCTGTTCTTCAACGAATTCATGTAAAAGAAGTTTTTGTCCTGAACAGATCCAGAATATCGTAAGTACCCAATCTGGGATTTGGGTTTTGATTGCAGGTTTTTTGCATCACAGCTTAGAGATCCCTCTCTCCCCCCTCTCATTCATCTATTTCTTGTATTCTCTGCCTAAAGATCGAATCTTTATACCATTTGTGGGTTATTTCCATTCGTATACATCCATTTAATAATGGTTAGAGATAGTATGTTTGGAGGAAACGGGCTATTCTATCCAGTCGTTGGATTTTTGTCGTGTGTGGCTTTCGTGTACTTATCCTTTGGAGACTTGTGGATGGTAGACTTCAACAATGGTGTGAAGCTGAGCTTTGTGGAGAGAAATGGTACTCAGTTCATAGTAGATGGCAAACCCTTTTACTTCAATGGATGGAACTCATATTGGATGATGGATCATGCCGTGGAGGAATCAAACAGGCATAGGATTAGAGCTGTTCTGCAGTCGGGCGCAAAGATGGGCCTCACTGTGTGTAGAACATGGGCTTTCAGTGATGGTGGCTACAATGCTCTTCAGATTTCCCCCGGTCGATTCGACGAAAGGGTCTTTAGGGTAAGAGGTTTTATTTTATTTACTATTCAAGTCTTTTAGTTATCTGCTTTCCATTCATGTTTATGTCTTGGTTGTTTTGATGATTAAGCATTGGCTTTTGCCCCATGATTTGGTCTTATTTCTTACATTGCTGTATTTAATGGTTCCTTGATTGAGCTTCGAAAATGTTATGCTCAAGGCCTCCTAGACTGAAAATACGTTTCTTACAATACGATGAGCGAATAGACGAAATGGAATACGGCTTAAAATAGATCTTGATCGTAGTATATGATGCTCTCTTGCTGCAATCGGTTGTCTTTGTGTATGGTTTTATCTCTATTTGCTTCCTCTCTTATCTCAGCTTATCTAACTATAGGAAATGGATTTCTTCTTGGTATTCTCTTCTTTAATACATTGTCATCATCAATGCTGTCCTTAATGAGAATGCTGATGCAAAACATTGTCTGTATTAGGCATTAGATTATGTTATTGCAGAAGCAAGGCGGTCTGGGATAAGGCTAATACTGTGCTTGGTAAATAACTTGCAAGCTTACGGTGGGAAGACACAATACGTGAAGTGGGCGTGGGAAGAAGGCGTTGGCTTGAGTTCTTCTAACGATTCTTTCTTTTACGATCCATCCATCCGACGTTACTTCAAGAGCTATATTAAGGTAACTAAGAAATCAGCTAAAACAAACCTTTTGCAGTTGCCTCTGTCTGAATCAGACAAAACAGTTTGCATCACATTGAGATGTTCATTCTTGATTTCTCTTTCCCCAATTAGAAACTTGGCATATTCGCGTTTTTTGCTTTCGAAAGTCCGCAGCTATTGGACGTCATGATTTGTATCTAGAAGCCGTTTAGACCACAATAGACAAGATAAAATCTTACAGAATGTCGTCAGTTTAAGATACAGTGTTCAAACAAGTTCACCCTAGTTAAGATTTTAGTTGCTGTTTAAGATGGTTTAAGATATAACATTCGGACCGATAATTTATTTATATGACAGACCATTCTTACGAGGAAAAACACAGTAACTGGGGTTCAGTACCGTGATGACCCGACAATCTTTGCCTGGGAATTAATCAATGAACCACGATGTATGACTGATAAATCGGGTAATACACTGCAGGTATATATCGGGTTTATTAGTTACCCTTTTATCGAAATATTTATAAGCTTCGCCGAATATGGTTACTAACCCGTTCAAATGCAGGATTGGATAGAAGAAATGTCGACTTTCTTGAAATCGATAGACAGGAACCATCTCCTTACGGTGGGCCTCGAAGGCTTTTACGGGCCCAAAAGCCCGAAAAGACTGACCGTGAACCCCGAGCTGTGGGCATCCGACGTGGGAACGGATTTCATTCGCAATTCCAAGATATCGACCATCGACTTTGCGTCGGTCCACATATACCCCGACCATTGGTGAGAAAAAAAAAAAGTGCCTTCTTTTTCGCAAGAAACAGCTAGGAATCCTTCCCTTGTTCATACAAATTATGTTGATTTCATCTCCTCTTCTTAGGTCTCACAACCAAGATTTCTCTTACCTCTTCGTCTACAAATGGATTCTATCCCACATAGAGGACGGCGACAAAGAACTGAAAAAGCCCGTGCTCTTCACAGAGTTCGGCCTATCAACAGAGATCAAAGACTTCAACCCTTTGCTGCGGGACAAATTCTACAAAGTGATACTCGACGTCATGCACAAGTCGGCCCTGAGAAACAGGTCGGGCGCTGGCTCCTTAGTGTGGCAGTTCCTCGTCGAAGGCATGGATGAGTTCAACGATGACTTTGGGATAATACCATGGGAGAGGCCATCATTGTATCACCTCTTTGCTGATCAGTCTTGTAAGCTTGCCAAGATCCAAGGCGCCCTTCCCTCTCAGATGGTTCACTTGAGAAGATTATGCACGCAATAATGACGATGATACGAGGATACTCAGACACATATATATATATATATATATATATATAGTTACATCTTTGGGGCTGTTTTGGTCTGCCTACATATCCAATGGAAGTTTACAATAAAAGTTTAGGGCATACAGATGTGTATAAGTTCCTTCAATGAAGATGATACATTACATTTAGTTTTCCTTTGACACGACGAACTTCTTACATTTCATTCTGTCTTAACGAATACCTTCTGTCACCATTTTCGTGCGCTCTCTGTATGTATATAAGCATGTGCATACGTATAACACATTAGGATTCTAAGTCGAGCGCCGCTTTGGAAATGGTCTGAAAGGCATGCTCGATGCACGACTTGAACTTGTTCGTGTCGATGAAATCCTTCTCCGCCGTTATTGCGATTCTCAGCTTCCCCACGTAACTTATCATCGTCACCGAAAGGCTCTGCATAGTTTTTCATGGAAAGAATAAATAATAATAACAACTCCGATAAAAAAAAAAAAACCTAGAAAATATACCTGAGGCGGGCCGGCCACGGCAAAGTACAGTCCCTTAACGGGCTGATTATCCATAGCCATCTGTTCCATAGGCCCGATTATGTTCGATATCGCCATGCTCGTATTCTTCAACGTGCCATGGATGAATCGAGCTGCGGCCTAATACATTCAACATTTGTAATTCACACTACTCAGACTAAATGTTAATATATACATATATATATAATATATATATGTATATACCTCTGGGCCTCTTATCTTCCTTATGATATTGAGAAGGTGGCCGGTGAGAATGACAGCAGCAGAGTTCCTCTGCCTCTTGATCATCTTCCTCGCCTTAACGACGAACTTTAGAGGATCTTCCATCTCGGAAGCAGTTAGTTTAGGTATGGGGACTTGTATGAAAGCAAAGCGATTCCCCCAGGGCATGTCGGCATCGGGCTTTATCATCTCCCTCACCGACTTGTAGCCCGCGAGCGCCCTCGTGTTCAGCAGAACGAGGGCCGTGCACTTGGACTTTCCCGACTCGGGGCTCGTCTTCTGCATGTACAGGCGCGTCCCGTATATTATTATTCCCGTTATTACATCGTTTATCGTCTGAAAAATCCCATACACTAACAAATGTTACCGTTGGAAATAAAACATATAAAATTAAAATATAATTCACTCATTATAAGCTATTAGGTGAAGTAGTCGTTTAACAAGGTATCAGAGCACATATCAAGATGTAATAGGTATGAATCCTCACGACTACCATCAAAAGAAAAATTTTACGTTTAAGGCTAGATATGAAATAAAGCAGCCAAAACGTGAAGGAGCATATTGGAAATAAAGAATATAAAATTAAATATGATGCATTCCCTTCAATTTTAAGCTTTTAGGTGAAGTGATCATTTAACATGTCAACACAGAGATGGGAGCGTATTAGAAATAAAATATATGAAATTAAATGTGAAACGTTTTCTTCAAGTTTAAGCTTAGTGAAGTTGTCATTTAACATACCAATAATGTGTTGGAAATAAAATATATTAAATTAAATATGATACATTGTCCTCAAGTTTAAATTTTTAGGTAAATTGATCATTTAACATGTCAGCCAAGCAAGGGCGTATTTGATGATACATTTTTTCTATCATTTTTAGGTAAAGTGATCATTTAACATATCAGTGCGATGTAAATAAAATATATAAAATTAAATATGATACGATTGTCTTCAAACTTAAACTTTTATAGGTGAAGTTGTCATTTAACATGTACTTACCACATTAAGCCTCGTCTTAATATGCCTTATCTGATCAATAGAGAACGAGGTCGTAGTCGTAACAATCGGCCGAAACTCAACCCCTTCGACGCCCGACCGAATAGGTGACTCATCGTCCTTGACCCAGCCGCAGCTCTTCACCAGGCTCCAAGCAAAGTCATAGCTCGTATAGCCCAGCCTCTTGACGAACCTCGGGACCAGGCCTCGACGACCATCGTCGGGCCTCGAGTTCGACTGCCTCGTCGGGAAGGTCAATGGCATCATAGGGTCGTCGAGCCTCTGAAGACAAGACAGCAGCGCTCCCATGAGTGAGTAGCCGTCGCCCAGCGAATGGTGGAGCTTGAAGATCAAATTTCCCGCGCTGCTCTTCGTCGGATACTTGACGACATGGATCTCCCAAAGGGGGCGGTGGTCCGGTAGCTGCTGGCCCGCCAGGTTCGATAGGTACTGCGTGAAGCAATCGTCGTAGTAATCGACCGACATGCCGCCGGGGAAAGTGGGCACGTGGATGTGCTGCGAGAGATCCACTTGTACTTTCTTCCATTTTTTCCTCCCTTTGCTGTCTGTAACCTTTTTTGTTTTTTTTTTTTCAGAAAAAAAAAAGAAAGAAAGTGAAGTTTTAGTTTTAATGTATCTGCATGAAAAGCTATATTATCGAAACGAAACCTTTGCTAGGGTTTCGTGGTGGAAGAGAGAATATGAAGGTGGGATTAAATGAATTTAGGGAAGGTAATTATTAGTTAATTAATTATTACCATGACAGAAGAGAATCTGGGATTAACTGGTAAGAAGACATGGGTGAGGAGGTGCATGGTGTTTGAGTCATCAATGGGGTTTTCTAACTCCATAACTCCGAGGATGGTGAGAGACATGGCTGAGCTTTTGAGGAACTCAGCGCTTGGGCTCACTGCTTCGAATTCTACTGCTTCCTCTCCATTATTACCACCAGCAGAATCCGCCATTTTCTGTCTCTTCTCTGTCTCTTGTCTGTCTTTTTTTTTTTTTTTTTTTTTTTTATTTGAGCAAAAGTGATCTATAAATAGGTGTTTATACGACCAATTAAATAGCAAGGAGATGGATGATGGAATATTCTTTTTTTTTTTTCTCAAATTATATTAGTTATCAAAATTTACATATGAGAAGAAAATATAAAAAAATATAATTAAATCATTAACTACATCGTGAACAAAAACAAATGAGTTGAGAAATATGTAAACTACAACTATATTATGAATGAAAATAAATGAAGAGTTGAGAATTTGAGATTGAATGGTTATAAAACTGGTCGTAATAAATTAAATGAAGAGAAGTAAGTGAAGATGGTCCAATTTTGACAGCATGTATATAATAAATAAGAATTAAAGCGATCTTATATTATATTATAGTTGTAAAATAAAACGTCGCAGTGTGGGACTGTTGGAGGGTTGATTTTTTTTTTTTATTTTCCCTATTTATTAGATATAGAAAATTCAACAGACAAGGTGGCTAGCTGCCATGTTTTATACACGTAAACATTTAATTATTAATGATGATAGCAAATCTCATTTGCCCCCCACATCATTTATTATTTATAAATACAATTTTTTAACAAAATAATGACTTGAGAGTTAAATTATTATTGAATTAAGACCAAAAAGTAACAAATAGATAGATATAATAGTAAAAGAAGAGTAAAATTGGTTTTCGTTATCATTTTGATAATTGCATGATAACTAACGCCTTACGTGGTTAAACATTTATCGATGCGTCAGCTTCATATTTAATATGGCACTTACATTTATATCTATATATTTATATATATTTGTAGGGCTGCTAAAAACTAACCCGACCAGCCAACCTGACACGAACCGCACCCGAAAATAGCAGGTTTGGGTTGGCATTTTCAACTTGTTTAAGTAAATGGGTCAACCCGAACCCAACCCAAATATTAATTGGGTCAGGTTAGGGTTCAAATTTTCAATCCGAGATTAACCCGACATCAACCCGTTTATCAACCCATTTAACCCATTTACATATATGATTTTAAATTAATTCTCAACATGAAACTAATTCTCAGCCCATTTAGTAATTCCTAATTCTGCTTCACAAATCACACATCCCAAAGCCCTCGTAGGTGGTCTCTCGATGAATTATGCGGAGATGTCATGAAGATGAGGGTGGAAAATCAAATGGAAGAGAGCATGGTTGAAGTTCGAGTCAATATATACGACTTCGTTGATACTTGATGACGATATGATTTTGATATTTAATTATGTTTTGTGAGACTTTTGTTATTTGAACTTTAATTGCTTCTTAATTATGTTAATGTTTTAGAAACAAAAAAAAATTGCTTTGTTTTTTATTGTTTAGTTTAATTTGAATTTTTAATTCTGTTAGTTTAAGTATTTTCTTGATTTTTTTTTAAAACATTAAACGGGTTGACGGGTTAATGGGTTGAATTTGGGTTAAAGCAGGTCGGGTCTGGGTTCGATATTTCAACCTGTTTAAGTAAACGGGTCAGGTTAGGGTTGAAGTTTTCAACCCGTTTATTAAACAGGTTGAACCTGAATCTGACCCAACCTACCACCCCTATATATTTGTAGGATATATAGAAAGTCCAAGTCACCCTCTTAAATTATGTCGATCAATATTGACATTATTTGCTTAAATTTCGCCACCATATCAAATATCGAATGATTGGATATACATAGAGCACCACATGACATTTCGTTTATAATTTCATTGCAACATAAATTACTTAGAACAGATTGACAAAGAAAACTAAATGACGTGACGTTCCAACCATACTTAATAAGTGAGGTCTTTTCATAGCATGTTTAATAATAAAATATATATGTATATATTTATGTCCTACTTTCCCTAAAATAGGAATAATATATGGTGATTAAATTTAAACCCCCACTATTAAAAATTAAATCGAATTAATTAAAATTGATAACAAAGTTTTAGTGATTGATGTGATAGTTTATCAGCAAATCATGCAATATTTTATAGTTGATTAATAAAACTAATGATAGTTTATCATATTCTTACGGAACTTTATTTATCCTATGATGTTTTAAATCAAAGTGGGCGTATTAATCATTTATAATATAACTAATATTGTAGCATATCATAGTCCTAAGTCCATAAAAATTACAAACAACATAGTCATCCAATAATCGTGTGGTAATCTAATTTATTGAAAAGGAAATATATTATGAGACAGTTTAGTGTCACTTTAGTCATTATTAATAATAAATTTGTTGTGTTATTGTTTAAAACGTATATAATAGCTAAAGTATCGTCCGAAATTAACATATATATCACATAAATCAATAAATTGATTGAGTGTGACCTCCTTGGCTTCCATATATTAATTGTGCCAAAGTATATAACTTAGTTTATTTAATCCATTCACATAATAAGTTTCTAGTTTTAAAATATATATATATCTTATAATAATAAAGAGAGAGATTAGAGAGATTAAGTATTTCAATACTTGGTGTTGATTTACAATGAACTCTAATCACCTATTTATACTACTAATAATTCACTATTACAACTAATCACATTAATTACAATTATACACCTCACACTAAATACAAACTCTTCAATTAAACACCTCATCTTATCATCTTCATCTCATCATTTAATACAATACTTCCAAATCATCAATATTTAACTAATATTATTATTTAAAACATCCACATTACTTTTTTATATACTCCCCCTTGGATGTTTTCAAAGAATATGCTCGTTAAAACCTTATTAGGAAAAACCCAATGGGATAAAACCTAATGAAGGAAAGAGTACATGATTCTTTTAGATATCGCTTTCGATTGTTGCCTCATTAAAACCTTACTGGGAAAACCACATGGAAAAACCTCAGTGAAGGGAAAAAGAGTGCAACGCGTATTTACTCTCCCATGATATCATCATTCCAAATCTCGAAGTCTTCGAACTCCAATTGAATATACCAATCTTTTGAAAATTATTGGGGGAAGTGCTTTCGTGAATAAATCTGCAAGATTTTCACTTGATCGCACTTGTTGTACATCATATCACCATTTTTCTCTAAATCATGTGTCCTTAATATATCCTTCCTTTAATTGGGCAATGCATGCAACATTATCTTCATATAAAATCGTAGGAAGTAACTTTTTCGATAATAGCCCACTAGTTTGTTGTATATGCTCGATTATCGATCGCAACCAAACACATTCTCGGCTAGCTTCATGAATAGCTAGAATTTCCGCATGATTAGATGAAGTAGCCGTTAAACTTTGTTTAATTGACCGCCATGAAATAGCGGTTCCGCCATGCGTAAATAAATAGCCTGTTTGCGATTGAGCATTATGTGGATCGGATAGAAAACCAGCATCTGCATACCCAATCAAATCTGCTTTTGATTCATTTGGATAGAACAATTCCATATCAGTTGTTCCTTGAAGGTATCGAAAAATTCGCTTAATTCAATTCCAATGTGTACGAGTCGGTGATGAACTATATCTTGACAATAGATTCACAGCGAACGCTATATCAGGTCGGTATGACTCGTTAAATACATTAGGGCTCCAATAGCACTGAGATATGGTACTTCATGACCAAGTGTCTTCATATTATCGCAAGGTCTAAACGGATCTTTATTCACATCTAAAGATCGAACAATCATTGGAATATCCAATGGATGAGCTTTATTCATAGAAAATATTTTCAATACCTTTTTCGTATAAGTCTCTTGATGTACGAATACCCCATTCTTTAAATATTTGATTTGGAGTCCAAGACAAAATTTCGTTTTACCGAGATCTTTCATTTCAAACTCCTTTTTCAAACAATTAACGGCTTTTGATAACTCTTCAGGAGTTCCAATTATGTTAATATCATCAACATAAACTGAAATGATGACAAATTAATGTCCAGATCTTTTCATAAATATGCACGGGCAAGTTTGATCATTTTTATACCCCTCTTTCGATAAATATTCACTTAGGCGATTATACCACATACGTCCAGATTGCTTTAATCCATAAAGCGATTTATTTAGCTTGATTGAGTACTCATTTCGGGGCCCTGAATTTTCAGGCAACTGAAATCCCTCGGGAAGTCTCATATATATATCACTGTCAAGTGATCCATATAAATAAGCAGTGATAACATCCATTAGACACATATCGAGTCCTTCACGTACTGCCAGACTAATTAAATAACGAAAAGTAGTTGCATCCACCACAGGAGAACATGTCTCCTCATAATCAATACCAGGTCGTTGTGAAAAGTCTTGTGCAACAAGCCGTGCTTTGTATCTCACAATTTCACCGTTTTCATTTCTCTTTCTGATGAAAACCCATTTATATCCAACCGGCTTTACATTTTCTGGTATGCGGACTACAGGTCCGAAAACTTTTCGTTTCTCAAGTGATTTTAATTCTGCCTCGATTGCATCTTTCCATTTTGGCCAATCATTTCTTTGTCTGCATTCTTTAACAGACATTGGTTCATGATCCTCATTCATTTCATGTAGCGCTACGTTAAATGAGAATTTATCGTCAACTTTGACTTTTTCTCGGTTCCATCTAATTCCATTTTGGGCATAGTTTATCGAGATCTCTTCATTATCATTATTTTCATAAATTTCAGGTACCTGATTTTCATTATCATAATCATTAATGCCCATTGACTCTTCTAGAGTCGATAAATCCTCGACTAGACCATTCTTATTATTTGCTCCTTTTCTTTTTCGATGATTTTTATCTTTGGAACCCGAGGGCCTACCACGTTTCAATTGTGGCTTAGGCTCGATCCTTATATGTTCTCCATGAACATCAATTTTTGCAGGAGCATTAACAGCTGGTATATGTGACTTAGTCACTCTTTTAGGGTAAGTAAACTATCTGGCAGTTGATTAGCTAAACCTTGTAAATGAATTATCTTTTGAACTTCTAGTTCACATTCTTTCGTTCGAGGATCATAATGATTTAGCGATAATTCATTCCAACTTATATTCATTTCTAGCTGTTTCTTTTCTCCCCCTAATGTCGGAAAATTCGATTCATCGAAATGACAATCGGCAAATCTAGCTGTAAATAAATCTCCAGTTAGCGGTTCTAAATATTTTATTATCGATGGAGTTTCAAATCCGACATATATTCCCAACCTCCTTTGAGGTCCCATCTTAGTGCGTTGTGGTGGAGCAATTGGAACATATACCGCATATCCAAAAATTCTCAGATGGGAAATATCTGGTTCCTGATCATAAACCATTTGTATCGGGGAGATATTATTATAACTTGTTGGTCTGATGCGGATTAGTACCGCTGCATGTAATATAGCATGTCCCCAACAAGATGAAGGAAGTTTCGACTTCATTAATAATGGTCTTGCAATTAATTGCAACCTTTTAATCAACGATTCTGCAAGATCGTTTTGCGTATGAACATGTGGCACGAGGTGCTCAACATCAATTCCAATAGACATGCAATGTTCATTAAATGCCTTGGAAGTAAATTCACCAGCATTATCAAGGCGTATTTTCTTTATTGGATAATCCGGAAAATGTGTTCTTAATCGAATCAACTGAGCAAGCAATCTCGCAAAAGCTACATTCCGTGTTGATAACAAACACACATGAGACCATCTAGTTGATGCATCAATCAATACCATGAAATATCTAAATGGTCCACACGATGGATGTATCGGTCCATAAATATCACCTTGTATACGCTCCAAAAATCTTATGGATTCATTCTTTATTTTTACTGGTGATGGCCGAATAATCAACTTCCCTTTAGAGCAAGCAGCACATGATAATTCATTAGATTGAAGAATCTTCTGGTTCTTCATTAAATGTCCACATGAATTTTGAATTATTCTCCGCATCATAATTGAACCGGGATGGCCCAATCGGTCATGCCAAACAACAAATGTATTATCATCAGTAAACTTCTGGTTTACGATAACATGTGATTCAATTGTTTTAATATACGTGTAATACAATCCAGAGTCAAACGAATGTAATATTTCAACAACTCTTTTATCATTCGAAACCACTTTTGTAATGTGCAAATATTCACGATTTCTCTTTTCTGCAGTCTCAATGTGATATCCATTATGTTGAATAGCTTTAAAGCTCAATAAATTTCTTTGAGACTTAGGAGAATATAAGGCATTATCAATTATTAGCCTTGTCCCTCTGGGCAGTATAACATTGGCTCTTTCGGAGCCCTCAATTATATTTGTGCTAACCGATATAGTGATAACACTTGTTTCTTTCATTTCAAGATGGGAGAAATATTTCTTATTTCTTAGAATCGTATTAGTCGTTGCACAATCTGCAAGACATAACTCCCCATTGCACATGTTCGTATCCATTGTATTGATAAATATATAATAACTACTGTTATTAAATAAATAAGCGTCAAAATAAAATTATATATATATAGATAAAATAAATAAATAATGCTTAAATAAAATTTATAACGATGTATTAATTTTCTTTATTTGGATCTTTAACAAGAAACACAATATTCAAAATGAGCATATGATCTAGCACCAATTTTCTGAAATATCGTAATTTTGAGCAAAATTTAATTTCATCGACACTTCATATTTAATTGCTCTTTATAAAGATCAACAGGATCTTTGGGTGCGAATAATAACCAACGATAATATTATAATAACATTTATATTGCTCAATACATCTTTCTCAATCATTTACTAGTTTTCCACTTCGGGAGAAATATTAATAATAACCACGGTAAATATAATGTTCACGATCACTTTTATTGTTTGTGAATACATTCACTTCAGGGAATGCAACATAATCATTTAGTCGCACTTATGCTTTTCATTCATCCATCATAATATTTTTTTTGGATCATTTTCTCACGATATTCATTCGTATTACATTCGATGAACTGAACGTGGTGAATGCTTTATGATATATCGAAGTAATTGTGTAAATCAGTAGCAAGCATAAAATCGAGAGTGATAAATCAAAATTTTGCAAAATTCAATTTATTGATATCATGAAAATAAAATCATCATTAAAATATTAAAAGGAAAAATTATAATTAATCTTCTTTTATATCTTCTTTTGTAAAAGTTCTAATGAAAAACGATATCCACATCCAAATAACTGTCGCTGTAATAATAATCACAAGTAATAGATCAAACATCGGACAAAGCGTCATCCTTCAAAATAAAATATATTTCAGTAATTATAATATTAAAGAAATTATAATTAATAATTATATTTTAAAAACATTGGTAAAAACATTATCCACATAGCCGTAAGGATCACCGTAAATAAAGTAAGCAACAGAAGATCCATCTTTGTATAAAACGACATGATTCTATAACATGAAAAAGAACATAATAATCAGATAACATATAAATCAATGATAAAATATATGAATTGTTTTATGAAACTCGTTCTTTATTATTTCATAATTATTGTCCAAGCTCCGATAAGGTTGCGGTAATAAAATTTGTCCAGTGTCCAAAACTATTCGGTCCAATAATTACTTCAAGATTGTTCAATAAAAAAAATCAATAATATGCCGCTACTGAGTTGGGGATAACCACAAGACCTCGTGGGCTTTTGGTGTTGTGTACGTGAATATATAAAAAAAAATCGTAAATAAAAATTCCACACACCACCACGGGGTATGGAAATCTGGACCTCTCGTCACTTATAGTGAACGATATTCCGCGAAACCACTCGAGTATTGGCGTTTAGTTATAAAACTTTCAAAATATACTTTTATAATATATATTTTTAAATTAATCACAATTAATATATGATTAGTATAAATTAAATATTAAATTATCGTACCTCGACTAAACTCGTACGAGATCTTCGACGGAGGATGATCTTGACGACGGAGAGCGGTCGTGCTGATAACGTGTTATAAAAATATTAATTGTGATTAATATTATATTAAGATTATTTTATTATAATTATACTTATATTAAGATTATAATGATAATATAGCTTATAATAATAAAGAGAGAGATATTAGAGAGAGATTAAGTATTTCAATACTTAGTGTGATTTACAATGAACTATAATCACCTATTTATACTACTAATAATTCACTATTACAACTAATCACATTAATTACAATTATACATCTCACACTAAAATACAAACTCTTCAATTAAACACCTCATCTTATCATCTTATCATCTCATCAACATTTAATACAATACTTCCAAATCATCAATCATTTAACTAGTATTATTATTTAAAACATCCACATTAATATTATTATATAATAGAATTATTATTTTATTTATTTTTGTATGACCATTGAGTGGACTAGATGGATTAGAATTTAGAGTAGGAGCTAATACCAATACCGCCATTTTAGAAAATTTTCATACAAAATTTAATAAACGAAAAAGCAAAAGTCAATAAATATTTAATTATTGGGTGCCTCATCTAGAATTATCTTCATATTGCATTTATAGCGTTACCTAATATCAATGTCTTCTTCCAAGTGAAATTTTCAAGCTCTTTCATCTTCAAACTTCTAAAAATAATGCATCTTACAAAATATTCATCAAACCAATAATAGTTACAAAGACTTTTCTTAATATAATTTCGACCGCATTGATTTCATTTGTAGACATGTAAACACATATATATTGCCTCAAATCACTCTTCACACTTGGAATAATTAATAGTTTTGAAGACGATGATGATTATAGTTGTAAAGTTTCTTTGTAAATTAAATGTGTTTGTAAACTCTAAAACGACAAGTCCAAATATCTTCATATGTGTGCCCAAACATCTTCTGTTCAAGACAACACTTCATCTATTGTCCTTCAATACATATCGAATCAATCGATAGACAAAGCTTAAATGTATTATTAATATTAATATTATTATTATTATTGGCGTAGCTTTCAATAAAATGAAGGGGAAAAACGAAATCTTGCGATAGATTTATATATTTTAGAAAGAAAAAAAAAAGGCAATAGAATATGATTGAGCTTAGTTAGATCAAACCTATAGTCGAAAATGCATGAAAAAAAGTCGAAAAGAATTTCATGGAAAAAGGTTAGCCAAAAAAAAGAAAAAGGAAAGGGGCGTGAACGAATGACTCAAAATAGACGTCGAACGAATCTACGTAGAATTCAAAAGATAATTCATTTACACAGTTGCGAACCCCAGAAATAAACGTCGAAAAGTTCATTTAAAATTACTTGGAATCTTATTTTCTCTTCTTTTTTGTTCTTTATCGGTAAAATTACGCCGGCGGAAGAGGACGTCGACAAGTCGGGCATTCCATTTTAACATCCATCCAACGTTGTAAGCAGCCAGAATGAAAGAAATGGTCGCACGGCGTCACCTTCACGTTTATTTATCGACGCATTATCACCATAATTATAGATTAGAGAACTAACAATATAATCAAAAAATTATTTTCGAAAAATTATTAATTTACCATGCAGTCGTTGGAAAGCTGGCCGAGGTCTATTGCAGTCATACAAATAACGCAGTCAGTGGCATGAGCCGAGCCTTGAAACCTCCTGTAATAACTATACTTCTCCGGCAAAATCTGCGCCAAACAAGACTTTAACATCATTACAAAGCGCAAACACAAAAACATAGGCGCAACTATTTATTACCTGGCGAGGAATGAAGCATCGAGATCCAAAATAGTGCTGCAGAAGAAGAACGAAAGCTTGGAATCCCATGAAAAGCACCAAGCAGACGCACCAATTCCTATCGATCTCTATTCGCATGAAGTTTCGAGGGCAGCCGAACGCATACAGAGGAATGGCCGCACGCATGACAGTCATCCCGACGATGTAATGAGGGTGCATCGGTTTTCTCGAGTCTCTTACCACGTTCGTAATGATTTGAGGTAGCCAGAAAGAGTGAAGGAGAAGGAGAATGATTCGTAAGAACCTATGAAACTCGTACATTATGATGATGCCACCTAAAAGGATCCCATCTGAATGATAATAATAATATAAGAATCTATAAAGATAGGAAAAAGTTTTGATTTTGAATATTGATATACCTTAATTTCGAATGGAAAAAAAATGCTTACAGAAACGGCTGTATAGAGCAGAGAGCTCGCGCCTCATCGTTTCCCAGTTTTCTCCATTCGCGGGCCTATTGGCTTTCCATATGGCGAGGAGGTAACGCATTTCGAATATGGAGAATACCACGAACTTGAAGAAGGCTGCTGTGGCAAAAGCATTGAATAGGGATTCTGCGAACAGGCAAGAAAATTGATTAGCAATGAACTATCAGAAATTTCTACGGATAAATTGAATACCATTGTGTAAACGTACCGACTAGAATTCCAGCAGTAAGATGCATAAGGCAAAGATATGCGTCCATTATAGCTTGATGACCTATTGTGAGAAGTGAAACTTTGGCAGCTCCCTATAACATTGACAGACAAATACTTACAGCCCTTCAATATCTATATATATATATATATATATATATATACACGCAAATAATATATGCTACACTTATAATCTCTGGAAAACTTACGGATTGGGTGTTACTGTGTTCCATTTGTCGGATCAACAATAAAACTTCGAGGAAAGAGATCTAAAGCATGACCAAGTTAAGGAACTCAACTACGCAGATGCAGACTATCACAACAAGCTTGGGCCCGGCCCTTGGTATACTAAATTTTCAAAAATAAAGAATGAAGTGAAAATTGGAAAATTTCCGACGGTGGAGGATACAAAAGTGATCATCAAAGTGTAGTTAATAGCTTTGTTGTAGTAAACTTCGATATTGATCGAGGTTGCATTGAGAAGCATGGGTGAGAAGCAGTCTATATCATCATCAACGGAAGGGCTCTCCATCAATCCTTCCAGAAGATACTTATCGTGGTCTCCATCTAGGGAAAAAAAAACAGTTAAAAAATCAGAATGTAAGTTATTTCATTGGGGTGTTTTTTCTTCATAAAATGGTCATAAAAAAACATTATTAGACCAAGATTAAAATAATTCTAAATACGCAGAACAAAGGAAAAGAAGAAAGGCACAACAAATGAAAAGAAGAGAACACGATATGCAGGCATGTTGAAGACATTACAGAGACAAGACTCTTTCGATAAAATCCATACCATTTTTCATGGAAGAGACGCGAGAAACTTGAGCTGAAATTTCAATATTGCAGTGTTTCTCCATTTCATAAAGGGGAGCTGCAATTGAATAGAGCATAAATAGCAGCATTAGATAAGAATCTTTCGGAGATTAAACTCGTAAGAACAAACATGAACAGAGAGTAGTAGTACAATGTTTCCTCTTCCAGATTTTATCTCGAGGAGACTCTTGAAAAACCTGGGAAGAAAAAACTCCAAGCTGTGCACACAATAAAAGATTAAGCATTTTGTTGCAAATAAGGAAGAACTAAGAATATTATGGTGGAATATACAAGTATTTGGTACTGTAAGTAACAGTTATTACCAAGTGATATGGGTTAGATAACATATAATCATCTTCCTGACCAAACTCGCCATCTTTTCCACTGTCCGAATAGTGCGAGAACGTATTAGTGACAAGTATTTAGTAAAAGAAACACTAAATCAAACAAAAGAATGGACTATTTGGGATTGCTGGTGTATCTGTTATCATAATGTTGGCTATAAATCGGAAAGACGGCGAAAAACATACATTAGAATAAGAAGCACAATAGAAATAAAAGAGAAATACCTGTTAGCTACCATCCTCAGCTGTCTGAAAGGCCATATATACACACCTTCTACCCTAATTTGAGCGCCGCTGACATCATTCTCATTGTCAAACACGTCATGGAAGATTATAACACCCTGGTGCAATTATTACGACGTTGAGAATTATAGCTAAGGTTTGAGGAGTTGCCTTATCAAAATGATCATAGTTTATGACAGTAATAGATAAGCAATCACACATCTGAGAATTTGAATCAGTTAGCAGCTGTGAATAATAATCACCATTACAAAGAATATAGCACCTGAACATAGTGCACACCGTTCAACTTAGTGGGAGTACTTATTAACTCTAAGACCGAATTGCCGTTTGACCGTCTAAAATCAGGAAACTTTGAAGAACTATTCGCTGATTGTTGAAATCTCCATTGTCCTGCTCAAAGCAAGTTTACAATCCTCCATTGATCAATATCAAGGAAATGAAGCAAATATACAAGAATTAAAGCAATAATGTTAAATAGATCATACTCCATCACAAAACCACTGGCTCAAGTAACACTATGAGAAGCATTTTCATATTTTCGGACACTAATGCACATTATACGATTTCATATCTAATAAATTAGTGACTATTGCTAAATCTCCATATGTATCCTGACAGTAAGATTCCATAACATGCAAATCTGGGACTCCAAAGTTAGTTTATCCAATTCGGCCCAAGGCAACTAAAATGGAGCAAATTTGAACACCATATACTTTCAAAGAAACATGTAGAGCAACACAATTAATCAAGCAACATGATATTCATTCCCAATAAAACATTCCGCTAGGTTAACAGTTCACAAATAGAAAACCCACAGACCTCTATAAGTCCCTGTTATATTCCATGAACCAAATGAACCCAATTCATCATCCTCCTTGCTTAAGGGAAGCCACTGAAAGAAGCAAGAGAAATAGATATTAGTTTTTCTCTAATATTTTAGAGCAGTAGTAGAAATGCCCACAATTGATGTGAACATTGTAAGAGAATGAAGGACTTATCATCAAGAGGGGTCTGACATTACAACATGTAACAATCTAGTGTAGGTCAGGCATCATAAAAAAAACTAGCAATTTAACCCTCAGAGCATAGGAATAAAGGGTCATAGATCACCAAAAAATGGCACTTTTTCAAAACAATGCACCTAAATTACGATTTTGTTTCAAAATCACACAACATGAACAAACATTTCAACAACCAAATGTCACAATTGCATCAGTAAACAAGAGATCATAACCATCGACCTACATCAAATAGTAATAGTCACAGCTTAAAAAGACCGAAAATAACAAAATCCCACAGCAGATAACTGAAATTCAGAGTAAGTCACTACAATTCTGCACTCGATTATCCAAATTACATCACATAAAAACTCGGTTTTTGCATCAACTCTCTGGAATTCAAAGTCACCACACGATCAGTCAAGTTCAAGAACCAAATTGCCTTAGCAATAATGCAAATTAGATAAAAACAAATCAGTCAAGCACTAACCTCATCGCCCCACGAGCGAGGCCTCTGCCTTAAAGGCCTCAAACCATTTACCTGCCCTATCACCCCAAAAAACAACCAAAACCCATAAAAAATCAAACTTTTCATCAGACCCATTTCGATACTCAACTAAATTGCTGCCCTCAATTGACTCCGGCGATTCCCAAATAAAGCAGCTACGCCCATAACCAAGTCAATAAGACAGAAGCAAAAAAAAAAAAATAAAACTTTTAGGGAAAAATCACAGTTGGGGTTTTTGCTTAATATGGTGGCAAACACACTTCATGCTAACAACCCCAACCGAAGATGGCGATTTTTTTTTTTCCAAAAAGAAAAAGAAAAAAGAAAAAAGATGGAGCGCACGCACCAACTAGTAAGCCATATAGAGAAAGGGAGACATTAACAACCAAAGAATCACCGAATTGAATAAGAACTCGGACAGAAAAAAAAAAAAAAGAACTAAAAAATATTGTTTTTATTTTGGTTTTCGAGCAAGAAAGCCTTCACCGGTCCGTTCTCTAACAATTAAAGCATGATAACTATCATTTCTTTAGTCAACAAAGCGACGTCAACTTCAATTTCTCTAAACATAGGAATATAAATATATATATATATATATCAGAAATATGAATTATGTGAGGAAGTTTTGACTCTGCTTCCTCAGGCTGAGGTTGAGCAAAGAGAAGTCAATAAAAACATGGAAGAAATTCGAATATTATTGCAATTTTGTAGTTTAAATATAAATGTTAATACATATACAGACACACGAGTCTCACGTCCAATATTTTTATTACTGTACTACCTAAATAGCTATCCGAAAATCAACCCATTGTAGATATTAGCCTAGCCCATTTATTTGTTTAATATATTTTTTTGCATAGTCCATATTCAATAATCAATATTTTTTTAGTCCATATTTTTATATAAAATGTTTCAAAAAATAATCATGGGTTTTGCGGTCATCTGTATTCCCTTTCTACCTACAATGAAAGAAAAAAAAACAACTTAATTAATCACACTTTTTCTTTTAATATTAACCGTGGATCATATAGAATAAAAATGAATGATTAAACATTTTATTTTTCAAGTATTATTTTTCAAGTATTTTCTATTAATTTTGATTACTTTCAATCCTCGGTAATTCTGAAGAATGTTGACGGTTGGGTTAGTGTTTTATGGTTACATTCTTTAAGGCTCATTAATATCATGGGAAGACCTAAGATTTCAAGAGCCACTATAAAATAAATAATGAATATGTACATGTAAAAAAGTCATTGCATGTTATATTTTTTGCAGCAAATGAATATAAATACTATTTCCCATATAAAATAAAAGCAGGATTTAAGCCTAAACGGAAACATAATCTCAAAGGTAAATGTGACAAATTAATATTAATAATAACTCGTTTTGACTGATTAAAGGTTATAATGAAGAGGCGAACTCTCTCCTCATTCAACTCTATATATATACCCCACCCATGCGTCTTCATTACAAGAGAACTCATAATCAACTTCAAAACATTTGTATATTTTCTTACAATTTTGCTCAAATCAACCCAAAAAAAAATGTTGTTTTTATTCGCCGTAATCTTCGTCGGGCTTTTGCGTGTTTCGAACGCACACACTTTTATCGTCGGAGGCGAAGACGGTTGGACCCTTAAGCCCTCCGAAAACTACACTCATTGGGCCGAAAGATACCGATTTCTCGTCCGAGACGAGCTTGGTATGACATAGATTTATTTTTCTTGCTAATATATATATATATATATATATGTGTGTGTGTGTGGGGAAGATCATCAACTTTTTTTTTTGTTGTGTTGCAGTATTCAAGTACGAGGAAGGACATGGTTCTGTCTTTGTAGTGAAGAGAGAAGATTATGGCAAATGTAACAAAGACGAACCTATAAAATCTCTCAAGAACCATAAAGGAGAGTCCAAGTTCGAGCTCGACCGATCGGGCCCGTTCTACTTCATCAGCGGCCGTGAACAGAATTGCGAGAATGGCCAAAAGTTCATGGTGGTGGTGCTTTCAACTCACCACGGGCGTCTGTTGCAGCCTGCTTCTTCCCCCGTTAATCCACCGTCGCCATCTCCTAGCAGTAGCAATCATCGTTCTAAAAGCCCGTCTCCATCTCCAAGTGTTTCAATAAGCCACTCGAAAAGCCCGTCGCCTTCTCCAAGTGCTATTTCTCACCACGAGTCGAAAAGCCCGCCTCCCTCCAGAAGCCCGACATTACCATCTCCTTCCCCAACTGCTCAGAGCCACTCAAAAGGCCCGACATCACCATCAAATTCTAACTCTCCATCTCCCAACAACGAACTCGATGCTGATGCACCACAGCCGAGTTTTCAACGTCACGGCCGCTCGCCTTTGGGTTCGCCGGCAACAGCACCATCGTCGGGCGCACCTCTTGGATTCCGTGGCTCGTTCCTTGGCCTCAAGGGGTTGATCTTAGCATTGCTGTTGGCTTCTTTCATCATATGATCAGTTCGTTATCAGTTTTCTGTTTAGTATGTTGTCTGATTTGTGTTGTCCTTCCCTGCCTATGTTCATGTCGAAAGTACCCTTTACTTTCTTGCAACTTTTACTTTTGATTTATTCAATCTACTTCGTGTCTCTTCCGTCTTTTTAATAACTGTAATAAAAGGTAGTTTTTCTCGTTGCAAATTAGCAGAAATTAACAATGATTAATTTCACAAAAAAAGTGTTAAGAAACCAAAATCATTGGGTTTAAGTACATCCCACATCTCCAGACAACAGCTGCCGAACATGCCGCTGCAACCTCTCAGCACCACGACCGGGCCTGAACACAGAATCGTCGGGCCCCACGCACCAAGCCCTCATCGATGCGGTCGACCATCCGTATGAAATTCTGAGCAAAAGGTGCGCTGCTGTTGATCATCTTAGCAAAGTCGTTTCATCGTTGGATATCTCTGGTGCTATGTAGTGAAAGTCGTCTGGAAATAGCCTTTCGGGCGAGGAGACAAAGTTTGTGCAGTACATTAGAGTTGTCCCGACCCCATATGCAGTATTCGACGAAAGAACGAATTTCAACAGGCCGCGATGGCTTGCAAAGTGCAGGCAAGCATAGTCGGGCCTTCGTAAGCAACCAAATTAGACTGCGCCATTACACGGACATTCTCCACTTCATTAAACGTGGGATCGTTCTTAACCGACATTGTAAGATTTTAGCCTCTCCCTCGGCGGAGCTTTGAGGTCCATGTGAAGAATTATACTGGTTTCTCGGAAGATGCAATGCCGAAGAATATCTGAACGCAAGAAGTGGAGAGTCTCAATCCCAGATATCAAAGTGAAGTCTGCTTAACTCCCACCAACCAGCAAAACCACTGTATAGATTAAAGATTCAAACTTTATAGCTTCAACGGCCTAAAGCTTTCGGCTTTTACCAGCATATGCTGTGCTTTTCTCCAATCAACCTTTTTTTTGGCATATTGCTTCGGATATTGCAGACCCGCAAGCTGGCTTACGCATGAAAACGAAGCGAGAAAACCAATAAGATACTGTCTGCGTATGTAGATGTCATGACTCATGTGCCAAAGATTGGCAGTGCCTCACTGGCAGCAAAGACTGAAGCAAATGAACAGTGTGTGCCCAAATTAATTATTGGACATCAAAGAAGGGAGGGAGAAATGCATATGGATATGATGGTGTAACGTCGTTGAAGTTCTTGATTATATGTTTAGGACCGCAATGGAATGAGTTTTAAGGGCATCAGACATGAAACTTCATACTTACTAACAGCAAACATTTTGGGGGTCTTTGCATAAAATGTTGAAGAATGAAGTGCCAACTCATTTCAGTCAAGATTATTACTGGGGAGTAGTTCGGACATCACAATTGAAGGAGAGAATATGTGAAACGCATCATTCTGTCTGAATTGAAAAGCACGGATGAAATCCATCACCTCAACATTCATAAAAACCAAAACCAACTAAAATCAGGCGACCATGGTTTGGCCCTATGAAGGAAAACGAGTCGAAGAACAACATTATTCAAATGCAGCAAAACATAGATCAATATTCAGCCTATTGTGCTGCTTGCACCAAATTCTGTCACAAAAAAAAAAAAAAGAATGGTCAGAAGCCCAATCATCAGGTGACTGAGATTTGCCGTGATAAATAACCTATCTGCCGCTCTATCGCACCTTAACGTAAACAATCTAGCAATTTGTATATCATTCTAGACGATGAACACAGCTCAAACTAATATACAGTGGAGGGTTACTCTGTAGAAAGTTAGAAACAAGTACCTCGTCCTTTGTCATTTTGCCTCCTGCGAAGAGCTTGTACCCACTAAATATGAGCAGACCCCATCCAGATAAAGAGACGATCACAAACTACAAAACCATGAGATTACAGCTTGCAGATTAGAAAGAAGCATTCACAATATATTTCACACTTCGATATGAATAGGATATGTGCAAATCAGTGTAATGGAATGAACAAAGTAGAGCCACGTCAAATGGTTGAGTAATCGATTTCAATATGCTGGTAAGAAACAAATCCACCTTATCTTCCGTTCCACTTTAAGTCAATATTATGTGATTGTAGACAATTAAAAAGAAAATAGGCTACGATAATGTTATAAAGATTCTGCTCTGTTTTACTACAAGCCACTACACTGTAAAATTCTCCCTATCTCTGATGGATAGCTGGATATATATATCGATCGAACGTCTTTAAAACTACAATGTTACCTAGTATGAACTCAGAAAAAGTCAAATGATATTCGACTAGCATGTAACAATCTGACCCCAGCGAAGGCTTAATCGTAAATTTCAACTCAATAATAATAAAAGAAAACCATCAAGATGGAAAATTTGAACACATCATAACAAACCAAAACAGAGCCACCATCAAAAGCCAAAGGCATCGGAAAATTCCAAAAAAGGGACGAAATAAAGAAAGAAATAGAGTTACTGACATGCTCTTCCTTCCACTTCGACGGACTCATGGGATCTTGCCAGCAATTGACCTTTGGCGGCCCATGATGATCTAAAAAAAAAAAACACGAAAAATTACCGAACCAAACCTAGGAAAAAGGAAACGGAACAAAACGATCGGGCAACAAAAAGGTAATCATAACAAAGAGATTGAATTATCTGTTTATAAACAGATACACACGCAGGCAAGCATACAGATCTGAAAATTTTCGATATCAAATAATACCAGCTGCGCCTGCAAGCCCACGGCGCGGGATGAGGGATGGTGCAGACGATGTGAGGCGCGCGAGGCTCCCTGCCTTACGGGCGAGTAAAGTGGCCATTGGATATTGAGCAAAGGCGCAGCGATTCTTTTCGGACAGCAATCTTCGTTTGTGTAGAAATTGGAGATGAAAGGGGAGAGAGTTTTATATATGTTGAAGAAATTAGAAATTATTCATTAGTTTAAAAAAAATAAATTGATTTATGATAAAATCTCAAAGTTAATTTAATATTTAAAAGATTAGAAAATGGTTAATTAGATTTCAGACACTTTTATAATTTTAAAATAGTGTTCAGATCCGGTCAGAAAAAAATTCATTTTAAGAGCAACTCCAACCATACTGCAAAACCCAAAATATGGAGTAAGAAATACTCCAATGAAATCCCAAACTCAAACTCAAAATGAGTTTATTACATTCTTTTTCCTAATTCAGACTCAATTTTGCGTTTGAACGCATATTATGAGTTTGAGATTTGAAAATTATTATTGATATCCTATTATTTATTTTAATTACTAAATCACCCCTATACAAAAATAAAAAATAAATAAAAATATAAAAAAGAGGAAAATGAGACTTATTTATTAATAATTGTAATTATAAAATTGTCAAAATAAATAATGTCTTTATTTTAAGAAATAATTTTTTTTATATCTTATTACTTATTTTTTTATATATTTTATTTCTACGTATTACAATAGTTAAATTTATTTGACAACGATTCTAAATTTTTTTTAAATATCTTCTCACAAAATTTAATTTTATTATTAAAATAAAAATTTATTATTAAATTGGTACCAATTAAAATTTTATTATAATTTATTTAATATTTTTTCATCGAATTTAAAATAATATCGTGATTAAATTTGTAAAGTCGTAAAATATGTGGGTAGTATTGAAAACTTGTAAAAGTTGATATTTTTTTGAGTTTGAGAATGAGTTTAATAGTTGGAGAAGAATTACTGCATTTTGAGTTTGAGAATGAGTTTGAGTTTAAAAATGAGTTTTTCGGTTGGAGATGGTCTAAGGGTCCAATTTCTGAAAAACTTAGGATTAAAAACCTAAACTTACAAAAGTGTTACAAAATGTTATTGAAAAGGTATCAGACGTACTTTTTGTGTACAAACTTACAATATATTATTACTGCAATATAAGAAAGTGTTACTATAAAAATCGAGTCCTTAAAACTAATTTTTTTTTTCTGACATGGTCTGAATACTAAATTTATATTCTGACAAGGGTCTGAAACAAAATTTGCCCGTTAGAAAATGACCAAATCCTTAATATGCACTAATATAATTAATGAGAACAAAAATGAATGGTAATAAGGAACAAGCAAAGCAGATGCCTTAGCCAAAGAAAGCAGAACTAATGAACGTTACATTGCTGCAATAAAGAGTGACCATAATCCACATATCTATCCCAAAGGGCCTTATACTTCTCCATACCAATCTTCAACCACGGCTTAGAGTTCCCATTATAATGCAGCACAGCCCCTTTCTCTATCAACTGCGGGTCGACGTTCGTATACCCCAAGCCCAGCACGTGCCACGACGGGTCCAGCGGCTCGGTCAACCCGTAAAAAGTCAGCAAACCGGGCGGCAGAGTCCCAAGCTTCCACAGAGTCCTATCGACGTTCTTTTCTTGCCAGTAATGATAAATCCCCGTGACATTCCTCTTCCTCCATTCGACCAAATCGAAAACGTTCATGCCAAAAGCCCACCCACAAGCGTCGGGGTCGAAATGCTCACGGATCAGAGGGTGGGAGTAGTTCAAGTACTTGTGATACCGATGGAACGTTTCCATGCAGGTCTCGACAGCCCCGTTGACATTTCCATTCAAATCGATGGAGAATAGAGGGGAGAGATCCTTTTGCACCACCACGTCGTCGTCGAGAAAGACCAACTTTTCAAGGGCTGGGAAAACTTCGGGTATGTAGAATCTGAGGTGGTTGAGCATGGATAGGTACTTAGGGTTTCGGAACTTAATAGGGGTTCGTTTGTCTCCTCCACTGCCCGAGAAGTAGTAGTTCTGAGTATCTGCATCTTGGAGCTGTTTAAGAACGGGGACGTACGAAGCATTCAGCCAAGTGAAGTCTTCGATCTTCTGGACATTGACCGTGACTCCCCTGAAGCTGTTCATGGCAAACCAGGCCCTCATTGCTGGGAAGTTCACCTCGTCTGTCACGAGGTGGAAAACAACCCTATCGGGATCGTTCGAATTCGTAGCTGTAGAATTTACAACGACCGAAGTGGCAAGAATGTTGTCAGAGAAGACGCAGAAGTGGTGCAAAGTGTTGTCCTTGAGTTTGGTCGAAATTTGCCTGTTCTGTTTCAACTTCCTTTGTAGGTCCGGCTTTTTAAACCATTCGCTTGTCAGGCGAACGCCGAGGCAATAGAGGCTTTTGGGAACTTCTTCAGCAGCAATCTGTCCAAACTTTGAGCTTTTTTCGGTGATAGAGCTGACATGTTCTTCAAGACCGTGGATCTTGGCATTAAGCCTCATGATCATAGTAGCACTGTCGTAATGGAGCTGCTGAGCTTGTAAGAGAAGGAGGGCCATATCGCGGATTGCAGCTTCAGATTCGGTCATTGTTAGCGGAGTTCTTCTTAAGGCGGCATTGGACAAAAGGATCTGTGAGTTGCGGATCTGAGCAGTGAGTTCCCAGGCAAACTGTAGGTTCTTGCTTTCTCTTGCTATAACAAGAAACGATTTGGCAAGAACTATTTGGTCGTTTAGTTGCCTCGTAATGGACTCGGGGCTCAACATTTCGTCCGTGATGTTAAGGCCTTCCATGATCTTCTCATGACGGTACGTCCTCTGCAAACAAATGAAAAACACCATCAATCGAGGAAAGGATCAGCAACAAAGAAAGTTGCATATTTACAACTCAAAAAGAGCGAAACAGCTGCATTGCATCGTCTAAATACCTTAATGAATGGTCGAAGCCTAACATTCACAGCCCTTTCCATTTTCGACAAATAAGATTAAGGTACAGAAAAAGAAAAATGATTTGAATCATTAGTTTGAATAGAATGAACAGCTCCTCCATCTACTAAGTGATTCAGTTAACAATGGCAACATCAATGCTCCTATGTATATGTAAAGAACAATACATATTATCTCGCAAATCTAATACTGATGAACCCAATAACGAAAACAGAAATCGTCATACAACCCATCAAGCAAATAGGCAAAGAGAGAGAGCCTTTCAAAGCTAAAACAGAGCTCAAAAAAATAAAATCATTACTTTGATGTTCGCAAGAGACGAGCCCGAATTGGGCTGTCCGCTATCCCGCCTGAACAGCACTATAAAAAGGAGGATCGCCAGCCCACAAATTGTCAGCCAAATCAAATTAGGTAATCGTCGCCTCGCCGGCCTCCGCAGATCTGACCCCCGCCGCCTCATTTATTTCGCTTTTACTGTAAATAAGACGAAAAATTCCCGAAGCACATAGAATTGGAAATGCGTGGAGCGGTTTATCATGGGTCAGTTCACCTTCACTACGCAGTGGTTTTCTTGATCGATATAGAAATTGCACCGACACACTGAACTATAGCGTCTGAGGCTGAGATTGTCCCATCCCAAAAACATTGAGGGTATTTATGCAATTATAATATTTTTCCAGGACCAAATACTAAATATCAAACTCTTCTTTCTTTTTTGATGCACAATTACGTAAGCGATGAAATATTATTTAACTAAATAATCAATGATTTACTTATATGAAATTATTAAAACCAATTGCGAACGACACACTATTTTCATTTGGAGAAATTTCCTTTAGAAATAACTAATAAAACATAAAATAAAATGCATCTAACAAACCAATAATTAGTCTATGCCATGATTGATAAATTGCAAACTAATTAAATATAAATGGTTAATTAGGTTTTATGTCCTTTTATAGTTTTAAAATAGTGTTCAAAGTTTTAAAATATTGTTCAAACCATGTCAGAAAAATTTTTATTTTAAAGGACCCAATCTCTGTAAAACTTAGGAATAAGGACCTAAACTTATAACAGTGTTATAAAGTGTTAGAGAAGAGTCATCAGACGTACTTTTTGTGTTACAAACTTACGATGTATTGTTATTGCAGTATAATAAAGTGTTACTATAAAAATCGAGTCCTTAAAAATTTATTTTTTTTCTGATGAGGTCTGAATACTAAATTTATATTTCTGATAGGCCTGAAACAAAAATTACCCATATATATTAATTGATAAAACAATAACTGTTACCACTTTTCTTAGCCAAAGAGGACCCCGAAGCTCACGTTCACCGACCACTTTCTTACGTGACTGCTAATCCACATATATCGTCCATGAAAATAGAGGTTCGTTACCTTCCCTTTCATTACTAATTCCCACAGCCTAAATAAAAAAAAAAAACATTTCTACTTTAGGAAGTTAATATTTTAATTTATTCCCACATTAAACATTAAATAATCTTTCCTTAAAATCACATCACCCAAAAATACACCAATACTTGCATTGCATTACGCCTTTACAAACATGAGCAGTGGCTATGGATTCTACGAAAGAGCTTCAAGAGCTTACTCCAATCATCCTTACATCTCCAACTTCCTCGTCGTCTTCACTATCAGGTTTTTGCTTTTGAATTTGTTATTTATTTTCGTTTTTTTTAATCGTTATATTTTGCGCAGTGGAGGAGGGTTGCTGGGATTTTCAGACAACGGCCGAGTTCGAACGGCGTACGCAGACGAAGGAAAGATCGCCGCAGATGTTAGGAAAAAGAAAGTGGTGGTCCTCGGGACGGGCTGGGCCGGGACGAGCTTTCTCAAGAATTTAAAAGATCCATCGTACGACGTTCAAGTCGTTTCCCCAAGAAACTACTTTGCTTTTACTCCTCTGCTGCCCAGCGTTACTAATGGCACCGTCGAGGCCCGTAGCATCGTCGAGCCCATTCGCAGAATCGTCGAAAAGGTAGATCAAATTCATCGGCTTTGCTAAAAATAATAATATGCATGATAGAAATAGATTTGGGTAATAATGCATGGAAGCTGAAGTTCACTGCAAGAGCTTTGATTCTTGATTCTTACAGTTTCTTTTTTCCTGCTGTAATAGAAACGATTCGGCTGCCAATTTAAGGAAGCCGAGTGCTACAAAATAGACACGCAGAACAAGAAAGTGTACTGCAAGACCACCCAACAGTCGAATCTAGGAGGGAACGAAGAGTTTACGGTCGACTACGATTACCTTATTATAGCCATGGGCGCTCGGGTCAACACGTTTAACACGCCAGGTGTCACGGAGCATGCGCACTTTCTCAAGGTAAACAAGATATTAAGGCGACACAGTACTCATAAATACCTCGCATTGAAAGTTCTACAAGGATGTCATTGAATTATGTTTTTGTGCAGGAAATAGAGGATGCACAAAGAATTCGAAGAACAGTAATAGACTGTTTCGAGAGGGCGAGCATACCAACCGTAAGCGAAGAGGAGAGGAAGAGGATCCTTCACTTCGTTGTGGTCGGAGGGGGGCCCACAGGCGTTGAGTTTGCAGCCGAGCTTCATGACTTTGTGCACGAGGATTTAGCCAAGCTGTATCCTATGGTCAAGGACTATGTTAAGATAACACTTCTAGAAGCCGGCGATCACATATTGAACATGTAATAACTTAACCGAAAAGTATCCATGAAATGATCTTGTATGAAGATGATTTTTCTAAGAAAAGGATTTTTTTTTTTCTTCACAGGTTTGACAAAAGGATTACTATGTTTGCAGAAGACAAGTTTAGAAGGGATGGGATTGACTTAAAACTAGGTTCAATGGTAACGAAGGTTTCAGAGTCTGAAATCTCCACCAAAGAAAGAGCAACGGGGCAGACCGTGTCTATACCCTATGGTATGGTCGTGTGGTCCACGGGTATTGGGACCCGACCCGTTGTCATGGATTTCATGAAGCAGATTGGACAGGTTAGTTCTCTTTTGATGTTCAAACATGGATTTGTTAAAGAAAGGTCTTATATTTTGATTTACATCCTCGGAACCACCGGGAGCAAACAGGCAAATAGGCGAGTGTTAGCTACTGATGAATGGCTCAGGGTAGAAGGATGTGATAGTATCTACGCTTTAGGAGATTGTGCTACGATAAATCAACGTAGGATCATGGTATGTAGGCTACTCTCTCCAAAGAATTATCTTTTGTATCAATGAATTAAATGTGACTGAACAATGTATAAACGTTTCCAGGAAGATATTGCAGTAATTTTCAGCAAAGCAGACAAGAACGGCACGGGCCGTCTTAAATCCAACGATTTTAAAGAAGTAATCAATGACATATGCGAAAGGTATCCTCAGGTTGAGATTTACCTGAAGAAGAAGCAGCTTAACAATTTCCTCCATCTTCTCAAGAGCTCTGAAGGAGATGATGAATTGGATATCGAGAAGTTCAAGAAATCGCTTTCAGAAGTGGATGCACAGATGAAAAATCTACCAGCAACAGCCCAGGTGAGAGATTAATCGTTCGTCCAAGTAGTTTATATGCAAAATAATAATTGATTTCTTATTGCAATGAAATTTTTTTTGTACCTTTTTTCAGGTGGCTGCTCAACAAGGAGCTTACTTGGCTGATTGCTTCAATAGGATGGAAATCTGCGAGATGTATCCAGAAGGTCCATTAAGGTTCCGTGCAACTGGCCGGCATCGCTTTCACCCTTTTAGGTAGATCCAAATAAAGGAATTTCGTCTACAATAAGACAAGTGTGAAATCTCAAAGATGTTTTTAACTCCAATACTTTTGGTCCCGATTCTTGAACATATGAATGCACGAAATAAATGCATCTTCATCAAAATGTTATGAAATGATTTATATGTTAGATGATATAACTGGGATTTTATAAGTATCTGCAGTACTTACAAGATTCAATGAATTTGAAGGTACAAGCACTTTGGGCAATTTGCTCCTTTGGGAGGTGAACAAGCTGCAGCTCAACTACCTGGAGACTGGGTTTCGATAGGTCACAGCAGTCAGTGGCTTTGGTACTCGGTTTACGCCAGGTAATACAATTAGGTGTTCCAAACATGACGTTTTAACTGATGCCATCACATGCTAATCTAAGCGGTTTCTAACTTGGAATATGCAGCAAGCAAGTTAGCTGGCGCACTAGAGTGCTGGTGATTTCTGACTGGGGAAGACGTTTTATCTTCGGAAGGGACTCAAGTAGAATCTGAGAGAAGTTACAGTTCACAGACAAACCAACAATGATAGACAAAATTATTGTTTATTCATCACCTTCAATGGTTTCCCATATGCACTGATGATGTTGCCAGGGTTTTTGGCGTTATTTGTTCTGCTCCAGCTAGGTGTTTCTCCGTACTGTTACCAGAATGTTAGGGATAGGAAATGTCTTGGGTTCTTTCATACATTCATGATGTTATCATGATAAGAGAAACCCTTATATCTATCTTCTATTACATTTCATTTTAGGTCATGAGTTGAATATTTATTAATGGGAAGACAGGCAAAATAATAGTAGAGCACTGTATAGGAATATGCACCTGATAAACTCTGCATCAGCATATCTCAACTCCTTAGGATGAAGATGAATCCTTTGAAAAGATAAAAACATGTTACTAAAATCAGTTTCTTCCATTCCGAAAATCCCTCGGAACCACCGGTCCCGGAAAGAGCTTATTCATCTCATTACAAAACTCCGAAGCCAACTCAATCTTCCCCATTTTCCTCAAACTAAAGATCAACGCACGGTATATATGAACCGAAGGCTCGACCCCATAACATTTCATCTCATCGAAAATTTTAAGCGCTTCTTCGACATTCCCTGATCTTCCTAAGCTTTCAATCAGAGCTTTAAACGTCAAAACATCAGGTTGAATCCTATTCTCGCACATTTCTTTGAAATAGACTAAGCACGACGTGTACCTCCCCATCTTCCTCAAACCATTCAATACAGTGTTGTAAGTGATTAAATCTGGTCGTATTTTCTCCGACTTCAACAACTTGAATTCTTGGAGCATCTCATCTACTTTTCCAAGACGGCCCAGAATCTCCAATACGGTATTGTACGTAATCAGGTCGGGTTTACATATAATACCTTTCATATAATCAAACACCTTCAAAGCATTATCAGCTTGTCCACATTTAGCTAAAGCATATATGATTCTGTTCAAGACTACGTCTTTTCTAGCTAATTCCATCTCGGAGACATCCTTAAGAAAGTTCAACAACGCATGATTGTCTCCACACTTTCCCAAGGCTCTAACAAAGATAAGATACGAACTTAACGTAAGAGGCCCATAATTAAACAAAAGATCCTTGAAGATTTCACAGAGCATATAAACATCGTCCCTCGCAGCAGCAACTTCAAGCAGATAATCGTAAGCACGAGGGCTCAGAAAAATCTCCCTACCACGTAATATTTGAGGTAAATTAACGGCGGCCGACAGATTGTTAACTCTACATAGTTCATCAACGTACTTGATACAGCAATCTTCAGTGGAAATTGACGGGTTATCGTAGAGAATCTGATTGAGGATTTCGTCAGCATCGCCACCTCGTACCGATGAAGGTAGCCCGCCGTCGCCGTTGATAGCTGAGGAATGACAGTAATAACTACCCATAAACGAAAATGAGCTGGGCTTGGACAATCTACATGGAATTCGCCGAGCAAGAACAACGCTCTGCCTAAGGAATATAGACATGATCTTATGAAGGTACTGCTATATTTCATGTGACAATATGCTGCTGTAATGTAATGGGCGATTCAATTTCTGAACTGCAATAGGAATTGGTTGGGAAACTATCCTTTTCGTCCCTGATGTTTAGCACTTATTGCAATGTGATCCCTATATTATTTCTTCATTAATTTTCACATATCATGAGAAGTAAGGCAAATTTTCAAAATGAAATAATAACTCATTACGTTACAAACAATATTCAGATGATATTTCTATTATTATACATCAAAGTTATTATTATACTTCAAAGACATTCAAAACATTCAAATCAAAACATTAGAAAGAATAAAAACTCAAAGACTGTCATGTCATCACAACTGTTATATGATGGAAGGACACTGTTGTATTGTAATAAGAAAAACTCAGCAATATCCCTTAACTGAGATGTGAAATATCGACGTCGTCGGGAATCTTAAACGTATCGGCGGCGCCGAACTTCCTCCACTCCTCGCCAACAGAGTCTTCCTCATTATCGCTGTCCCTTTCGTCGGCATCCTCGTGTGGGACCGCCGACTCGGGATCGCTAATGCTCTTCGAACTACAGCCGTGAACGGCGAGCATCTTGACCTGCCCGAGGTGCGAGATTTCGACCACAACCGTGTCGTCGTCCATCGGCAGAGGTTGCTTCCATGGCTCGCCGTCTATTCTCATGTAATTGTGGTCCGCCGAGCCCTTGTGGAACTCGAATCTGATACGGTGGGCCTGAAAAATAAATAAAACAAATAAATAAGACTCAACCATAGTTTGACATTCAAGGTTGACATTGACCGCAGGTACCTGGGCTAGGCGGGTCCCGTGGCCTTTTGGAGCTAGTAAGACGAGCCCATGCCAAGCATCTCTGAAGCCGACGACCTCTAGCAGGCCGTCGTCTACGAATGGTGGAGTTAGATCTCTCTGTTGACATGAACGAAAGAAATTCAAAGATTCGAATAAAAAGTTCTGATTTTGATGTAAGACGTAAATGCGAGGAATGATAGATTTTTACGAACGTCGCGGCGTTTATGGATATTTGGAGTTCCCCATGGGTTCAATCCGCCGGAGAAGCTGGGCAAGTTCAGGCAGACGATCGACCTTATGCTGTAATAGTTAGACCATTAAAACAAGAATATATTTCAGGCCTAACGGAGGAAACATCATCAGAAAAATGGTAAGATTTCACACGGCAAAACTAGTGATGTATCGTATGTACCAGTGAGGAATGTGAAGGTCTTGCCAAGCACCATGTCTTTTCATGATTTTAACCTTGCAGAGTTGAGCTATGTTCCTGCAAGAAAATTTTATTTCAATACGTTCAGTTCAGACGGAGAATATAGACATGTCATAACCTTTGCGCAAAAGTAGAAAGAAGAAGGCTAACCTCGTCGAAGGGTGGACAAGAGAAGCAAAAAACCAACCTTGCGAGCCAACAAGCTTTGCATAAGTACCCTGAATCGAATCGTTGGGAAACAATTTCTTTATATCGCTTCACTATGAAAAATGGCAAGAACGAAGGTTGGGATCAACGTTAAACAAGAAAACTAATTGACCTGATTGATTAGTTGGTTTTTAAATTTCGCGGGATGAAGCTTTCGCTCGGAGTGGAATGCATAAGACACTTGCGCGTCCATCCCTGAAACATACATGAATGCAATAAGATGTTATAACAGAGATTACATCACGAAGTTAACATGTTAAGGCAATTTGAAGATAATTTACTTACCCATGCTGAAATAGTTCCAGAATCCTCCTCGAAATGTATCGTAACCTTCCTGAAAACAATTACGCATTTGAAATACAAAAATTGTGAGGAAAAAGAGAACTTTTCGTGCAGTGAACAAAGTGAGATAATTCAACCGAAAAAAAATAAGAAGACGAATTTACCATATTGAGATCATCTGTGGCGGAAACTCGGTGAAATGCGTGGAGTGAGTGTGGAAGCTCAAGAGGAGCAATCGGATCACAAGGGCCTTGTTTTGGAGCTCTCATTCTCATGAGAATATGCCAACTGTAAGAATATAATCAGAATGTTAACAACGTTTTTTCTTTGTCAGAACAAATACACAAACAGTTCTAAAATCAAATACAATTCAACAAACACGAGAGGGAAGAAAAACTACCTGTCTATCTTCATTTCCTTGGCTTTGAAAACTTGATCCAAGAACGAAAGCACAGCATGACGATCAGTTCCGGGATTCTTTTTACCCTGAAATGAAAGGCATAGAGGCAAAGTCATCAATCATTTGGACGTATCAGCTGTTATAATCGAACATAAAAAAAACATTGGAAATAATGAGTTGCATGAATTAGTACTGAATGGAGTTCTCTCAAGAACTTAATAGTTTCTGCATATGCACACATATATATCGTACCCAGCCAAATGCAAAGGGAAGATTATTCCCAGTGCCCAAAGGAACGGTAGCAATAGCTGGTGGATTAGACAATTTAAGATCAGACACTACACCAAGAAGCCAACCAGCTGTACCATCTCCACCCGCAACCTAAGACATTGCCAGAGTATGTAAGAAATTTCACATTTATTCAAGGCGAAAAGAAGAAGTAGATCATTATTAGTACTATATATATATATAACTCACAATTATTTTCAGTTTTTTCTCAACTTCAGGAGCAATAGGATCACCATTATTTTTCAGCCTCTGGAGATTCAGGAAAATCCCACGTAGTACCTTATCGGGAGCTTCTTCTCCTAAATCGATAACCTTTGAATCCAAACAGATCAGTAAAGAGTTTATCATGATAGAAACAAAAAAAAAAACAATATTTTCATTGTTTCATAGCAGAACATCAATGGATTTTCACCTGTTTCTCATTTAAGATGGACCTATACGTAAGGAGAAGATTTCCACCGAGCTGGCCGCCACTTTTGGAGTTGATGAACACCAAAACGGGACATTCGGGTGCAACAGAAACGTCCTTAACCTCCAAGTTTGGCACAACTACATAGTCAGGAATGTAAAACTTCTGCTTAAATTCTTCGGTGTCAAGATTCGAAGTCGCCATTATTCCTAGTACAAGACAGCAAAATGTAATGAAAAAGAATTAAGTCTTGGCATTGAATAGGCAATCCCCATCAACCATTCAAAAAATAAAAGTCAACACACTATTCTGAGTAAGGAGATTGACATCTACATCTTCCTCACACACAGAGAGATGAAAATATTACATAACAGCGCCTTATTTATCGTCACAGAAGCTAAGGACATTAAGCAAAATCGACATGGAAAGAACCCTCAGCACTCTAAACTTCAGCGAGGCACAGATAAAACAACTCAAATCACTTTCCACCTCATAAAAAGCACAACATTCAAACAAACCCATAACACAATTTTCCATCTTTTCAAGCGTTCAATTCAAGATTCAGATTCCATGAACGAAAAGGGAATCTTATTAATAGGATCACGCAAAAAATGATGTAATCGTTTACCTTTCGAAATACTCCGAGGAAGAAAAGTGGGATGAATCTTAGTATCAGCTTTACAACAGATGAATGAATCACCACAAAAACAAATGAATCTATGAAATCGTAGCTTTTGTTACAAAATAAAGAGCTGACGACGCAGCTTGGGATCTGAGAAATGTGACTGGTAGTAGTGTAGCGCCTTAAAAATAGTTTCATAATTAAAGAAAATAACGTTAGTCCAATAGATGAACAGTCGTTAAGAGATAATATCGTTGTTATTGTTATTATTACTCATTTATGTAAATATTAGTAGTTAATGCGTTTGTTTACGTAATAGATAACGAAAACTTAGCACGAGAGAGAGAGAAGTCGAAAGGGCAACGCGTGGATTAAAGAGCGTGTGGCCCAATCGCCGAAGGGTCGTGTAATATTTTCTTAACGTTATTATTATTTTTTACCTATAATTAACGGTTATATTAATTTTTATGGGCCCATGACCAGAATAAGCCTACAGAACCAGCCCAAAATTATTTAGTAGGTCGTGATGTTAAATAATAATAAAAAAATATATTTTAAGATCATTATTAAAAATATTCTAGCAATCTGAAGTAGGCCCAATCTTTTGATATTATTATCCTTAAGCTGTCGTATTGTTCTATTGATATTTTGTTTTCTTGTTCAACAGTTTAATATGTAAAATCTTTAAATTCAGGCTGATAAAAGATCTTACCGATGTACATATGTTGTTGTATTGTGTCGTGACTAAAGAAAGCACCTCATGAATTTTAATATTATTTATGGAGTATAAAAAAGAAATATATATATATATATATATATATATGTAGTGTGTGTGAAAAAGGGTATATTTAGTTAATCTGATTGAACCACGATGATTTTTTAATATATAAAATCTAAATATTCTCACGAGGTGCCACATACTAACTCCTAGCGGGCTTAAAATATAGTATTTCAACTTGTTTTTAACGACCTAATTACGAAATAAATGTGTAGTCCAACATAATAGTTGATAATGACGACCTAATTAGAACTTTTGATATTACAGATTGCAGTTCTTTCGCAAGTTGTTATTCACATATTTCTGTGTATGCTGCAAGAAAATATAAAAATTGAAGTAAAACTAAACAAGCAAATAATAGTTTATATTCTCAAAAATCAACAATCAAAATCCAAAGAAGAAAGAAACAAAATAACTTCATAACATCACAGAAACGATAATGACAACTTAAACTAAAATCTTGTAATACCATTCATGCAATAATAAAATCAAAGCATCGCCATGTTCTTCAATCCATCTTCAAACACGACCTTATAAGCCTCAATGGCCTCCTTAGGCAAAGAGAAACCAATCTCTATCCCACCCTCAGAAACCCTACTCTTACAAAGAGACATGGAGTACTTCTCTCCATCGATGGACACGACTTCGAGCTTCTCTACTCTGCCCCACCCAAAGTCAACCTCGTACAAATCGAACCTGGGCGAGCCAGACACGCCCAATATTCTCTTGCCCGCAAACTTGCGGCCATGAGACAGCCAATTCTCTGCATCCTTCAACACCTCATCTTTTTTGTTCACTCTGTTCTTAATCTGGCCGGAGATTTTCTCCGCAGCCGTGACAAAACCTTCTTCTCCGATCAAGATCTGATTCTTGATATCCGCCAACCCGCCGGACACAAAGTTTCCGAAGTAGTTTCCGGGCAGAGGCGGGTCGACCCGCGAACGAATATCAGCGGTGAAGATGAAAACCTCTTCTGCGTCGCCATCCACAGCTGCTCCTCCTACTCGGTCGACGTCGATTGACTTAACGAAGCAAGTCCATGCATAGGCGGCGGCCACGACAAACGATGAAACATGGCCCAAGCCTGGTTTCTCAGCCAAGAAGTGGTTTTTGAGGTTGCTTACGTCGGACTGGCGGAGAGTATACGTTGCTCGGAATCTATTTGTTGGCAAGGGAAAAGACGGCGGAGTCGAAGGGATTTCTCTTAACGCTTTCCAGTAGATAGCATCGATCTCAGGCGGCGAACGTTTGAAGACAGATCTGTCGAATAGAGGCGGAATACATTCACCTTTTCCTCCGCCGCCGCCGAGCCTGCAGGTCGAGGCCCACGCCTTGATGAATGCCACGATTGAGTTTCCATCGCCGAGGCAGTGATTGTTAGAGAAGCCAATGCAAAAGCCACGGCCCTGAAACAAAGTAACTTGGAAAGCAACCAATGGAACGATTTTATAGCCATCTTCGTCCTTCAAAGGCGGCATCTGAGGCACGAAGTCGTAGAACTGGTCGGCATCGCGCGGCTGGTCCTTTACCATCTCGTCGAAGTCTTTATCAGTCTCGGCGGCGGTGAAAGGGACGGCGTCGCCTTTCTTGTAGCGTAGGAACGGCAGCGTTGGATCGTCCTTGTTCGTCGGCAGGACTAAATTTCCAGAAACAGGAAGGTAGTGCTCGAGGGTCAAGGAGAGAGATTCTTTGAGCTTTGGAACTAAGGTTTCTGAGAAGAACTCCCTTGAGCACGATGGATATTTGTAGAAGAGAAGACGACGGATGGGATGAGGGAAGCGCAGCCATAGCATGTCCAAGAAAGTGAGAGGAACGGAGAGCTCGACGGCGTCGTTTGGGGAAGGTGGTGAGACGAGAGAGCTCTCAAGCGTGGTGGTGGTCGTCATAGCTTTCTTCAGTCAATCGACTTTTGTCTATGAATCAGTTGGTAAGAGTTTAGGTCGGCATATATATTATATATATATATGCATATATGATTTATTTTGTTATTTTTATAATAAGCAGCGATAGAGGTTTGGTCAAAGATGGCCGGCCAAGGAAATTTTTAATTTTTATGGAGTTCATTTTTATTAGTTATAGATTTAGTATTCGATGGAATTTATATTATTTTCCATTTTCTTGCATATTTAGTATCGTTGAAAATTCACTGCGCGTATCTTCCAAGAAAATAATTTACCTAGTAAATGACCATAAATTAAAAAACCGTGGAAGAGATTAGGGGTGTTCATTATTTGGGTGACCCGATTATCCACTCGAATCATTTTGAATTTGGCTTATTCGGTTCGGTTAATCGGATAAACGGGTGGTTAATTGGGTCACCCGAACTATTAAATGGGGGAATGGTTCGGGTATCGGGTGGAGTAAAAAAATTCGGGGCTCACCCGAAACCCGAATAAGAGTTATTTAATTATATTTAAAATATATTTATATATTATATGAAAAGTAAAAAATTGATATCATCGCTCAATTGCTCTCTCGCACAAATCAAATCGAACCGATTAACCCGAAAGTTATATATTTAATATAAAAAATATATATAAAAAAATCCGTTATATAATTATAATTAAAAATATACAAACTACAATATTTAATTGGTTTACCCGAAAACCAAACCATTAATCCGAAAACCGAATAACCCGAAAACCAAACCATTTAATTGGTTTTGGTTTGGTTTGCGGGTGGTTATCCTAAGTGTCAAAAACCCGAATAACCCAAACCGAATAACCCGAAAACCGATAATCCACCCATTTGAACACCCCTAGAAGAGATAGGGAAACTATTATGTATGTAACACAAATATGTCGGAAATATATAATATATTCTAGAAGGACATTGAGATTTGGCTTTGTATAATATACTCCTTCTAGAAGAGCATGTCACCATTGCTATTTTCCATTGACGATCTTCAGTTTTCCACAATTAATTGAAGTAAAATTGGTATTTCTTTTTTTTTAAATGGCTTTTCGTTTCTCTCTCCTCCTTCTGGATAAATTGGGATGAATTCGAATTTCTTTAAGTAAAATGTCATAATTTTATTTATAATTTATTCCAACAGTTTAGGTTGTTGATTTGCTTTTAAAAAAAAAGTTCAGATTTGTGTTGACGAACTAGCTGACTTCATGAGGGATAGATGGCATGCTCCTTTCCTAATCTCTCACCCCAACCCTAATACCCTAACGCCACGTAAGGATGACTCGTTCGTGTCTAGTGACAGCAAATAATAATAATATATATATAAGTGGTCCAATAATTTTATAATATTTTTATGTTATCTTGTACTTGGAATCAATGGATGTAGACAAACGATTTCGTCTTTTTATGTTGGATCAAACAAATTCGGGTGTGTGACCCGAAAATATAAATTATTCTTATAAAAGTACAATTACTATTATATAGTATAAAGAAATTATTAAAGGCCTAAAGAAGTGATGTTGAAATAAAATGAAATATGATTGGGCGGCTACACTACACCGATGTTTTTAACTTTTTCCTTCTAGAAACTCCCTAAATTAAAATCATTGCACTACTTATCACCAATTATATATTTATCGCTTGTTTAATAACTTCTTAATCCTTACAAAGTCGTTTCTACGAGGCGAAATACATAATTGGAGCAGCTTATAATTATTCTATATTGCATAGAAACTTACAATTATCATCTTATTTGCTTAAAATATAGCATCCCTTTTAAAGCATAGTCATCTTCTTCAATCCATCTTCAAACATAGCTTGAAAAGCATCCATCTTTTCCTTAGGCAATGAGAAGCCAATCTCTATCTGAAGAAATTATTGAGAAATCGAAAGAGAAAATTGAAGCCTCTTATTCAATCGAATTTTCTTCACTGTTGTTTACATTTGAGAGAAATCGCGCGATTACTCTTCTACAACGGCTAACCCTATCTATATATACACAATTCTATATGGGTCATACTAATTAAATAAAAATAGGCCCAATAACAGAATTAGTCCACTAACAGACTTATACATCAACTATTACATTATCTCTGTCGTATAACTATCACTGGCAGAACTTCATCATAAACTCTTCATCCAAGTCTTCATATATCTCAATACTCCCCCTCAAGTATGGTGTTCATATAAGTTAATTACATCATACTTGCTTAGGAGATAATCAAATTGATTCTTGCCCAACGGTTTAGTTAGCAAGTCGGCAGGTTGATCTGATGTGGAAATGTAGCTTGTCTTAATTGTTCCATCCTCAAGCTTGTCTCTAATAAAATGGCAGTCCACCTCAATGTGCTTGCTCCTCTCATGAAATACAGGATTTGCAGCTAGTTGTATAGCTGATCTACTGTCAGACCAAACCTGCACTGGACTCAAGCCATTAATTCCAAGGTCTTTAAATAAACCAAGTAACCATATTATTTCTGAAGTTGCAGAGGATATTGATCTATATTCTGCCTCAGCAGAACTCCTTGCTACCAGCGTTTGTTTCTTTGATCTCCATGACAAAAGAGAGCTTCCAAGTTTAACCATGTAACCTGTTAATGATCTCCTGGTATTGGGACAAGCTGCCCAATCCGAATCACAAAAAACAGCTAGTTTTAAGTCACTATCTGATGACAGAAACAAACCTAAACCTGGTTTGCCTTTTAAATACCTTAGTACCCTATAGGTTGCATCAAGGTGTACCTGTCTTGGTTTGTGCATATATTGGCTAAGTACTTGGACAGCATATGTTATGTCAGGCCTAGTGATGCACAAATACAACAGCTTTCCTGTCAACCTCTGAAAACTAGAGATATCACAAATGACAGAATCATCATCCCTTAACTTTTCTCTGACCATTCTGCTGTTTTGTTCTATAGGTGTGTTAATAGGTTTTGATCCAATCATCTATGTTTCATTCAAGAGATCAAGCACATATTTTTTTTTTGTTCAAACATATCCTTTCTTGGAACGTGCAACTTCAATTCCAAGAAAATATTTCATTTCTCCTAAATCCTTCATGAGAAATGTATCATTAAGATAGTTCTTGCAATCATTTATCATCTCAATGTCATTCCCAGTAATCAAAATATCATCAACATAAACTAATAGGATCATAAATTTTCTTTCATTTTGCTTAGTGAATAAAGAGTAGTCATGCTTAGATTGAGTAAAGCCAAACTTACTAATAACTTGGATAAACTTATGGTTCCATTGCCTCGAAGCTTGCTTCAATCCATACAATGCCTTTTCGAGCTTGCAAACTTGTTGCTTCCTTCATGAAATATGAAAACCTGGAGAAATTTCCATATAGACCTCTTCTTTCAAGTCTCCTTGAAGAAATGCGTTAGTGACATCCATTTGATACAAAGACCAACCAAAAATAGCAACAAGAGAGAGTACTGATCTTATTGTAACATGCTTCACTACAGGTGAAAAAGTCTCATTATAATCTATACCCTCCTTTTGCGTGTAACCTTTAGCAACCAACCTAGCCTTATGCCTTTCTATGTCACCATTAGATCTATACTTTATTGTATATACCCATTTGCATCCTATAATAGTTTTATTTTGAGGTGGATCAACTAACTTCCAGGTCTTATTTATTTCTAATGAATTAATCTCTGAATTCATGGCTTCTATCCACCTCTTGTCTTTTTTAGCTTCTTCAAATGATTTAGGAACATGACTCTTAGAAATAGCAGTTAAGTATGCTCTATAGTCAGAACTAACAGTGTTATATTGAACAACATTTGATAGAGGATACCTAACAGCATCTGTTTTTCCATTAGATATGCAAGAAGATATGAAATCTGAATGCCAATAAGGTGGTCTAGAAATTCTATCTGTCCTTCTCACTTCAACCTCTGGATGCTGTTCTGAGGAAATTGTTGGACTGTTCTGCTGAAGTTCATTACCCTCATTACATGTATTCTCAAATGCTGAATCTTCAGGTGCATCTGGTTGAGACTGAGGCTGAGGTTCAATAGGTGGAGATCCACCAGATTGTTCTGAGATAGTATGTCTAGATGGTTGCTGATAAGGCATAATAAGGTCATTATAATATGATTGCTCATCATGTGTTGTAAATTTCTCCCTTTCATTATCACTTGTACTATCAGTATATGGAAAAATAGTTCCAAAAAACTGCACATCTCTGGAAATAATGAAACTTTCAGAGTTTAAATCAAGCAATATATATCCCTTTTGTGTTAGAGAATATCCCATAAACACACAAGGTCTGGATTTATGTTGAAACTTATCCTTTTCTGTGAGAATCTTAGCAAAACAAAGACATCCAAATACCTTAAAATGCAAATATGAAGGTTTCTTTCCAAATAGCATCTCAAATGGTGTTTTTCCATTTAAGATTGGAGTAGGAGTTCTGTTTATGATGTATACCGCAGTTTTAACACATTCCCCCCAAAATTTAATAGGAACACTAGAATGAAACTTCAGGGCTCTTGCTACATCAAGGATGTGGCTATGCTTTCTCTCCACGACACCATTTTGTTGTGGTGTATAGGCACAAGAACTTTGATGTACAATGCCTTTTGAAGTCATTAAACTGTGACATTCATGAGAGAAAAATTCACTAGCATTATCACTTCTTATTGTTTTAACTGTAGTACTAAACTGGTTTTCTACATATATAAGAAAATCCTTTAGTAGACTAAGTACTTCAGCTTTGCTTTTCATCAAGAAAATCCAGCTAGCTCTAGAGCAATCATCAACTATAGTTAGGAAATATTTTTCATTATTATAAGTCATTTCCCTATATGGACCCCAAATGTCAATATGAATGAGATCAAATAATGAATTTGCAGTAGAATTTCTCGGTGGAAACTTAGTTCTAGCATGTTTGGCCAGTGGACACAAAGTACAATATTCTGCAGATTCATTCACATAAAGATGCAAATCATTCAAGTATTTAAATCTACCAAAAGACATATGACCAAGTCTATAATGCCACATTGATACATCATCATCCTTATTTATCCTAAACATAGCTTTTTTATTAGCATTATTGCAGTATTTAGTAGCTTTCAGCATAGTAGATCCTTTTGGCAGAATATTAGGGGTTGGCTTGAGTATATAGAGGCCATTTTCTTGTCTACCAATCCCCTTTATCTTGCCAGTCAAGATTTTCTGTATAATACAATGATTATTAAAGAAACTTAAATGCACATTTTCATCTTTTACCAACTTGGAAACTGAAAGTAAATTGTGTCTAAATTCTGGGACACACAGAACATTCAGTAGCTTCAGATCCTCATTAATAACTGCAGTTCCAGAATTAGATGCCTTGCTACTTGAACCATTAGGTAATTTCACATTCTTGATATCATTATCATCATTATCAACAGATTCTAATAGACTTCTATTGCAAGTAATATGATGATTTGCACCCGAATCTATTATCCAGAAATCATTATTGTCTGAATATATATCAAGATTAGATAGGCAGATACCTGATGAGTTTGCTGTTGCAGAGGATCCTATACCTTTTGCATCAATCTGTGTTGTACTCTTCTCCAACAGCTTCAATATCTGAGAGTATTGATCTGGGGTGAAGCCTTGATGCTGCATGTTTGAGCTCTCCCCCTGCATCCCAGTACCAATTGTCTCAGGGATCATGGCAGTATTGACTCTGCCTCTGCCCCCAAATCTACCTTGGTTGCCTCTTCTGCCTCCAAAGCCTCTTCGTCCTCCTCGCACATAGTTGGGAGGATAACCATGTATTTTGAAGCAGTTTTCCCTACTATGCCCACTTATATTACAATGGTCATAGAACAGACCAGATTTTCCTGACAGATTGTTAGAATTGTTGAGGCTGTTGGTAGGAAAATTTGTCATGAAGGCGATAGATGAGTCACTGTTCGCAGCTTGCAGATTAATCCCTCGTTGTGCTTCTTCATTAATCACCATGGAGTAAACTTGATTGTGTGAAGGCAGTGGAGACATCAATAGTATCTGAGATCTTATATTTTGATAGCAGTCGTTTAAATCAATCAAGAACTGCATCATTTTCTGCCAACTGCAGAAATCTTTATATTCCTCTGTTACTTCATTTGCTAGAGAAGGAATCATTGAGTCGTACTCATCCCATAAAGGTTTCAACCTATTGTAATACTCAGAAACAGTGGATGCTCCTTGTGTGCTAGAGTAGATTTCTTAAAAAAGACCATACATCCTTGCTCCATTAATCTTATCAAATCTTTGTTTCAAATCAGCCCAAATTTCAAAAGCAGTTTGATGATAAACGATACCTGAGATTAATTCCTCAGAAATTGAGCGATGAATCCAACTTTTTACCAAAGCATCACATCGCTTCCACTGTGACACCAAGGGAGAGTCCTTGTTCGGGCATTTACAGGTTCCATCGACGAATCCAATCTTGTTCTTAGCCTGCAGCGCAATTATCATCCTCATGCTCCATATCTTGTAATTATCTGATCCTTTTAGATCTCCTGCCGTCAAATCAAGATTCGGAGTGTCCGATGGGTGGATATACATCGGATCATTATAATCAAGCGGTTCTGCCGGCTTCGGGGTTGCGGAACTTGAAGAAGTTTCTTCGCCTGCCATTATCAAATTTAGAATTGGCTGATTGACGCTAGCTCTGATACCATGAAGAAATTATTGAGAAACCGAAAGAGAAAATTGAAGCCTCTTATTCAATCGAATTTTCTTCACTGTTGTTTACATTTGAGAGAAATCGCGCGATTACTCTTCTACAACGGCTAACCCTATCTATATATACACAATTCTATATGAGCCATACTAATTAAATAAAAATAGGCCCAATAACATAATTAGCCCACTAACAGACTTATTCAGCAACTATTACATTATCTCTGTCGTATAACTATCACTGGCAGAACTTCATCGTAAACTCTTCATCCAAGTCTTCATATATCTCAATACTATCCCACCCTCAGAAACCCTACTCTTACACAGAGACATAGCATAACTCTCTCCACGGTCTCCGTCGATGGAGACAACTTCATACTTCTCCGCATTTCCCCATCCAAAGTCAACCTCGTACGAAGCAAACTTAGGCGAGCCAGACACACTCAGCAATTGAGCGATGAATCCAACTTTTTGAGCGATGAATTAATTCCTCAGAAATTGAGCGATGAATCCAACTTTTTACCAAAGCATCACATCGCTTCCACTGTGACACCAAGGGAGAGTCCTTGTTCGGGCATTTACAGGTTCCATCGACGAATCCAATCTTGTTCTTAGCCTGCAGCGCAATTATCATCCTCATGCTCCATATCTTGTAATTATCTGATCCTTTTAGATCTCCCGCCGTCAAATCAAGATTCGGAGTGTCCGATGGGTGGATATACATCGGATCATTATAATCAAGCGGTTCTGTCGGCTTCGGGGTTGCGGAACTTGAAGAAGTTTCTTCGCCTGCCATTATCAAATTCAGAATTGGCTGATTGACGCTAGCTCTGATACCATGAAGAAATTATTGAGAAACCGAAAGAGAAAATTGAAGCCTCTTATTCAATCGAATTTTCTTCACTGTTGTTTACATTTGAGAGAAATCGCGCGATTACTCTTCTACAACGGCTAACCCTATCTATATATACACAATTCTATATGAGCCATACTAATTAAATAAAAATAGGCCAAATAACAGAATTAGCCCACTAACAGACTTATTCAGCAACTATTACATTATCTCTGTCGTATAACTATCACTGGCAGAACTTCATCGTAAACTCTTCATCCAAGTCTTCATATATCTCAATACTATCCCACCCTCAGAAACCCTACTCTTACACAGAGACATAGCATAACTCTCTCCACGGTCTCCGTCGATGGAGACAACTTCATACTTCTCCGCATTTCCCCATCCAAAGTCAACCTCGTACGAAGCAAACTTAGGCGAGCCAGACACACTCAGCACTCTCTTGCCCGAAAATTTCTTTCCATAAGTTAGCCATTTCTCCGCATCTTTCAACACTTCATCCTTATCGTTCACCGTTTTCTTGATCTCGCCTGAGATTCTCTCCGCAGCTTCGACGAACCCTTCTTCTCCGACCATGATCCGATGGTCCATATTCACGATCCCGCCAGCTACGCAGTTGCCGAAGTAATTTCCGGGCAGAGGCGGATCCACTCGCGAGCGAATATCAGCCGCGAAAATGAAAACTTCTTCGGCGTACGAATCGCTTGACTTCACAAAGCAAGTCCATGCATAAGAGGCGGCCACGACAAAAGACGAAAGGTGACCTAACCCTAGTTTCTTGGCCAAGACATGGTTTTTGAGGTTGTTTAGGTCGGAGGAGGTGAGAGCGTAAGTAGCCCGGAATCTTTTCGTCGGCAAGGGAAAAGAAGGTGGGCTCAATGGGGTTTCTCTGATCACTTTCCAGTACTTCTTGTCTAGTCCAAGAGGATCTCTTACAACAGATCTGTCGAATAGAGGAAGACTATAACCACCTTCTTCTCCGCCGAGTTTGCATGTCGAAGCCCAAGCCTTAATGAACCCCACGATTGAATTCCCATCTCCAAGGCAGTGATGGTTAGAAAAGCCCACGCAAAATCCATAACCCCCCAACGAGGTGGCCTGAAACGCAGCCAAAGGGATGATTTTGCATCCAAGTTCGTCCTCAAAAGGCGGCATGGGAGGCACAAAGTCATAGAACTGATCAGCATCGCGGGGCTGGTCCTTCACCATCTCGTCGAAGTCCTTATTAGACTCGGCGAATGTGAAAGGAACGGCGTCGCCTTTCTGGCAGCGTATGAACGGTATAGTTGGATCGTCTTTGTTTGTAGGGCAGACTAAATTGCCAGTGATAGGAAGGTAGTGGTTGAGGGTTAAGGAGAGTGATTCTTTGAGCTTTGGAATTAGGGTTTCTGAGAAGTAGTCTCTTGAGCAGGATGGGCATTTGTAGAAGAGAAGACGACGGATTGGGTCTGGGAATGGTAGCCAAAAGAGGTCCAAGAATGTCAGTGGAATGGAGAGCTCGACGGCGTCGTTTGATGGAGGTGGTGAAATGAGAGATGTTTCAAGTATGGTGGCTGTCATCGTCGTCGCTTTGTATGTCAAGCTCAAGAGCAATTCAATTTCTTAGTAATTGTGTATATTTATAAATATATGGAAGCTATGATTATTGGTCAAAAATGGGCTTTCAATAGTGTATAATTATAATAATCTTCGACAGCTTTGACATTGCAGAAATTTATTTATGTTTTCTTTACCGATGTAATAAGATAAAGGCAGTACTTCACATGTCGGATAAAAAAGGACGTTATTGATATTAATATGGGTACTACTATTCGCACCCCCTATCGGTGCAAAAAACCTTGGAAATATAAATTTAAAAAACAATTTATTTTTTATTTGTATTGAATTTAGCGTTGCATTTATATTTATTTTTTCATTTATTTTTTCCTTCAAAAAATTTAAAAAATTTCTTGTATAGTTAATGGAGAAAGAAAACCATTTATATTTTATATAATAATCGACATCTTTTTGTCATGCTTATTATAATATATATAGATATCTTGCAACATATATATTTAATTGTTTGAAAAAATGATATAATAAAAATACTCCTTTATTTAATCAAAAAGTTGTGGACTTATGCCTCTTATATTTTTCAAAATACGAGCAACAACTACTTCTCGCATCATCTTCCTCATAATTTTGCATTGATTCGATCAATATTAAAAGGTTTTTCAAAGATCGATCGCATGAAGTGCAGAAAAATCTGAAACTGGTTCTAAATTATTAAACTGTCCAGACACAACATGCATATAGGTATAAATAAATATCTACCAAATATATACTAAATCAGTCCAATATAACAGTAGTATTGCAATTAGAACGTAATTTTTTTTCATAATTATTAATACGATTCACGTAGGGAGTAGCCCATGCAGCAGCACATTCATATCTGAAATAGACCCATTGCGGCGTGATAGTGGCATCGGATACCCACCAGATAATGAAATTTTCACGTAATGATTACCGTTAACATGACCGATTGCGACGGCGACGTGATGATACCATGGTGGTGGAGCAGACCGAAGCGGCAAGTGCGTCACACTGCCTCTATTACTTATAACATGCAATATCACGTTATACTTCGACGCAATCAAGACACCCATATCGGGCATAATCATCCAATGCTCAAAAGGCGCGTACCTGTCCAAATAAAAAAAAATTAGCGAGTTGTTGAGACTGAACCATCCATCAGCACCAAACATGTCGACATATTCTAACTTGTGCATCTCCAACTCTTCTATTAAATTACGCCGAATGATAGGCCATGCATCTTCATCAAGACCAAGACAGAGAGCTATTGCACGAAAATCACAATTTCCGTCAGATGCTACATCTTGCACATGGGTGATATAAGGATGAAGTACAGTTGGAAACTGATCAATATATGGATGAAAAGAAAATTGTTGCTCCGAGGAACAACGAGGAGGTTCTTGCATAGGCGCTGGTGGATCAATACAACTCTTTCTCAATATTTTAGCTTTAAAAGAGGGACGCCCACGGGTGGTATGAATGTTTGGTTCACATACCAATGATGTTGATGGTGTAGTTATTTCTCTCAACTTCCTTAACATACTGAGCTTTCCGGTTCTCGATTGTTGTTTAAATTGAGCACTAAACATTTGTAGCTCAAGATCACAACATAACTCGTCTTCTTCAAGAGATGTGCATGGTGAAAAGTCGAGCTTCCTCCAAAACTTGTCGATCGAATCAAGTGGAATAGGCTCGCCATTGTTGAAATATTTTGCCTGCTCATGTGCACATGGCAACCCATGACTTGTACGAAGTAGACATCCACAATTTTCAGAAAAAAAATCAGCTGCTTTAGACCGTTCAAATTCCTTGAAGATTATATCGAGTGCATGAATTGCAACAAAGCCACACAATTCTTGATAGTGGCTCTCATTAAATCGATGCCGGATGGTACTCTTGCTTTGTTCAAGGCTTGCTTTAATAGCCGTTAGTTGAGAATGAACTACCTCCTGAATAAAAGATAATGATACTACCAAATCTGACTGTGAAGACTCCAAATATCGCTTTAACTTGGCATGTTGGCTCTCCACTCTATTAGTTGTGTGATTTCCAAAGTTAAGAAATCTGTCGATCCAAAAGGATACAAACATTTCCTTATATGGTGTCAGCCAATAATTATTTAGATAAGTAAGTACACCTGAAAAAACAAACAATATTGCATTTAGTTTTTTTTTTAATAATAAGTTATAAATAATAATTTAATATTTTTAAATATAGTTCAAGAATACCTGGAAAATCGTATAAGGTTGCTTCAAGCTTTGCCAAATTGGATAAATATGCTTCTTTGGTTGCAGATTCAACCAGCGATGTCCATCCTTTATAGAAAGAGTTCCATGCATTAAGGGACGTTATTGATGGCATGCACTTCTTCATAATACTTCTATAGATGTGCCATATACAGAGTAATCCTTTAGCTTCTGGAAAAATATCGTTGCATGCTTTCATTAAAGCCAACTCCCTATTTGTGATAATAACACGTGGAGCCGTACATCCATCCATTGTCGACTTAAGACAATTCAACGCCCATGTATAGTTGGACTTCTTCTCTTTATGCATCATGATAAATGCTATACAAAATGTCATATTTGTAGAAGTTACGCCAACAATTTCAAGGAGAGGCATTTTGTACCTATTTGTTTTGTATGTCGCATCCATCAAGAGCACATGTGGAAATGCACGCCATAGCTCCAACGATTTTGGGTGAGCGAAAAATAGATCTTCTAACTCATTGGTTGCACTATTTGAGCGACACTAAAAAATATAGCCTTCTTTGTTAAGAAAAGACATAGCAACCTGCATTTGAGTTCTACCATCTTTCTCTATCATCCGAAGCTTTTGACGAGCATTATATACAGTTTTGATGGTTGAAACGTTATCCAAGTTCTGCTTCTTCAATATTGACAAGATGCCTCGCGGTTTCACGTTCTTTCTTGATAAATCGTCCACAAGTATAGCCTCTTTCTGAGATAATCGCCTTGGATATGGATGACCTTCTAGATCCAATGCAGAGTCATGATTATGTATTCCACATTTTACGAAGAGCTTCCAACAATTATCGACCATTGATTTTCCTTTAAGTTGAAATTGATAACCAATCTTTCTCGTGCCGGTATTTCTTGTAGAGATTTTTTTACTTTTGTAGATTCCACCACGATCACATTGAAACACAACTTTCGAGCGCGTTCCACTTGAATTAATCTTTGATCTTCTAATCACAATTACGTAGCCAAGCTTTATTCCAACATTTTGCACCCAATCAATTAAATTTTGCCGAGATTTGAACACCTGAAAATTAAAATTATTTATTAGAAACTAAACTAACAAAGAAAAATATATATATATTCGTTACAAACTTAAAAAAATTAAATAGCATACCATGTCAGTATAAAACTCAGAAGTAACATCGACATTTATATTTTGTCGAGATTGACCACCTAGAAATAAAATTATTTATTAGAAACTAAACTAACACAAGGAAATATATATATATATATATATAATATGCATAAATATTAAATATATTTTTGTTACAAACTTGCGAAAATAAATATCATAACCATGTTACGTAGGAAAAAAAAATAAAAAATAGGTACACGATGGCTTTCACGAAAGGCATCATTTTGTACTCTTATATTATATATATATATATATATATATATATAGTTATATATAAAAAAGGAAAGTACATACCTGATTCGTGGCTCAAAAAAGCTTCTGCCAACTAGACAGTATTCTCATTTTTTATTTGATGTGTACATATATATATATATAATTATATATAGTTGAGATTGTAAAAGGTGGAATGACGTTCAAAGATAAAAAGATGGTCAATATAAACCAGTCAAAGTTATAAAAGTGAATTAATGTTTAGTCAAAGTATATATAATTAAATCTGTAATTAATTATGTGATAATTATCAAGGGGGGTGTGAATAGAATTTCCCTATTAATATTTATGTTGATAGTCAAAGAATTAAAGTCCAACAGTAGATGAAATATAAATAACTATGATAATAATTACAAGGGGTGCACGAATCGAGTCGAATACTATCATATTCTATTTGTATTCTATTATTAAATCTCGAATTCGAATTCGAATTCTATTCGAATATCGAATATTATTATTATTTTTTATATTTTTCATAAAATCTAAATAATATTATATTTAAATATCTATGGAATCATAAATATTATATTTTAATAAATATTGACTTATTTTTGAGAAATTTTGAATTATAATATATTGTATTTAAATAAATATTTCATTATTATTAAATATATATTGAATTGTAATAAGTATATTAAAATAAATATTTAATTATTCTAATCGAATATTCTATTAATATTCGAATTGAATATTGTGATATTTGTATTCATATTCTAATATTATTCGAATAAAAAAAAAATATTCTTATTTGAATTCTATATTCTAATATTTCGAATTCGAATCGTAAATTTCGAATCGAATCTCGAATCGAACAAAAAAAAAATCGATTCATTTGCAATCCTTACAAGGACCACGACGCTTAATGAGCCGATAATGGCACTGTGGGTTAATTGGGCCTATAAAAAATTACAGGCCCACAACGAGTTTTGGGCTCGAAACATGTGTTATTACCAAGAATTCCTAAACAATAATAAATGTTAATATCCGTATTAGAAGAAAATGAAACATGAAATAATATATATATTATATATATATATATATATATATATATCAAGGTTTATAATGCCTCCCACGACAATATAATGATAACCCACGTAATAGATTATAACGAGAAATACGATTTGGATATAGGGTCAAGTTATATGATGTGAAATAAATGAAAATATATGATGATTGCGTAACATGTCTTTACTAGTGCTTCGCAATAATAATGCATAAAAAGAACATGGAATTTTTTGGCCATAACTCATAAGTCGTCTTGGGAATGTTTCACGACTTTGGGATTGGGAAAATTCATAGTAATATTAAACGTTAATTAAAATTCTAAACTTATTCTCCTAATTGAATAAATCGAAATAAAACAAAAAACTCAAATCTTTTTTATGAAGAGACTTGGCGAAAATGTCATAAAGAATAGGATACTAGCCTTTCTTTATCCCCTTTGTTTATAGCTTTTAACTTTATACCATTCTTATCTATATGAACTCAAAATGATTCTCATGCTTGTTCCTTGATCATATAAGACTACAAACCAAAATAAATTTGGACAACAAATGGAATCAAGCCAAGATTTGATATTGATTACTCAACCACAATGCATATAACCAATCTTCTTGATTTGATTAACTTACTATATCTATTTTTTATTTTTCCATTAAAATGAGAAACTAAATAATTAAATGAACGAGCTAAATCATGGGAAGAAGTGTCCTATATTTAAATAACGTAACTTTAGGTCAACATCATAGTAACTATCACTCCCACTAGTCAATATTATAAAAAAGTATACTCGTCTCTTACGCGTCTTTAACGCTTCATCGACACGGTATTACTATTTCTACACGGTTTACCCATAATTATCCAAAAATAAATTAATAAAAACAAGTAACTACTAACTACCACTAACTATGATTATATGATAATTGATAAGAGTGTTCGAATCTAAAATTTATATATTGGGTTACGTCACGATGAAGTGGTAAGTGTTTTTTTTCTGATGTCTTACGGAAGATAGGCTTTGTATCGTTGAAAAATATAATTATTTGGTTACGATCTATATTAGGGTTTTTGATTATTTTTAAAAGACTATAAATGTAAAATTGTCAACGGCTATGTATGCTACACTTCTATTCTATCTAACGTGGGAGTTGTTTTCTTAATTAAAGTCAATCAAATACAAGGTAAACAAATGCTATGGATTAGTTTTTATTTTATTATTTTCATTGCACACATTACGAGGCAATTATTTTAGGAAATAACGTCATTACTGTTTCCACATTATTTGTGTGTATATATATATATATATGATGAGTTGGATAGGCTTTCCCAAACACTCATACAGAGACTATTCACCTAAAAATAATTAACCATGCGTTGTCAGGGAAACCAAGCCAAGGCGGCGCTCCTCCTCCTCCTCTTGTCCACGGTCCTATGCGTCGGGCTCACGCACGGTCGTTCGGTACCCGACCCGTCGGAGCTCTTCTCCGACGGTGGGCATGCTTTCAACTACCTGAGGCTCCGCTCCTCGGCCGGAGAAGCGACGGACACCTGCGGGCAGACTTATGGGTTCATGCCGTGCACCACCACGGCCCTCGGCAACACTTTCTTGATTGTGGCCTACGGTTATCTGCTGTACCTCGCCGCGACGTTCCTCTCCACAGGGAGCGAGCTCTTGCTTGAGATCGTCGGGCCGGGCATTGTGGGCGGGCTTTTTCTGCCCATGCTTGGGGCCCTCCCCGACGCATTGCTCATTCTGGGTAAGCCATAGTCAACAAGTCATTCATAGTCTTTCCAGCCTTGTGTAAATATATTTATGTTTTTACTCTAAAATATTAATTTTTCAAAATTAATTAAGAGTTTTACACGAACATAAATGTACTGTACCTAACTTCTTTGTATATGTTTCAACTGAAATACCTACCAAGTCTGAAAGCAGGTACAAATCGGTAGGTCAAAGGTAAAGTGTCATAAGATAGTGATTTGCCCTTAAAACCATCTTATTGGTTGTTAGTGTTTTTGGGCTTTTAGTCCTTTCTTGAAGTGGACAAACATAGTCTTCTTCTTGCTCATCAACCAATTCTTGATTTTTTTTTTTCAATACAAACTGTTTTAATCATATTTCTCAGATGTAATAATGTGACTTTGACCTAATATTATGTAACACGTTTCTTTATCACAACAACATGTAATAAAGAAATTGTTTGAGTGATATGTTTCATGCCATATCTCATAGCTTTTATATATATATGTTATTACAGTCTCTGGTTTGTCTGGAAGCAAAGAAACAGCTCAAAGTCAGGTATCAGTTGGAATGGGACTCTTAGCAGGCTCAACAGTAATGCTTCTTACCACAATCTGGGGAACATGCGTCATCGTCGGGAAATGCAACCTCGACGATAACCTCGCCAAAGACTCGCAGGACACTAACGGCTTCAGCTTAACTCGTATAAATAATCCCCTCGTCGATATTACATTCCTTAGAAGCTCTTTCGGTTAGCATTACATCCAATGTTTCTGTTGCAGGCTCTGGCGTTAGTACGGACATTTGGACGAGCTATGCGGGAATTATCATGGCTGTCTCCTTAATACCATTCCTCATCGTTCAGTTGCCGCAGATTCTTCATTCGAATTCTGGCAGACATTTGGCTGTCTTGATCAGTCTTATTGTCTCCGTCCTGCTTCTTGTCTCCTATTGCCTTTACCAGGTTCTCCAGCCTCGGGTTCAGAGGAGGCGGCTTGCCTATGCGAAGCACAAGCATGTGATATCGGGAATCTTGAAGCATCTGAAGAAGCGTGCCCTCGGGAAACTGTATGCAGAAGATGGAAGAGTTAACGAGGAAGTGTTAAAAAAGTAAGGCCCATAATCCTTTTTCGACTGTTCGATATACATTTAGAAAGAAAAAAAAAAGTAAACATCTAATGTCGTCCCCTCTTTCGAAAAAAAAAAGGCTGTTTAATGTGATCGATGAGAACGAGGATGGATACCTCTCGCACTCGGAACTGAGGGCTCTAGTGGTCGGGATTCAGTTCAGCGAAGTTAGCTTAGATGCAAACGAAGCTGTGGAGAAACTGATCAAAGAGTTTGATACCTCACGCGATGAGAAAGTCGACTTGGCGGAGTTCATCGCCGGGATTAGCAGGTGGCTTGGAGAGGCTAAAGCTTCTAGCGAGTCTTACACGGCTGCTGCTAACTCGATGAAGTACATAGATGAATTCCACATGGTACGTTTAGCCCATCTGACAGAACTTGGACATTACTTTTTACTACATGCACTTAGGTTCCCTGCGTTTACGAAAAAGAGTAATCTTGCAGCAAACAAAGAGAGAGCACGACCTTTTGGGCGAGCAGAGCGATGAGATGGTTGAGGGTGTTGAGAATCCCAAATCAGTCACTATCAAAGCCGGTCTCTTGCTGCTGCTCGGGACGGCGATTGCAGCTGTATTTGCAGATCCTTTAGTCGATGCAGTGGATAATTTCTCAAGCGCAACGAGCATCCCGACGTTCTTCATATCCTTCGTTGCGCTCCCATTGGCTACCAACTCGAGCGAAGCAGTTTCTGCAATCATTTTTGCCAGCCGAAAGAACATAAGATCTGCATCTCTAACATTTTCGGAGGTAAGTTTTATACCATCATCCCTACCAGAAAATAGTTACACGGCTAAATTTACCTGACTTGTTTTCCTCTTTTCTTGTCTCAGCTTTACGGGGCGGTGACCATGAACAATGTTCTGTGCCTCTCGGTTTTCTTGGCCCTTGTCTATGTAAGAGGATTGGTTTGGGACTTTTCGTCTGAAGTCTTGGTGATACTGATAGTTTGCCTTGTGATGGGAATCTTCGCCAGTGTTCGTACAACATTTCCGCTTTGGACTTCCTTGCTGGCTTTCCTGCTCTATCCTTTCTCTCTGGCACTTGTGTATGTCCTCGACTATGTACTTGGCTGGTCCTAAGCTCTCGCACGTAGTAGTTTTTCGGGATTCTAACGTGACATTGTAACTTGTTCCTCCGAATATACTTACGGTTTTCTCTGTAAGCTTCCAAGTTAGTTTCAAAAATCTTCTCATATAATCTCAACTAACAGAATTATTAGCCACAACACAACAATCTCGACACATTCTTGCAAGAACATGATATGATATTCAAAACGTCGCAAGGTTAAGTACAATGCTGTAATACAATTTAAAGCTCAGAAAGGCCTGTGAAATAACTACGAATAACGTTAATCCTTGGAATCAAAGAGCATCATACGTATATGGGGGGAAAGTGAGAAAGATGGAACATATTTCTAATACTTCCTCTTCCTAATCTTGAAATTGGAGGAACGGATCACATCATCGTCGGCCAGAAGGGTTTCGGTAAGAACCGAAATTGAGTCTGGCTTAGTGAAGTAAGTGAAGAGAAGGTAAATACCATCCAAGTAAGTGTTTGTTTCTCCAGCTTTGTTCTTCTTCCTAATGCTGTAAGCGAGTGGAATTACCCCTCTGTTGAAAACTTCCACGTACATACCTCCACCAGCCACAAGCAACTGCAAGAAAAGATACGATTTTTTTTTATTATTATTATTACATTTCAACTCAAAGACACATTTCACACACTCAAACTTCTCTCAAATGTTGTTGTGATGATTACCCACCAAGCCAAACCTCAAATATACGAAAGCCCAACCGAAAAATCGAGCCTTTTTTCACCATACCTCTTCGTACTTCTGGGTAAAAGCCAAACGCTCGTCTTCAGACATGTCCGGCCTCAATACGACCATAGTCTCGTACTTCCTCAGCCCTGGAGGGCACTGTGGTTCTTCCTTATCTTCAGCGTCCAAAAAACCCGACCCGGGAATTGAAGGTGGCGGCGAATCGGTACCATCTGAACCTCTCTCGAAGAATGTTAAGTCAAACTCTGCTCTGGCCTTGGAGATAATCCTCGAGATTCTTTGCGGAGTATTGATGCTCTTTAAGTTGAAGGAATGCAGCCTGAGCTTTTGGGTTGCAGAGCTGAGAATGGGGTGATTGGGTGGCTTCGAGAGGGCGAGAGCTGAAGACGACGCCATTTTCTGGGATTGACTGATGACGAAGGTGATGATAAGATGGGAAGAGGGTGGAAGTGACGATTTTAGTTACTTCGAAGCTTTTCGAGAAAGTTGTTGTTCGAGTAAACGCGCCTTTTTTCGTTGGGCTTTTTCAAGTGGACTCAAAGTACGACATGTTAGATAATGGGCTTTGAGCCCATTCAGCTCAACCCAACACAAAATCAGGCATTAAAATTAAGACTGTATAAATAGACATTAATAATTAAATTACATTTTTTAATGGAAAAACACGAATAAGTTAAGATCGAAGGTCCCGTGGCTCAGTTGGTTAGAGCATTGGTCTTATGAGCCGAAGGTCGCGGGTTCGAGCCCCGCCGGGACCATATACATTATTTAGATTTTATTCATTTTATTATAGTACGATTGCTTTGTTTTATCCCATGTTACTATTATTAATAATGAGTATGTCACTCCTTTAATATGGTGCCTCTAGAGGGGGATATGAAAGCTCCACATTCAATTTTACTTCAGTTTATTCATGGGAGTTTAAAAACAAAGACAAAATGTAAGTTCTAAATCTGGAAAATGATATAAATGCTTGTAAGCCCACAAGGCTCATGAGCCTGCCTTACATTAAATTGTGATCAATCTTGCCATGTAATGATAGTTGAGACAATTTCTAAAACATCCCACGAATACCATTAAAGCTAGTGAATTGAAATATAGCAAGAAATGGACACATTTATGGAGGTTAAATTTAGTTTTAACCTAGTTGGTAATATGCATGGGCCCTACATCTCTCTTCCTCCTTATGCAATGCAAGAAATGGACAATAGACCTTTAAGAGGGTGGTCTGTTATTGCAGGGGACAAGGGGACCATGCAATTATGTCTAATTTAAAAAAAAAAAAACGAAAAAGGCCAATTAGTTAAAGAGTAGTAAATGGCACTAACATGAATCCTTTGCCAACAATGTAACAAAAGCATAAATCTTGTTACTTGGAAGAAGCAAAGATTCTTCAATCTTAGCCCATAACCAAAATCATAGTATAGTTAAAAACGATTTATTACCCCTTTTTCTCATCGAGGAAAACGACACTAATTCCCATTATTCCCAAGAAAATGAAGTCGATGAATGAGGTTATTAAATGAGCAACAAAGCAGCCGAAAGATCAGTTTCATCCACAGCTATGTTGAGTGTTCAGAACATTAAAGTCCATTTGACACTCATTACACAACTTTATAATTATTTCAAGACAGAAGCTTTTGCCCGAAGAATATACATATTTCATTGAGTAGTAATGTAAAGAGCAAGCAACTGATACTGGGAAATAACACAGCAAGATGAGTCTGAATCTGAATAACAGCACAGCAGAAAAAGGCAAACAAACTTAAAATTACATACAGATAAGCCGTAGATCGAAAACCCTGAAAGGCAATCCACCAATTGAGCCAAATCTCAACATTCTTCAAGTTCTTGATTTCTCCTGGCAAGAAAAATCCGAGCCCTGAAGATGAAATTCATCGAGGAACAAATGAAGTACACTGTCACCTTTTAACATAGAGAGATTTTTAGCATCATGCGAGCTTTGAACTCAATGGCCAGAATCAGAGGAAGCTGACGATGGCTTATCAGAGAAACCATCCATACGCTCCTCGTTATCGCTTCGAATTCGTGCTGGTAGGTTAAATCCCATGTGCCCGCTTATGGTGCCTGAGGCAAATCCAATCCCAGAATAAACCGAAGAAGACGGATTATACATGGGCACTATCAATCCTTGATGATGATGATGATCGATAGTTGAGAATTGATCTATCCAAGCATGAACTGTAGGCGTGTTAGTGTTGCTGGACTGAAGGGGTCCCCTCTGCGTAGCGAGAAGTTGCTGCACCATCGGCGGCGAAGCAGTTTGTGGGCCGAACAAGTCGGCGCTCGCATTGTTCCAAGATTGGCTATGAAGCCTTTGATCGAACCATGGAAGGCTGATGTAATTTCCGTCATACCCTGCTGGATTTCCACTCAGCAAAACGTGGTGAGCCTGCGAGCTACCATTTTGTTGCATAGTTTGCTGAGTGGAGTGATGACTGTTCATCGATATTGGATCTTGTAAGGACTGTAAAGACAGCTTTAAATCCTGGGAATGGCTTCTTCTTGGCATCAAATCATTGGTCGAGAAGTTATGGAACTGCACGTTATTACCAGAAGAAGTAGAATCATCGGCGGCAGCAGCAGCCGCCGCCGTAGGAATAAACGACTTGATAGTATCAGCAATCGAGTCAGAATCCAACTGGGGCGGCAAAAAGCTCGAATCTTGGACATTTAAATCACTTACGTTTCCTTTTTCCTCCGACCCAACTTGCTCTTGTCCATCACGACTCTCCTCGTTATTGCAACCCAAGGGATGCCACGGCGGCAGCTGAGCAAGCTCGTCGATGGCAGCTTTCGCCTTCTTTATGAGCCAGTCTACGGCTTTGCTCGGCCTGTCGAAGCCGAGTCGGTCTTGGACGTCGTAGACCCTTCGGTCTCGCGGTCCTTTGGCGGTGCACACTTTGCTGTGCCTGTCCTTTCTGCAGGTGGAACGAAGAATGTGTCCGCCTTGTACATCGACTATCTGGCCAATGGTTTTGGTACTGTTTCTCTGATGACCTAACCTAGACGACGTCGGTGGGTAGTGGTGGCTTTGGAGAGGGCTCTTGTTTTCTCCCATTTTGGGTTCGGAGAATATTGTCGCATGTTCGGTGGTTTGCCGTCGTCTTTTTGGTGGCTCCGACGGTGGCTGCGCGGCTAAGCGCGGTGAAGTAAGCTGCCTTTGGTGAAAAAACTGTCTTTTCTTCTTGTTTATCTGCTTTTGTTCTTCGAGCTTCTTTGCTTCATATCGTTCCTTAAATTCATAAGCTTTTGCTTTGCCTAACCCACGCTCATATGGCTTTTTATGAGAAGATATTTGCAGACAGAATGTCTATATATGTAATTAACACTCGTGCAATAATCAGACATATATATATATATATATATAAAGATTTGCTATTGTGCATACCCTATCGTCAGCACCCCGTGAGCACCGCACACGTACTTCGCCTCTTTTCGATCCAAAACGAAATTTTTAGCCAAATGTTAATCATATCCCCTTACACAACAACATGATGATGTTTTAAAACAGATTCATCTTCATAAAAATACGAAAAAGATCGGTAAGAACAATTTATTTAATATCACATCCGTGTGATGCTTTTTCGTATTTTTATGAAGATGAATCTGTTTTACAACATCATCATGTTGTTGTATAAGGGGGATAAGATTAACATTGGGCTAAAAATTTCGTTTTGGATCGAAAAGAGGCGAAGTACGTGTGCGGTGCTCACGGGGTGCTCACGATAGGGTATGCACCATAGCAAATCTATATATATATAGAGAGAGAGACTCAGAATCGAGAGGTTTATCAATAATATTTCTCATATACTAAGATTTAAAAAACAAAAAAAAAAAAGAAAATCTTGAAATTGAATGAGGAGATGTGGATTTTTCTTTTTCTTTTTTATTTTTTTTAAAAATGGGATTAATAAGAGCTCAACATACTACTGCATTGATCTATCCTATTATTAAATAATTTGTTAAGGCTTATATGAAATTTGAATGTACTTGACAGGAAGATAGGGGTAAAAATTGTATTCTCTTATAGAAAGCAGTTTTATACGATACAGGGATATAATTATTATTAAAACGTTATTTTGAAGCATAATAAATTCAATTATTGCTGAAAATGACTTCATTCAATCTTTTATGGCATTTCTAATTTCTTGCTTTTTGTATTTTTATTCTTTTTTTTTCTCATCACAAATTTCTGTTTCGTTATTTATTGCGTCATTCGAAAGAAACAACATAATTAGTTTGTATGATTGCAATTATTGTTTCATTTTTTTAAGGGTTAATTTCGATTCAGGCCATTTAGCATATTTTAATTTTAGTTCAGGCCCTATTCAGATTTGATTTAATAACAAGGACCTGGTTTTAAAAAATATTAGAAAAAAGGACCTAATTTATGTTATAAGACATATTTACCCTTTATAACTTGTCAAAATTACGCTATTATGCCATCATCTTTACCCAGCGACAAAACTCAAATATCAGTAGGTTGCAACTATAGTTATCGACGTTCATGACCAAATAGGTTGAAATTATCGTTAATTTGATCATGTGTGTTGATAAGTTTCGAATATTAGTGACTTTAACCGTGAGAAAAATGAATATTAGGTTTCCCTAAATTGAACTATTTCACAGTTGAATAACACTTTGTATAACAAGTATAACATATACTGTCTCAAAAATAATGTATAATTCAAACAAAATAACTTTTTATTTTCTGTAAATAACATATGTTGTACACAAGCAATGGGCGAGAGAAATACATTGAAAACCAGCGAAACACTGGAAAACTGCTGAAACCGCTCGAATCTTCGACGTTAGTGACTGAATAAGGTTAAATCGACCTCAATTTATCACGGGTATTAATAATCAAGAAAAATTGTTGATGTTTATAACGAAATAATACGTCAAACCCAATTCAAAAATTTCGGGGTGAAATCTCTACTTTAATGGCCGAATAATGTGAAAAATTTATTCATGGTTCCTAGTAATCGACAAAAACTTATTGATGTTAATCATGATTTATCAAAGAATTTAGATGTGACATTTGATTGAAACGTTTGCTAATTAACATGCTACTTGGGTAACACTTCATGCTACCTGGGTAACACTTCTTACAACAAAAATGCTTCAAAACTTAGAACCATGCGTCATATATGAATACCTCTTGTGTGTTTTTAGATAACAAATGCTTCAAAATTTATACCATATTGTTTTTAATCTAATTACGTAGCAATAATATTCCCTAAATTTTGAAGTCGTTTGTATCTTTAAGCCATCTAACATTGACCAACGGATGGTGGAGCAAGGAGGAGGGCGTGGCGAAACGTCCAAAGTATGTGTACCTTGAATTTTAACGTGGTCTAAGATTGAATTATTTTGTGAATTAACATGCTTGTAGGGTAACACTTTCTGCTGAAAATATGACGCATGTCTTGTAAAATAGAACAAATCAACACAAAAGAGTAACAATTCATTTCTTATCAATACCACATCCTGTACACAAACAAGAGATTGCAGAATTTTATGAAAAACCGCGAATGACAAGCAAAAATGCTGAAAATCGTTCAAATCTCGACGTTAGTAGCAACTGGTAAATTTCCAAACCATGGGTGCCTCGAATTTATACCGATTAGCTGCAATTTATGTCGAAATCTAGCTTTGATTTACCATTATATTCTCAAATTTGCACCCTAATTAGACAATCAAATCCTACATCGTGCATCATTAATATCATAATACATCCAACATGACACGTCGAAATCGGTTGGTTGATGGGGCAGTCGAATTTTTTATGCTCGATTCAGTGTAAAAAAAGAATGAGTTCGATCATAAAAAAAAATTATGTTGATAAGATTTTACAATATCGAAGTAACACAATATTATTAAAAAATAACATGTCTTTTTTCTAAAGTAACGGTATAATATAATTGAGTAACAGAAAACTGAAGAAAAAGTACCTCTTCATATAAGAACCATAACAACACGTTCTCTCTCTCTATATAGACTTTCGCTGTAAAAAAAAAAGCATTTTAATAAGAGTTTTTTCGTCAAATCATATTTTTTGGTCCTTTACTCTAACTTTTATAGAAACTGGGTCCTTTAAAATAATATCTTTTCTGACAGGGCCTGAACAATAAGTAAAATCTTAAAAAAGGCATGACATAAAATTGTCCCTTTTTTTAATCTTTGCAACTTGGACCGAAAGTTTGACAAATCTAATTAAGCCAATCAAAAGCGTCCCGTACAATCTTACCATATGTTGAGAAAGTTTGACAAATCTAATTAAGCCAATCAAAAGCGTCCCGTACAATCTTACCATATGTTGAGACATTCTTATCATTTTAAATGTATTTCCGATAGACTTATTATATATTATTATTCCTACAAGTTATGTCAACAAACGAAGATAGTAATTATTTTTTAAAAAAAAAACCATACATTTGAAAATAGAAAGTTGTGAAACTTTGGGTGTTGAGTTAGTCTACTCAGCGCATGAAATACTTACTAATTTCAACTCTGAGAGAAAATAAAAGTAGTCCACTTTCACTTTCATGCGTGTACTCTCAAAGCTTCTTTTGTCACTTTCATTTGTTGTCTCAAACCTTTTTAACCATTTTGAAATGTCATATATATCTATCAATTCAATGTTAGATATATGTCACTAACTACAATTATAGGTAATCTCTATGTATTTGAGACAATATACACATATTATTAGAGTTGTTCTTTTAATTTAGGTGACCCAGTTCTTTTAACAAAGTAAGACCATATATGATATATACCCTAAAAATTTATCCCCAAAAAATGTGGCACACGAGCCTTTAAATTGTGACTCTAAAATTGTATGGCCATATACAACGGACTAGATATGGGAACCGGTTCCACCGGTTCCGGTTCCGTGCCGGTTCCGCCGGTTCCGGTTCCATGGAACCGGTTCCGGTTCCGGTTCCGGGTCCAAAATCCCGGAACCAATTCGGAACCGGTATGTCCCTTACCGGTTCCGGGCCGGTTCCGGACCGGTTCACCCAATATCAAAAAAATTCATTTTAAATTCGAAAAATACCCATATTATTTTTATTATACACAGACGAAAAATGCACAAATTTTATTAAATTCGAATTGAAAAAATTCTAAATTTTTATACTAAGTTTTAATTTTTTATACCAATTTCCCAAATTTTTATTAAACTCAATAGTCAGTAGTCTTAACAAAAAATTCCGAAATTTTATTATAACTCAATACTTAAATTAAAAATTTCTATAAAAAATACATAAAATAAAATAAATACCTAAATTACATAAAAATAAAATTACATAAAAAATAAAATTACATAAAAGAAAAAAAAAACTATATTACATCTTCATTAATTAAAACTCTACACGATCTAGCCTCTTCGTCGTCGTCGGAACTCGAGGCTTGAAACTCATCGATTGCGTTGTCCGTCCGGTTCTTGGATTCAGCGGCGAACCAATCTTTTAAGCACACGAGCATCGCAAGAGAACTCGGTTTAAGATTGGTCCGCCGATCTCCAATAATTCGACCGGACGTAGAAAACGCGGATTCAGAAGCGACGCTTGACGCTTGCACCGCTAGAACGTCTCGAGCGATAGCCGCTATCGTCGGGTAGAGCGTTGCATTCGACTTCCACCACTGGAGAATGTCGTATCCTTCCGGTGTTTGGAAGTTGAGACTCAAAAAGAGTTGAATCTCATTTGAGTTCGTAGGTGCGGCCATCTTTCCTTTCGACTTTTGCATCCTCAACCGCTTTAGGACATCCAATGGGCCGCCTTGACTACTACCGGACCCCGTCAAAAACGATTTATTACCCCTTTTTCTCATCGAGGAAAACGACACTAATTCCCATTATTCCCAAGAAAATGAAGTCGATGAATGAGGTTATTAAATGAGCAACAAAGCAGCCGAAAGATCACTCCCTCGGTCGCATGCTCTGTCGAACCGCCCTGCACCTGCTGATGACTATAAAAATGGAAAAGTTCTTGGAGAGAACGCGTAATTGACGTCTTTTGATCGTCAACGTTCTTTCCAAGAAATGTCTCGTAATACTCGAAAAAAATATCAAAAGTATCACTACCGCAGCTCGGGTCGAGTAATGCCGCCAACCCGTGGACAATTGGAATTGTTTCCCAATATTTTTTAAATTTTGTTTCCATATGCTCCACGAAACCCGTCAAGTATGGATTATTACGTTATTCAATAAATTTATAACACATGCTAAAAAGCAACGGAATAAATAATGGCGATGTCGGATAATGAACACCTGAAAATTTTTCCGTTGCTTCCTTGAATACCTCAAGTAAAGAGACGCACATCCCGCACATGTCCCAATCGAACTCGGTCAAATGATGCGTCGAATCAGGGCCGAGTGCGTTGTTGTTCCAAAAATGGGTGACCAAATCTTTATAGCGCATAATGTGCTAAGAAGGTGATATAAAGTTCCACCTAGTCGGAACCGGTAGGGGAAACTTCTTATACCTAAGGCCGGTCGCCTCGACCGTTGTCTCCAAGAGCGTTCGAGGCGGCGTTCCCGTAATTGCTTTCCAGCGGCTTTAAACTTCTCTATCACTTGTCCCAAAATCTCATCGAATGCACATTTGACACATAAATTAATTACGTGACAAGCGCACCTAACATGAAGCAATCGACCGTTAAGAGGCAAAGTAAGTTGAGATCTAATTTTTTCCATAGCATTATTATTAGCGCTAGCATTATCTAACGTGACAGACATAATTTTTTCCTCAATCCCGTATATTTTCGCCACATTCAAGACATACATCGCAATTGTGTGTCCCGTATGTAGCGAATCAAGGGGATCAAGGGACAAAATTCTTTTTTGCATCGTCCATGTCTCGTCTATCCAATGGCATGTCACCACGAGATAAGACTGCAACGTGACGTTCGTCCAAATATCGGTAGTTAAACTTACCCTGCAAGAAATGTTAGACAAATGTGTAATCAAACTCTTCCTATAGTCGTTAAACGTTTCTAACACATACTTCCTAAGTGTCTTACGACCTACTTGATGGAATCCGGGTTGTATCGAACTAGTGAAGTTGATAAACCCTTCATTTTCCGCAATACAAAACGGCTCTTCACAAGTGACGACAAATTTGACAAGAGCCATTTTCGAAATTTCCCTCGTGATAACAAATTCCTACCGGTGTGTGCGCTAATTTGTTGTTGTGTACGCTCACTACCTATCGGTTGTAACGTCACCCTCGTCGAATTTATGAAAACCCACTAAGTGTTTTTTCATAGATCCCGTACCGCCGGAGTTACCACGCTCCTATATTGATATTTAGCACGACAAATTTTACAAAAAGCGTTACCCATGGCCGGATTTCCGGCGTCAAGCACGAGGTCGAAATGTTCCCAAATTTTGGAGCGCTTCTTCCGGGTGCGAGACGGTCCCGATGCCGTGGATGCTTCTTGGCTCGGTCCGGTTCCGGTTCTAACATCACCGCCATCGCCGTCGTGATCTTCGTCGACATGCTCCATATCACCAAAACCTGTACGAATATAACCGAAATATCGTCGTTCGGGTTCGAACTCGATGCCATGTTAGTAAAAAAAATTTGGAATTTTTCGTGAGTGTGTGTGTAATTTTCGTGTGTGTATAATAAAAATAATGTGGGTATTTTTTTTAATAATAAAATGAGAGAGTGGGAGATATTGAGATTGTTGGGAGTATAGAGAATTTAATTTTAAGAGTTTGAGAGAGAATGAGAGTAAGAATGTGAAAAAATGAGAATAAATAGGGGTATTTATAGATTTTTTAATATGGTATAAAATAAAAAAAAAAAAAAAAAAAGTTAACGTTGGGCAACGGCTAGAAAACTAGCCGTTACCGGTTCCGGTTCCGGTTCTTACCGGTTCCGGTTCCGGTTCCGGCTAGTGGTTCCGGTTCCGGTTCCGGAACCGGTAAGAACCGGTAACAACCGGTTCTCATAAAAGGGAACCGGTCCGGTATCGATAAAACCGGACCGGTTCCGGTTCTTGAACCGGTAAGACCGGTTCCGGGCCGGTTCCGGGCTGAACCGGCCCGATAGCCATGTCTACAACGGACCATGATGCATATGCCTAAATCATGCCCTGCAGATCAGTGATATTAGTCCCGCTAGAAGGTGAAATCGTCTCATAGCCGACAAATATGTTCAGATTCGACTTTGGTTGTGTTGGATTATAATATCTAGCAATCCGATTTTGATAAACACAAAACTTATTATTGTGTCATTAACATATTTACTTGAGTGCGCAGATGAGCCCGACTCGAAAAACGGATATCAGATATGAGCTCAGTGCGAAAAATCGAGTCGGTCAACTGTCGGTCAGCACTGGTCAACGCCTGATCAACTCGGGTGCCTGGTCAGTGGCTGGGTTCTAGTCAGGCTCTTGGCTGGGTTCTGGTCAGGACCTGGATACTGCGGGTTCTGGTCAGGCTCTGGTCGCAGTTTCTGGTCAGGTCCTGGTCAGTGGCTGGGTTCTGATCAGGCACCTGGCTGGGTTCTGGTCACCGCGGGTTCTGGCCAGGTGCTGGCTGGTTACTGGTCCTGGTCAACTGGATGCTAGCTGATGTACAAGCACCTTACTGCAGCAGGTACAAGCAACTGAAGCTGACAGCTTTGACCAAGTAAGGACAAAAGCTTCCAACGGCTCTTTTATTGTGTCTAACGGCTACATCAAGGTTGGGAGGCTATAAATACAGTCCAAGTACAACAAAGAAAAGATGGATCCTTGAGCAAACAACTACACATCCAAAGAGAGATCCTAGAAAGAAGAACAAGATCAAAAAAGCTAATCAAGAAAGTTCTTCTTTCATGTGTGGGGTACAAAAGATAGAGAGAGCTACAAAGTTCAAACCCACACACCTCACTCACACAATAGAGAGATGAACGAAATAGATTAGTTGAGTGAGAGTCTTACCACAAAGACGCTAAACTATGTGTTTGTAGTCTTCGCACACAGACGTAAAACAAGTGCTTATAGTCTTAGCATAGAGACTCTAAAGATGTGAGCGGATTGTGAGGTTGCGGCCTACAATCATTGGGTACCGATGGACTTTAAAAAGCTATCGAAGATAGTGACCTTGCGGGGTGCTATGGTTGAGTGCTAGGAGTTTAGTTAGCGGGAGTCTAGCTATAGAGGGTTGTACTTAAGTGTACATGTGACCGAATCTTCTAGTGGAACCTTCCTTGCTGGGAAGAAGGGGAGACGTAGGATATTAAACTCCGAACTTCCATAAACAAATCTCGTGTTCACCTCATTGCATTCATAATTATAGCATGCATAGTTGAAGCATTTTAAGTGTTTGATAAAATGCTTCAACCAAACCGGTTTTTAACTTGCATAGATTTGAAACGCTTTTAAAAGACCCGCAAAAGCGATATTAAGAGGATTAGGTCGAGTATTTTCCGTTTGATTTAAAATCGTAACTCGCTTACTCTCTCGGTGCTCGTATATTTCAAGAATCCGAGTTATTATAACTCAATTATGTTTAAAAAGTTTTTAAAGTGTTTTTTCACCCCCTTTAAACACTATACCGATCCTATCAGGTTGACATAGTTGAAATGTGTGGACTACGATAGCGTTGCGTAGGAATACGTTAAAGATTTAAAAATCAAATTTAATTAGATTACTCTTTTTAATATTGGAATTTTTTTATTATCCTCGAATATGCTTTAGCTAAAAAAGAAAAGAAAAGAACAGAATATTTAAGAAATAACTAAAGAAGAAGAAAACCACATCATATCCACACACGCATCTGCTGCGGATAAGTCGGACGGAATCCCACAAAAGAAAAAGGAAGAGAAAAAGAAATTACAAAAACACCTAATTTTACCGCCAAAAAATCCCACCAATGCTTCGTTCTGGCCCTCTACTCCACCTCAAGCCTCGTTCAATCCACGACCCGACCCGTTTCCTCCGCATCGGAGTTTCGCTTACCCGGTCGGTTCAGCTCGGAAGATATGATGGCCGAATTCTTCGCACCTACCGACGTGTACTCGCAGCTTATCCTCTTCGAAAGTTATGGAAATTTCAATTTGCAGTTCGATGCAGTGATGGAAAAGAAGGCGATGACATCGACGTGGAGCTTTTCCGTCTGCTGGATTTATTACCGGAGGAAATGAGGCGTAGTGTGGGTGAACATCCGGAGCTGAGAGATTTAATTGAGGTGGTGATGGATTTGGGTCGGAAGCCCTTGGCGAGGTTTCCTTCGGGTGATTTTGTGCTGTCAGATAATCCTATCACTGCTGAGGATATACGATACGCCACTTCGCAGGTAGGAGTGTGTGTGAGTGTGATTTGATTCGAAGTTAAAATGAATTCTTATTGAGCTGGGCAGAATTTGCTCGAGTTGTTTGGTAATTTCTTGAACCGAGCTTCAATAAAGCCTTCACTTGTCGAATATATATAAGTAGGCTAAATTATTTATTTTTATGCACGTATTTTGCAAAATTCAGTTAAGTGATTCCTGAGGTTCTCATAAAGTGGAAAGTCTTTTGAATTCGTTTTGCCTTTTCGTTGACTTGAGGCCTGATGACCTTTGCAGAGGCAAGTCAATATGTGCAAATGACCATTGGTTCGATATTATGTGATTAGTTCCGAGTGAGTGAAAGTTAATGGCAATGGTTGCACAGTTCAAAATTTGATTCAATTACGACACTATTAAAGTTTCAGATATTACGGACCGAAATGAACGACAAAAGAACTGACAAAGTAATAAATCCTACTCAATTGTGTAGATTATTTGAGTTGAGTAACACCAATGTTTTTGAATTTAGATCCTTCACTTATTTAAATGCAAACAGCTATGTAATCTTTTCTGGTGGGGGCTCCGCCCATTGAAGTGAGTTGCATACTGATGGTCCATCTTTCAGGTTGGTGATTTTGCTGTTGACAACCGAGCTGGAATCAGCAGAACCTTGCATCGCATTAGCGCCATTAGAAACCGAAAAGGTGCTATCATTGGTTTAACATGCCGAGTTGGTCGTGCAGTGTCTGGAAGCGCAAACATGTTGCGAGATTTAGTGAAGGCGCGCATCGTTGTTACTTATTGGACCTCCTGGGGTGGGAAAAACTACTATTATAAGGTCAATATCTTATATTTATATAAGATTTAAGTGATCATTAAATCTTGTTATTCGGTTTTGTTATTTGATTTGTTGAGATCAGTAATGTGGCATGTAGGCTTTAACAGCTCCTCATTTTAGTGAAGCAAAATGATGCTGGATTATTTGATTTAATAGAAATATCATATTAACCTAATTTGCTCAATGATGCCAAACTACATTTGCCGTGTGCTTTTTTCCAAGGGATATAGCTCGTATGCTGGCAGATGAGTATGAGAAGCGTGTAATGATTGTTGACACCTCAAATGAAATTGGTGGCGATGGAGACATACCCCATGCAGGAATTGGAAATGCCCGTCGGATGCAAGTTCCACATACGGATATGCAACATAAGGTGTGATTTAACAATCCCAGTGTTTAACTGCTGAAGTAAGAAATGTTTGATTCTTCAGAAATTCCATGTTGATTATGGGTGTGACTTGGTGACATATCTATTGCGGATGTTACAGTGGTGTTTGCTTTCACCACTTTCTGTGGCAATTATTTAGCAATTTCTGTATGCTCATTTCATCTTCATTTACTCTGAATTTGGAATCAGGAATTTATGTAAGCATTCTGAGTGTTAAGTATGCTGTCATGCTGGTCTTTGATCAATTTTTTCAGGTACTCATAGAAGCTGTTGAAAATCATATGCCACAAGTAATTGTAATTGATGAAATTGGCACAAAGCTTGAAGCTGCTGCAGCAAGTACTATTGCGCAACGAGGAATTCAACTAGTTGCAACCGCCCATGGAGTAACCATTGAGAATTTAGTAATGAACCCTGCTTTAGAGATGCTCGTAGGAGGAGTACAGGTACATATTCACAAGTTGGCTGAAACATGACTGCTTCTGTAGATCCCAATATATATGTAGACTGCGGCTGCATGGTATAAACTATAGACTTACCCTGTGCATAAAAATGCACATTAATTATGATGCACACTGTTTAATGATGTTAGTAAATTACATAATACCACTGTCAAGCTTGTTATGGTATCCTTCCTAGCTTACTCTTCCTAATGCTTTTTGCCCCTGCGCACATCTCAAGGTAGGTTCATACGACCGGTAAATTATCATTAGGGACGGGATTTTCATCAGTTAGTTTCGCAATAAATACAAATTTCTGCAGGAAACAGAAACAATAAAAGAAGAAATAATTTCTTGAAAGATGAAAAAAATGTAGTTTGAGTGGTAACAGCTATTAGGTATTCCTGTATGCAAAGGATTATCTATTACGTGAAACTTAACTTGCAATTATATATATTGGTTCTTTATGTTTCGTTGAAGAAGCTTTTTAACTTTGTATTCTTCCGATTTTTGTTAGAGTGTGACCTTAGGAGATGAAGAGGCAAGTCGGAGAGGTGTTCAAAAGACAGTACTGGAGAGGAAAGGACCTTCAACTTTTTCTAGTGGGGTGGAGATAATTTCGAAAGCAGAACTACGAATTCATTTTAATCTTGATGCAACAGTAGATTCTATACTTTCGGGTTCGACTTCTTTCGTTTGCACTTCTATTTTTTTCTGTCATTTTTTTTTATTTCAAAACGTCATGATTCCATCTTGAGGCATGTTCTTGTATTGGTTGTCCTTGTGTAGGCCGACACCCGAGATTTGAGGTCCGTAAGATCAATCCGGGTCCAACGGAGGATTATCAGCCCGAATCTCTCGGTTGTGAGATATCCCAGTCAGTAGGTGAAAGCAAAATTGAATATAAATTTGAGATCGGCGATGATACCCTTTCTGGTGAACTTGGTTCAGACGAGGATTCTTTTGAAGATGAGGATTCTCTTTCTCTGTTTCTTTATGGGGTAAGGAGCAGCACCTTTGATTCATTTTCACATGGTTACACCTCGGTTTACATTATTCCTCTCGACTTATCTGAAAATTTAGCATTTACTTTGAGAACATTGATAAAAACTGAAAGTGCAATTAATTGTTCAAGGTGCCTTAGAGAGATTCTAGTTTGTAAATTACATCACTATATAAGTATTTCATCCAGAGTTTTGCTAAGTTGTATAATCATCAGTTTGAGTATGCTTACCCTTTTATCTGTTATAGTTTACTGTGAGCATAAAGCGTGCATTTACATATTGTTCCTTGTAACCTTTGCATTGGGAATTTATTAAGGAAGCCGGTATTGTAGATATCGGACGCAAGCATAATACAAGGTATGAAACAGTTGAAGATAAATGAAAAAATAGTATTCACAGACAACATCAGTGAAGCAGATGCGTTGTTAGCACTTCAGTCCAAGCTAAAGAAAAATCCTCGCCTTCAAGCTGCCACCCGATCTCATGGCATTCCTACTTATATCTGTAAGGTAACTGAGTGATGTAGTTAATTTATCTATTCTTTAGTTATCATATCTGTGAATTATGAAAACAGAGAAAAATAACTGTCAAACTTTCCTTGTGGCACTGAAGTTGAAAGTTAATCTGACTTATTCTCGACATATTTTGTGTATAGGTATTTATTGCCCTACTTTTTTTCTTCTTCAGACAAATTCTTCGGCTCAGGTGAACAAGACTATAGAAGCTTTAATGACCGATTACGCTGATAATTTTGAATTTTACGAATCTGATACTAAGGCCACCGAGTCAGAGAAAATCGATGCTTTAGAGGTAGGTAACTTGTTTTATTTTCCTCTAAATTCATGAGTCGAATGTGACATTTCCTTCTTCTCTGGGTCAATTCCGTGCTTTATTCTACTTGATGGTGGGAAGTAGATAGTATTTCTCATTGCTATTGCGACTTATGTTAAACAATGTTACCTACCCCAGAAAAGCTACTGCTAGCTATTGTTCTATGATTTGATAATTTGTTCTGAAGCGATCATATCTTTTATTCTTGCATTTAAATGAACATTCGATTCAGCTAGTTACCATGGTCGATTGGTAGATTGAACAGCATGCATTGTATTGACTAACCCCTTTGAGGCTTTGAGTGTTTTCATCTTCTTTATGTGACCATGCAAATGAAACCTTTCTAATGTAGAATTGAGATATTTCTTCTTTTTCTCCCAAAATATGTCCAAAGGAGGCAAGGCTTGCGATCGAGCAAACAGTAATTCCGAAAGGGGAGCCAGTGGAACTGCTTCCTCGCTCGTCTAATAAAATGTTGCTACAAAAAGATCTCATTCGTAAATACAATCTTAGGTCGGAACGAGTTCTTTCTGAAATCGGAGCACGGTTAAGAATTCTCCCAATGCAGAGTTCCCTAGACGAAGAGTTTTCTGATGATGATCAAGAAGATGATGATACTAATGACTTTGTTGCATTGAATGGTTTCCGAGATGAAACAAATGTTTCTGCTTTTACTGTGGATAGATTACCGATCCTTCCGGATTAAATATGCTCATCCCTGATCTCCTACAATTTCTTGAAACAGAAGGTCCAATGAGCAGCAGGTATGTTGTATATCATTGTTTCAATAAGTTAGTCTGCTTTATGTATAATTAGTTTGACTAGATGAATGGAGTTATTTGGTAGTGGTAGAACTTTTATCCCCCTTTTGAAGGAGAAAAAAAAAATTCAGTTTTACAACCACTTCAAACCTTTCAGCAACAAAGTTCCATCCATATTGGTTATTGCACTATTATTATGAATATTGTTTTCTTCAAGGGTTGCGGAGACTTTGAATAATATTTGCCACTTACTGCTATTTTCTCAACCACATCATATTGCTAGTGTTTTCTGCCTTATCCATTCTTCTCCTCTGCTACACTGAATCTCTTATCTTATTCTTTGTACGGTAATCTAACATAATGCTTGAAGTTGAACAAAAGTTTCTTCATGGATATTATTTGATACATTTATGTACATTGAGAGTTCATTGACTAACGGACAATTAAATCCAGCTCCCCAAAACTATATAAAATACTAATTTTAAGACGATGGTTGTAAAGTTAGTGTTACATATTGTAATGGGATTTTGTATTATTGTTTTCTGGATAACTTTTTAGGTGGGGATGTAGATGCCCACATCAGAATTTGTTTAGCTTCTGCACTTTTTCCAACGGTAACTAATCGTCTTTGGGTTTCTTGAGTTGAGAATCATGTAGTAGCATATTGGAAAAGCTTTTATTAATTTAGTGCACATTGGGCTTAAGCACTCGCTATTGTTTCAGCTAACCATATTTCATGGGAGATTATATTTTATATCTTGGCTTATCTCAACTGGCAGTCAACTTTTTTTTTTAATCAATCAAATGTATCATCTGTTTAGCTGTCATCCAATACTATTCATGTCTTAAGTTTTCTGCATTTAAATTTAACATTTATTCTATTGCGTTCTTTTCTCAATTTTATGTTCCTTGTATGTGCTCTTTATAGTTTATTATATGATAAGATTGAAAAACAAAGAAAGCATAATTTTTCATTATCTTCTTGAATATTCAGTATGTATATAGTATAGGCTCTAGCAGGTGCATTAGCATAAGGATGGATCTTAGGTCATTTGCAATTATATTTAGAAAGAAAGAGTTTTTTAAACCTTGGCAACCAACTTAGATGTGCCTTTCTGCGTGTGCTATACCAATTATAAGACCTCAAATTGGAGTGTGCTGCTCCAATAGCCCAAAAGTGTTAGGACACAGTACTAAATGCCTCTGTTCGTAGTTTTGGACATGGAAAAGCTAATTTATACTTGGAAATGCTTAGGTTTGTTGCGACCCTTTACATGCAACCCTTGGTATTAAATTATAGCATGACATTAGTAAGACAACAAAGAGATGCCCTGGCTCTTCAGAAACCGATTGAGAACGATCGCAGATTCTTGATTCTGAGCCAATCATTGTGCTTCATGACATCACCTGTTCGATGCATGAGATGCCAAACTAAAATGACCTGTCACACTTTTAGTTCCTAGGTAAAGAAAAGTTTCATAGGCGAAAAGAGTTAAGAGTATGATTATTCCTTGAGTAAAGATTAACCGATGATTTGCTTGAGTGACTGATGAATGATGTGGATAGTGTAAAGACATGCGCTGTATCCGTACGACGTATACCAGAAGCTGACAAATCTCTTTTAGATTACCTTGCTATGGTAGAATCATATTGCTGATATACCATGACTGATATTTCAACTGTCACATGGGTATAACGGTTATGTTTCATCTGTTATTAATCACACGTTGTTTGTCTACAACACAACAATATCCGAAAGAATGGTTAGAACTTCTCATTCATATGATTTGTTTGCCTTTCTCAGACGAAGAGGAGGCGGCACAAGACGGAAAAAAGAAACCCACACGACAAAGTCCCGAGGTGAAATGGCATTGATAAGATTTCCATTAACAGGAAAGGTATACATATATGTAAGTTGATCTTACACAAATGAATGAGCAGTATCAAGTAATTTAATTTTCTTACAAGTGTCACTCTCTCTGTTATTTGATTGCATAGCATCGCAAACGTGCTCCCACTTCATCATCTTTAGTGGAATGCATACTTGAGAATTTGTGCATTACAATTAATTACTTTATTTTAATTGTGCACATTCATTACATGGGAGCTCTGTGTATATATGTGTCCTCCCCTTCGCACACTTTGACATACATTCCCTACTACAAATCCTAGTACGATCTACTTAAGTCAAGCATTCATGGGTAGTAGATTTAACTTGTTATTTTGCTTCTTCGTCTTGGCCATGTTCCTATTTTCTGTTTCGACGTCCCGTCGTCTCCCTAGTATGGAAGGGCGTGTGTTGGTTGAGAATGGTAGAGAAATTATCAATGAGAGCTTGAGAAGGAAAGAAACCGCCGGAAATTGGTACGTCTATAATCGTATTAGCCCTGGAGGACCCGACCCAAAACACCATTGATGTCGCCTTTTTTTTTTTTTCGTGATTATCAATTAGGCTTTGAAAAAATGAAATAAAACGTACGAGGATGTTGTTGTAATGCTCGCTTAGTTCTTGTTTTGTGGCGTTGGTCGATGCTTTTTTCGTTGTTGCTTTTTTTTTTTTTTTTGCTTTGATGAATAGATTCTCCTTTGTCTACGTTAAAAAGCAGCTTCTATCAAGTGCACAAAATATAGATTGTCGACGGCCTCCTTAGAAAAATAATGAGAAAAGAAAAAACTCAAGAGGTTGGTGCCCTTTTAAATTAATAGCACGAAGGTAATAGTTTAAGGAAAGCTTTTAGTCATTTGTTTATTACGTTGTGACAGTGACTTCGTGCACCAACTACCAATCGAAGGAAAGGCTTTCTTTCTTGGTCTTAATTTATTCATTAATATATACATATATATATGAAAAAAGATAAAAATTGTAAAATGTCAAAATCATTGACTTTACTACAAAAACGAAGGATGATTTACTGGGGGAAAGAAAATGTTAGCTCGCCTAACAATCATTTATCGCAACGGTCAACGACATAATAATTTGTTATCTTTATGCCTTTCTGTTCTTCTTTCTTGTAGTGAAATTTTGGGATAACCTTAGCATCTCCGATGTGTCGTTCAATGAATTCATCCCATTGCAGATCAATTTGGGTCCTTATTCACAGATAGACACTTACGGTCATTTCAATGATATTATTGCTATTTTACATGAAATTATCTTTGATTATTATTTTTCTTTGGCAGACATTTTCATGTGGGTGCGTTCCTATTATAACTTTATAGGCTTTTAGCTGATAGGATAAATCATCATATGATCACCAAATCAAATGCTGATTCATCAAGCAGACAAAGACGATAAGCCCTCAAATTAAATCATAAGAAGAAGCGAATTTTTCATTTGCATACAATTTCCAATATCAATATTTCTCCTCCACTCTGATTATACATCGATTACAATATTTGACTAGCTGCTTTATCCACAATTTTATCTTTCTCAACATACTTCTATGGCACTTACTTTAAGTTCCATCAAATAGATGGTCAATGTTTGAAATGTAATAACGATATCACACTCTATATGTTTGTGTGTGTGTGTGTAAACCAATAGTCATTTTCTTAAAGCTAGTTGTATTTTATGACATATCAAGATTTCCAAAAAGAAAATTCACCTTATTACACGTCAGAAAGATTTGAAACTTTCCATGGCATCCATCGTTCCAACCTGAAACTTTGTATGAATGTGATAGGCAAAGTAAAAAGAGGTAATAAAAGAGACACCTTTACTTCTTTTAACATATCTATTACTATTATTTTTTTTTTAATACATTTATAAGATTTCTGTGGTGTGCATGTTCGTATAAATTTAATTTGCGGCGTATCAGAATATAATTTCATTAATTTATCCATCATTTTTGTTAATGGCCAATGCTATAATTAAATGGTGGAATAAAGGGTTCTTTGTCTCTATGCCCATCTGCCTCTTCTTGATGACGACTTAAAGAATAGATAATGACTAGACAATTAACTAAGAATCAACGGCTCTATCGACACTTGTTCAGACAAAAGAATGAAGCCCACCAACACCATAGCAGTATTATGCGTTGGACTTTTTTTTTTTTCATCTTCTTTTTCTTTTCATTTTTCTAGGAAGATTTAAGATATAGATCATAGTAAAGAAAGAGATAAAAGACAAAACGTGCTTTAGAAATGATTGTATTATCCACATCGACAGTTTATCTTTATGATCTTTGCATTACCAATCCTACTTTGTCCCTTCTTCACCTGCATTTTGCATATATATAGAGGTTAGAGATGTGCCAATTCAATGATCAAAGGCACACAATAAAATATACATTCTCTTCTCATCGTATTAAACCTAAAGCTTGTAAGAAAAAAGAATGTCTGCTGCTGTGATCTTAATAAGGCTTTTGTTAGTTACTATGATAACGTCTTCAATGTGTATCGACGGCTTAGACGTGCGCTTTGCTCCTCGCAAGTTCTTGGCCAGCCATGAAGAATCCCTTGAAAGCCCGCAACGCATTTTACGTAAATTAGGGTTTGATGAGCCGAAGTTGGAATATTATCGAAGAAGGGCCATTATGTTAGACGCGGGAACGACCCGAGTTGCACCAGGTGGGCCCGACCCTCAGCACCATTCCGAGCCGCCCTTTTCTTGAATTTAGTGCATGCTTGTGATCTTCTGCTATTTTTCTTTCTAATTTCGAGTTGAAACTTGAATCTGATCGATCGATCATTGTTTTCGTCTTTTTATTACTCCCCCATTATATGTTTCATGGTGATTTCTTTCTTGCGTACTATGTTGACCACATTGATGTATATGCATGGGACATTTTTATACATATAATGATATTACATGCCGGTAAATATGTCCTACATTCTTATAGTGGAGAGAATTGATAAATCAAATATAAATTCCCTATAAAAGCTCACGCGGGAAGAAAAAGCCCTTGCTCTTTAATTCTTTATAATTGTGAAATAGCTAAGACAACTCATCAAGAGCTTATTTGATTAAGTCTCCATAACAAAATAAGTTACAGAGCTTTACTTCTTTTATATTGCAATTTCATCTTGGAACTAAAAGTAGAAGCAAATTCCAATGAGTTTATTTCTTTTGGGCCTCCACGAAAAAATCGTCAAGTATTCATAAGCTAGTTAATACAAGAAGAGGATATTTAGTTATTTTGAAATATATGTTGTGGGCTTTTAATTACAAGGAGTTGCATATCTTTTGAAAAACAGTTTCATACTCAAATCGTCATTATCATTTATTTATTAAAAATAAAATAAATTTGCGAGTTAGGTTTATATTTATTACTATTTCGGGATGAGATTATGGGTCTCCAATTACATGACTAACACAAATTAGATTAGTATGCTTTTTCTCTGCAAAGTCTTAACTCACATGAATTTGTCGCAATACACATTTGATAATATAAAAAGTCAAAAACACATTTATGAAAAAGAAGGAAAGTGAAGCATTTGATTATTTAAGATGATAAATGAGTATCAATATTTCCCCTTCAATATAAATTCATATTATTTTAATTTACACTTTGGCCTTTTCGACGACAACAAACAAGGTAAGGGTGTAATGTAATGTAATGTAATGGTAAGAAAAGAATCTGAAAGTCAACAGTCTCTATCAAAATGGGCTTTCTGTCTCATGCCAATGGGCTTCACGTGACAGCCCATTTTTCAAGAATGTACAATTATTTCTGATGATAATGAGCAGATAATGTTATATATATATATATATACAATATATATCGTGATGTCCGAAACTATTTAATTCGATGAAGATAATGAAATGGGACAGTAAAATATTTAATTGCTAACAAATTAATAACTTGTAGCTAAACTTTAATAATTTTTTTTAATGGTTGCGTCAATTAATACATACTAGAAAAAATAAAATCTAAAGTAGAAATAGCGAAAAGCATCATCGCAATTTTTTTAAAAAAAAAAAAGGCACATGGAAACAAATGATTTCATATTGTTCTATATATATCAGATTTACAGAAGAAAAAGAAAAAAAGGTACCTAACTTTTGGAAACATGTTCGTATTATTTTATGAAACTATTATTTCTTTCCATCTCATAGTATTTGTCTATGGTATATATAGGAAGCATCCTATGCATCCATCCCATGATAGATTTGAACGTTGTACAATGTTAAATTAACATCATACATAAATCTCTATCATTGAAACAAAATAGGTGAAAATACACTAAAAATAAATAAATAAAAATCAAACTATTATCATTATGTAGCTTATCCACTAACAGTTACACACACCAATGAAATGAAGATCGAAATTTCTACTGCAGATAAACTTATACCATGCATGCATGCATAATATTTATCTATATATATACATTAAAAAAATTTGATTAACCTTAATTATAAATATAGGCTTATCTCTTAAACAAGAAAATTAGAAGTATTATCCATTCTTGGATATTTATTTCGGTAATTTCTCTCATTGCTGTCATGTGAGGAACATGGTGGGATTCACATGCCCTAATTGTTAGGTCTGAATAATCCATAATATTTTAATTGAAAAAAAATCCATACTCTTACATACAACTCTGATTATTTCCTCTTTCCAAGACATTCTTAATTAAGTAATATTTAGACTTCATAACTACACTTAGCTTCATGTGATTAAACCTAATACAAAGCTCTAGCTTCTTGCCATTCTGTGGGCTAGAGTAATAGACTCTACTACATATTCTTCATAAACATCATAATTTTTATTTTTTTCTGTAAAAGAGGATATATATTATTTGATATATATATATATATATATAAAGCTTCGGCTATGTATTTATATGTTATTAGGCATATATATAGCTGGTGCCCTATAGTTTTGGTGAGTCCTCTTCGAATTAAGTGAAGCATATTGAACCTTCCCTAGGAGATATACTTCCCTTTTAACTCCTTTAATAAAATATTATATTAATAGGAAACTAAACTTAACTATTAATAAATACACCTATTTCAATAATTATCAATTAATGAGATTAAATCTTATGGATGGTTGCCGATTTTAATTAATGGCATTTAGTTTAATGCTTTATTTGTATACCCTACTATTGTTTCAAAGTCCAGCTGTCGTAGACAAATGCTGACGTGTCTTGCCTCATGTAATTTCTGACGTGGCAGTGACGGTACAGACGGCAGCTACAGTTACCGTTAGCTTCCGAATGAACTCTACTTGACGGCGTAAGGTAACCAGTCGTTTACTCTACGCTAATCGACTATATGTGATTTCACGTAAATACCCCTGGCGTGCTTGAATAATTATTCCGAAGTTTTTAAATTTAACTATTATTGAAAGTATTTTTAAAAAATATATAAGGGGAAAAAAAATTATATATTATTAATTAGCATACGATTAGGCACTTCATTCCAAATCTCGTGATATACCAAACTAGTGCAATGCGACGATTCGGTCAAACCTTGGCTGATATCTATCTATCAATTTAATTTTTTTTGTAACACATATTTATTTATAAAATAATAATTATTTATAATAATAATAGTAATATTCTTTTGAAGTCCGAGAAGAGACAATGTACATTTTTCTTTGTTGTTGGACCTTAAATTCATAGTGTGTCAAGAAGGTCAAAGGCTTTATTCGTAAGATTGAGTTATTTGTCCCACCATGAAATAAATAAATATAAGATTAATAATAATGTAGAATAAATTTACATAACTTGTTCGAAATGTTTGTGAGTTATAAAACAATTTCTTGTATAGTTTAATGTCATATTCTTTGGCCCACAGGTGGGATGACCTATTGACACGTTCGAAAGTATATTTATTTCGTTTTAAATTTTCTACATATTTTTTTTTTATTTTATATAGCAAATGAGAAGGAGAAATAAAGACGTGTGAGCACATATATATAGATATATATATATATATATAATATATGTGTGTGAATTTAATTTAGAAATTGTCGTGTCACGCTGTGCCACGTCATGTGGTGAACTAGTCAACTTGCTTCTTCCATCAGTATATATAATATATATACATATATTTCAAAGACATCATTGTGACATTTATTTCACCACCCACAACAATAAAAATAAATGATTTGCTACTTTAATACATATTTTCCGCTTGTTTGATTTCGTACGCAAAGTATAGAAACCGTAGGTGCAAAAATGAATATTTAAATAAAAAATTTAATATGATACACAAACATTTGATATGATGGATTCAAACACATCATGTCATGGTCAAAATTATATATTTTTAACAAAACAAAGCTTGATTTATTTCTTTTATTTTTTTTAGAAAAGAAACAAAAAGCTTTGCTTTATTTCTTTCAACTATATTATAAAATCTACCACCTACAAAAGTGTGACAAAGGCACTTGGCGTATGTCACGGAAGCAGACAAAAATAATATATTGTGTCATTTATAATAATAAAATGAAAAAAATAATTAAAATTACTTTCCGACAGGCAGAAAATATAATAGGATTACTGAGATTTTTAATTTTTTTTTTGGACTAATTTATAATTGAATTTATTTCCTCATTTAAATGTAAATGTCATTTATTACTTTTGACCGTCACACGCGGACAGAATCTCCAATATTAAAAGACCTTTGATTAAATCAAACTTTTATATCAAAATCAAATCATCACAATCCCAAACACACATACTAAACAAAATCATATTGTATTAATGATTTCGTATTGATCAAAAAATGCAAATTAATTAAATGTCTCCTTAATTTAAAAGTTGAATACATGTTGGATGTATAGACATATTTACCCCTATAATTTTATATTAAATAGAAAAAAATGGTAAAAAGGCTACATATATGCCCACATCAATGGGAGTGGAGTGGGGAATGAATTCTATAAATATCCCAATATGTTTATTTATTTCCACTAATATAAAAATAAAAACCACTAATATCACAATAAATATAGGCAAATACCAATACTAATAATAATAATAATTACAATATCAAGACAAGGAAAGGTGTGGGGATGTGAGTGATAAGAGTAATTACAGAAAGATAGATGCTGTCTCGTGAAGCAGCAGATGAGAAAAACATAATAAAAAGTTAAAATAACAATAAAAAAGAGAAAAGAAAATGTTATTTATATTATTTATTAAAAAGTTTCTTTTTTTTTATTTTTTTCTTTTTTCTCCTTGTTGCCTGTCAAAAAGCCCTTTCATTTCCTCTCTCTCTCTCTCTCTCACTTGTAATAAATTTTCACATTCATTGTCTTCTCTCTGCTTCTGCTGCTGCTTCTTCATCACCTCTTCTACATTCACGAGATCCCCATCTCGAAGAGACTCTCCCTTTTGCTTCCACTCCATCGGCTCACCGCCGAGAACTGACGCGCCGGCGAGCGAACGCACAAGCCCCACTGCACATTCGTGTCTAAAAACCCACAACAGTAGAGTATCTGTTTGCGTGTGTTTCGAACAAATGTCGTCGTCGGAATCGATTAAAACCTTGGCGGATCGGTTGAAAAGCGCGTCAATTAGAGACGGCGAAGATAACGACGGCAACAAACCGGACTTCAGGGAGCTCGACCTTGGCTCACCGATTTCTACGCTTCGGTCCACTCGAACCGGCGGTTCTGCTCCGGCCCTGACGACCGCAGCTCAAACGCCTACAAGCAGCAGCTCTAGCTCAACTGGGTCGGTCTCGGGTCGCCTGGACCGAGCCGGGCTGCCCCGGAAACCTGAATCTAGTCCCACCAGACATTCCGGGGAGCTGACCTCCGATGACTCTCCTTCGCGGATGACTCGGGCGAACAGACCCACTCACGCCCGCTCCAAGTCCATCTGCTCAAATGGGTCAGTCCTTTCCGGGTCGGGCATCTCCTCGGCCTCCTCGTCGCCGCAGGTCAACGTTCTCCCGACGGGCAACATTATTCCGACTGGTCGGATCCTGAAGACCGGAATGGCAACGTCTCGCGTCCCTAAGACGGATGTTCTTGGTTCCGGGTCGGTTAATTACGGTCACGGTAGCATAATCCGTGGAGGAAACGGATCAGGGTCGGGTGGATCCAAACCCGAATTGCAATCTCCGGCGAGGAGAATGGGGCTGGAGCATTGTAACGATGCTGAAGAGTGGAAGAGAAGGGGCAATGAGAGTTATATGAATAATAAATTTAAAGATGCTTTGGGTCATTACGATAAAGCCATCTCATTATCTCCGAGAAATGCTGCTTATAGGTTTAACAAATCAGCCGCTCTGATGGGTTTGAAGAGGTTGGTTGAAGCTGTTAAGGAATGTGAAGAGGCCATTAGATTGGATCCTAGCTACGTGAAGGCCCACCATCGATTAGGCTCGTTGTTTCTTAGGTGAGTTCTTGTCTGTCATCTTGGTTTAGTGGTTTCGCCTGTGAAAGTTTGAATCTTGGCGTAGAATATGGAAATGTTGATCCTTAATACAGTTTGGGAATCTTAGTTAGCTGCAATGTAGGTTAGTTTAGGTACATTTACGACCGTTCTTGATGTGAATTTGCCGAACTGCGATTCTTGATCTAGTTTTGCTTTGATTATGTGCAATTTTGAACAATATTATCCTATTTAAAAATGTTGGTTTTTTCTTGATTCATCTTGGTTGAAAACCTTGTTTAATCTTGGATGCTGTTTACAGTCATTGGCTTGCTCTGTTTGTTTTGTTTGTTCTGTATTAAAGGCAACTCTTATTTCATGCCCTATTAAGAGGGGCCACCACTTTACAGTTATCCTCATCATCTGCTAAAATTATGGTACTACATTTTGTACTTTGGTTTCTTTTGGTCTCTTTGTAAGGTTTGTAATGAATAATGATGGAGATCACAGAGCATCATCATTTCATACAAGTAGTTTCTTGTCTCATTAATTCTGTAAAAATGATCCCCATTAGGTTGAGGGCTTGAGGGCCTATCTTTTCAGTGTTTGCGTTTTCCAATTATTATATTTTCGAGTCTTGTTTTTGGGACTTGTAATGTTGTTTAAGCAGTCTAATTCTTTTAAAATTTGCAGTTTAGGACAGACTGAAAATGCCCGAATGCACATTTGTTTTCAAGGGCATCCACCAGATTCCATAGAGCTTCAAAAGCTTCAAAACACTGAAAAACACATTGCAAAGTGCTTCGATTCCCGACGAGTCAGTGACTGGAGGGGCATGTTGAGGGCGGTTGACGCTGCTATTTCTGGTGGAGTCGATTCTTCGCCGCAGGTCTCTCACATATCAATAGCCCTGCAAATTCCTCGAACTCCTTTTAAGGAAAATACTTCAGTAAATTTCTCTAACAGAATTTTGTTTTCCTTCGAAATTCTACAGCTCTTTGCATGTAGGGCCGAAGCTCTTTTAAAGCTACACCGAATTGAAGACGCATTTTCATCTCTCCCATCTTCTCATGGTTCCGATCGTTCTCAGTCAAAAATATTCGGAATGCTTTTCGATGCATACCCCTTTCTGGTCCGAGCCCAGGTGGAGTTAGCAATGGGAAGGTAAAAAGCTTAAATCTTTGCAATCTTTTTTTCTTCTTAGGGGTTGCCAAAAAAACATGTCTTTAAATATTAGTGACAATGACGAACATATATGCAGGTTTGATGATGCTATCACAGCTATCGAAAAAGCCAGACAAATCGACCCTCACAATCCCGAAATTGCCATCCAACATAACAACGTGAAGTTAGTTGGAAGAGCTCGGGCTCGTGGGAACGAATTATTCAAATCAGAGAGGTTCACCGAGGCATCCATTGCTTACGGTGGTGGTCTACGACTCGACCCCATGAACCCCGTCTTATACTGCAATAGGGCTGCTTGCTGGTTTAGGCTGGGTGAGTTCGAACGTTCTCTGAACGACTGTGACCAAGCCCTTCGTGTGCAGCCTAACTACACTAAAGCCCTACTTCGAAGAGCTGCCTCGTATAGCAAGGTATGAGACGTACATGAATTGCTAGAATTATTTAACTTTTTATTATGAAGATGGGATTAAGCATAGATTCTCTATTACATGAATCAGCTCGAACGTTGGACCGAGGCAGTTAGGGATTACGAGGTTTTACGAAGGCAACTTCCTGATGATAACAGTATCGCCGAATCTCATTTCCATGCGCAAGTTGCCCTGAAGAAATCGCGCGGAGAAGATGTACATAACATGAAGTTCGGCGGGGAAGTTGAATCTGTGTCGAGCCTCGGGCAGTTTCGAGCTGCAATTTCTTCACCTGGTATGATGTGTGTTTGTGTGTGTGTGAGGAATGTTTTTCTTTCTAACTGATGATTATGTCTGAAAATTTTTTGCAGGTGCATCGGTGGTCCATTTCATGACAGCTTCGAGTGCGGAGTGCAAAGAGATTTCGCCATTTCTGAGCATGTTATGCACCAAATATCCCTCCGTCAACTTTCTCAAGGTATTATACAGACGCAAATTGCCACTATATATGCCGCTATGCACCCACATTATTCACTACGGCCTCGAATTTATTAATTTCCTTGTCTGATCTTGAAATCGAAGGTGGATATCGAGGAGAGGCCCGAGATTGCGCAGTCCCAGAATGTAAGAATAGTTCCAACGTTCAAGATTTACAAGAACGGAGAGCGCGTGAAAGAAATGGTCTTCCCGAGTCCTCAGGTTTTAGAATCTTCGGTGAGGCATTACAATGTCTAATATCATCTTGCTCCTTGCCGAAGGATCATTGCCGGCCAGTCGTGACAGACTTAGATCAAGTTTTTACATCATAGTCACATACAGAAAACCATCTGAGCCTTTTTTTTTTCTTCGTTCGTATTCATTCATTCTTCTGATACCGTCGTGGTCGATTTTCGATTGAAAAATTTAGCGAAAAACAGAGGTAAAGACAAGAGGGAGGAGCTAGAAATGGTTTTTTTTTTCTTTTTAAATTTCTTGGTCTGTACATGTATATATATACATGCCAATGGTACATTTACATAGACAGGCATTCAACAGGCATTGAAGGGAAAATAGTGAATTGTGGTTTATCTATTTTGTGTTGGAATAGTGAAATAAGGATGAGTTTTTTTATACTTTTTATTGGGAATTTTATTTTATCTTATCATGCTGTTTTATTAATAATAGTTCTTTTTTTTTTGGGTTAATTTGATTTCAGGTCCTATTATTGTTTTAAAATTGTGTTCGGACTCTGTAAGAAAAAAAAAATAGATTTAAGGACATAATTTACGTTAAACTTAGACATAAGGATCTAAACTTAAAAAAGTGTTATAAAGTGCATATGAAGAATTATCATGCGTCCTTTTTGTGTTACAAACTTACAATATAGTGTTATTGCAGAACAATGAAGTGTTAGTATAAAAATTAGGTCCTTAAAACTAATTTTTTTTCTGACAGGGTCTAAAAACTAAATTAAAATTTTTGACAGGGTCTGAAACGAAAATTGCCCCTTTTTTTTTCTTTTATGTTGTGGGAGTAGTTGAGTACATTTAATGATTGTCTCAGAATATAACTTTTCTTGTTACGAATTTAAAGATTTTGGGTGGTGCCCATTTATTTACCTCTAATTAATACTATATATTAAGTTTATTTTTATATATTCGTGTAACTAGTTTGAAGAAATGTAGGATCATATTTGTATATGAAGTAACAACAAATTTTCCCTTATTAAATAATATATTAGTACTCTCCCTCTCTTTTGGCGGAAAGTTTTGTAAGTTCTTCTTTGCCCTAAAATCACATGTAAGCATTAAATATTCTCCAACTCCCAAACAACCCCACTATCATTAAATAAATAAATAAATATTAAATATTGAAATTTGTACGACAAATGAATTTGGTGGAATATTTAAAACTCCATCATATATGATGGGGTATGGTATGGGGGAGGCTAATTTGTGTGGAATGGAATCGCATTTAATTCGTGCTGGCTATTATTTTTCTTAGGCTTGCTGACAGTCATGGGGACATGCGGACTATATTGTTTTTATGACATATATATTAAGCTATTTTATTTCTTTTACATCTTATATATTATTATTAAAATCTTGAGATTTTTTTTTTTATTTTTTTATTTTCATAACGTTACCGTTTAGGAAGGACCACTTACGGATTTCACTATCCAAACTACTACAGTGAGTAAGCTTCGAAACTGTGTCGTTTAGCACGATTTTGCCTGCGTAGGTAAGTAACCAAACCCCTTTATTTCTCCATGCATGCTTTGTAAGAGTCGTTGGCAGTTCATTAACACTTTTAATCTTTACAATAATGTCCTAAGATACAGCCAAGAAACGAAAGTTGAAAAAACAGAGGATAAAAACAGTGTTCACAAAAAGCTGATGATAGAAAAGGGGACCAAAAAAAAAAAAAAAAAAAAAAAAAAGACCACTAATTAAGAAAAAAGACAAGTTAATGAGTGGTGTAATATTCAATGCCATGGAAGTGTAGTGTAGTGACTCTTCTTTATAAAATCTATCCATCTGTGAACAGTGTGAACTTAATAATCTTCATGTCGTGACTAGATTTTGGAAGAAATAGCCGTTATTACAATAAATCATAAAGTCGTCACCTTTTTTTCCAAGATTGATAAAATAAATAAAAATATATTATTTAAATAATATCGCTCACCACACGTATATAATATTGTTGTTATTATACGCTATTGTATAGGAGGGTTAAAACAAAAAGAGAATATCATCTCCCAAATGAAAGACGAAGGAATATGATCAGTTCGTGACACACTGCATGCAAACGTCTTTTCAATGATTTTATCATGGGAATCTTTTATTGTATCTTTTTCCCCCATATTCACCCTTTCATAGTTTTTTTTTTTTTTTTTTTTTTTTCCATCTTTAGGGGTTTAAGCTATCTTGTTTTTGTTATTGGATTTTTACGCAATTGCTTGTCGTGGCATCTTGTGATCAACGAGAATCAGACATAAATTTACACGTGGGAATATATATATATATATATATAATATAAAGATACATACTTATGTGATATGACCATTCAAGCGTAAATTTTTCAAATTTCACAAAGAAAGGTCGAAAAGGTTGAAGATTGAGCGAGTTGACTGGTCAAAGATTTGTGGACCCCACGTAAATATATTGAAATGCACTTTATTATTGTATATTTTTTTTATTGCATGAAAATCATCTAAAATTTAGCATTGTACCCCTCATGGTGTTTAAAATATAACATTGTACCCCGAATTAGGGAGTAAAAATGAGGAGTGCATAATTAAATAAATCACGAAGGTATTTTATGCTATTTAAAATCATAGAGGCATTTTTTAAATAACGAGTGTTGTATACAATTTAGCCTTTATTTGTTTTATCAAGAAATTTACATTGAAATAAGTAGAAGACGAATAATGATTTGAGTGCCGTTACTTTTCTCGGATTCAATATTATTACATTTACATTACACCAATTGTTTATAATCGGAACCTTAGTTGGGCCTCATATGGGCCTATTAATAAAGCCCAGACCATCTACATTACAAATCCATGGTAGAGTATCTATCTAATACGACGTAGTTCCATCATTTTTGCATCAAAGAATTCATTATTGCAACTATCGTAACGTTTCAATTAAAACAAAACTCTTCCTAATATATACGGTAATATTCTTAGGAGTTAAAGTAAAACCTCTATAAATTAATACTCGATAAATTAATAAACTCTTTAAAATAATAAAATTCATAAGTCCCGATTTGGGCCTTTGTAAAAAATCATCTAATTCGATACGATAACAAGATAATAATTTTTTGAAAAATTCGTTTATAAATATCAGGTCCCATTAAAACTCTTAATTAATAATTCATAAAATATTACAATTATAATTTACTACTGTGATTTACTAAAATATGAATCTATTGTTATTTGAGCTTTCTTAAAATTTAAATCTAATTGAATTTTATCCCTAACTTTTAAAATTGCAACCAAGAAGTTCTCTAACGGCAACATATTCAAACCAGCCAAAATATTCACAAAAAAGCACACTAGTCATTCATGAATATAATCAATGAAATATATATAAATTCATTTATTTGCAATACATACTAAATTTGTTGAAATTAACAAATCTTTCTTTTAATTAATAAAATATTAATTTATCAATATATTAATATCTTTCTAAATTAATAAAATTTCATGATCCCAATGTTATTAATTTATAGAGGTTTTACTGTATGTCTATCCAATTAGACAAAAAAAATATTTTACGAAGAAAGAATAAACTCAAGGAAAAAATATTGTAATTGTTGTTAGTCTGTGACATGGACCATATTTTGTACATTTCAGCAAAATTAACAGAAACGATGATGAATATATGGGACAAACATTATATTATCTCCCTCCCTTGCACTATCAGCAACATTGGTTTCATAGTTTCACATTGGTGGACAACTTAGAAATTAATTATTGTCTTATCAGTCCCTTTTTTTTTAATCAAGAAAATATTGGACTATTAAAGAAACATTAAGGGTGTGTTTGGAATGAAGAAAATAGTAGGGAAAAGAAAATGGGAGAGAAAATGACTTTCATAAGTTTTTTTTTTATTTTCCTCATCATTTAGTAAAGAAATTAGTTTTCCTTAGTTTGAAGTGTAAACTTAATTAGATTTGCTTTTCTTTTCTTTTCCTTCTCTATTTCTTCAATCAACCAAACATAAAAGCTAATTTTCCTTTTCCATTTTATTTTCCTTTCCCTACTAATTTTCATAAACCAAACACACCCTAAGGTTTTGGTTGATTAGAACTACTACTTTTTACTTCTAGTCATAAAATAATCTTTTGCTTTTGTTTCCTCTCAATTTATCATTTAAGTGGGTTTTCTAAAAAACGATCATTTTCCAATAGAAATGAATCCATCAATACCAATCAAGTAATTAATCATTTATATATATCTTTTATCTATATATAATATTACATATACTGATTATCTTGTTCGTTCCTAGGGTTTGTTCATTACGTCATTCTACCCCTAGCTAGTCCACTAGGGGTTAAAACTATTGTTCCAATTTTGGATTTCCACTTATCTTATCCTTGATTATATTTTGATTAAGTCCCTTTCTAATCAATATCGTGGGGTCAAAAATAAAAACAATAATTCCAATTAGTATTATCTCTTAACAATGAATCTAAAATTCAATTGTTTTTAGTAGCCTTCATCGATTACATTAAACTAACACATTTCGAAGTTTTTGAATTTTACGAATTTCAGAGAAGAAAATCTATTATTCGACGATAAAAATATTATATAAAAACACACATACTACATACAATATTCGTAAATAAACTTAGGAACCATTAAAGGAAGAAAAGCTAATAAAGCAATATCTACCCATGGCCCATTACAATGTCTCCTCAAACATAATTCATGATTAGAATCTCCACTTCGATAAATTCCTTTTCTTGATCTTTTTTTTTTTTTAAGGAAAATTGAATTCTCATGTCCATCTACATCAACTTCCATATACTTTTTTATAAATAAATAAAAATGTCAAACGATCCAAGAAACTTCATGGAAGGATCATCATCGTCAGCTTCATCAGATCACCACAGCCAAGCACCACCTTCTCAGTTAAGCCGCTACGAATCTCAGAAAAGGCGAGATTGGAACACTTTCGGACAGTACCTTCGAAACCAGCGGCCGTCACTTTCCTTATCACAGTGCAACTACAGCCACGTCCTAGATTTTATGAGATACCTCGACCAGTTTGGTAAGACCAAAGTACACTTACATGGCTGTCCCTTTTTCGGGCAGCCCGAACCTCCAGGACCGTGCACATGCCCGTTAAGACAAGCTTGGGGCAGCCTCGACGCTCTCATCGGGCGGCTTCGGGCAGCGTACGAGGAAAACGGTGGCTCGTCTGAGGCAAACCCTTTTGCGAATAGCGCCATAAGGGTTTACTTGAAGGAGGTTAGGGATTCACAGGCTAAGGCGCGTGGGATTCCCTACAAGAAAAAGAAGAAGAAGAAAAGCGTTTTTACTGCTAATTCTAGTTCTGATCATCGTCATCATAATGGTCATCATCTACGTCAGCATGATCAAGGGAATGAATAGTGGTGGGAATTATCATCAGATGCAATCTTATGGGTTTTGATCTTAGATGGTAAATTACACTTTATCGTCGTAGACATACTGAGTTTGCTTGGCTTTTCTTGCAACTGTAATATGTTTTGATAATTTAGTACTTCTTTGTTTGTGATATGGAATAATGTATTGTGTGTTTATATGCGTAAGTAGAGATCTATCACATATTATATATTTAACAATATATTCTGCTACGCACTGAGTATAATATCATAAACCCTATATTCTTTTCTTACAACGTAGATTCTTGATTGTAGTCTTTGCAAGAGAAATGAGAGTATCAAACATGGATAGATACACACACACACACACACACACACACACACACAGATGCATCGACACTCCCTATCTCCACTAGTAATTAAGATGAATGGTGACAAAAGGAAAAATAATTTTTTTTTTTCAATTTCACTTTCTTGTGAAGTTTTGAATTATATAATGTGAACCGTACATGGGTAGGTAAATGTTTACTTAAAGTCCGATACTTTCTCTTATGGGATACTACACTACTTCTTGTCATATAGACGACACCTTCATTGAGTCTATGATCTCAATGTCAATTAATTGAGTTATATGAAAAATATAATAAAAATGCAACCAATGACAGCAGATATATGTCCGAGTTCGAGATGGAATAATTCACTTGCCAGCACGTATATATTATAGTTACTCATTAATTATGTTGTAACAACTTTCTCTTTTTGATATATTTTTTTTGGATGTCATCTTATGATCGAAGAGTTTTTTTAGAGAATGAGTGCAATAGGGATGTCTTTCTCTTACTCAATAGTCAAAATAACAATCAATTGTCCTTCCAAATCAAGATGATAACAGTACTTGATCATCAGAGTGTACACAGAATTGAAATATGTCCTTATGTAAGAAATGGAACATAAAACCGAAAAAGAACCATATCCTTCAATTGATCAAAAGAGCCCTTTCTTCTCAGTCTTAAACGAAGATCCCAGAAATGCCCTCCTCGAAGCATACGGCCAAGCCGCCGTTTTAGCGCAAGAATCTCTCACTTCATCGTGTAGAATAGTGTAGTTCGAACTGCTCACATCCCTGTAATAACAGAGCTTATCGCTGGTGTAATTATACTCTTGCTGAGTACTCCCTAGCCCACTTACCACCAAGTTGCCCTTCACAAGCATATACCCCTGAGCATTCTGCAAATTCTTGAGGCCGCTCTTCGAAATCCCAGAATCAGAGCTTCTCTGCGTCTTATCGTCGAATTCCAGCGTCAAGTTAGTCACAGACTCGTACGATCCATTACCTTTATCGATGCTGTCTGAATAAAGCTTAACCCCAAACTTCTTGTAGGATTCTGCAGAATGGAAGGAGGGTTTCGTAGCATTTGATTCGATGCTGCTATCGAAATGTATAACCTGATCCAAAATCTGCATATTCCCGTCATTTCCCATCACCATAACATTGCTATACTTCAAGTCTTGGACTGATTTGCTCAAGACATTTCCATGAGACGATTCTACAGTCCCGCTGTAACTTATGGACCTAGACACATTCGTCACGAACGATCCATCGAAGCCCGTGAAGTTTGCGAGAAGGGTCAGAGAAAGGGGCGAAACATCGTACTGTAATAACTTCCCTTTCGTAGCTGTGCTTTTCTTGTCCAACCATAGGTGCAGATTAGCATCAATGTACCAAACGTTTAAGGCGTTCGTCACGGTAAAGCCTATCTTATGGCTCTTACCATCCAAGAATTTGCCCAACAAGGGCGTAATCTCGATGTCATACGAAGGCAAATCGAAAGATCCAATCCCTGTTATGGGTCGCCACAACAGAGGATTCGCCCCGCCGGTGTAAATTACCGTAAAAGGCCAAACTGCACCTATTACTAGGCTGTCCAAATTTACAACCACCTCACGAAATGGTCCATTTCCAGCTACTCCGGTCAGATTATTGGCGGTGACATACTCGTTAGGGTAATTCCCGAACCAAAATTCGTCGTTTTCGTGGAAAGATACGTAAACTTCAAGCACAGCTTTGTACACATTCCTAGGAAACGTAAACTCTTTCGAATATGCAACATCGGTCGAGTTTATTACCTCGAACCACAGCCCGTCGTTCAATGGCAGTGGCCTTGAGATGGGAAGTATTACATCAGCTCCAACCTCAGCATAGTTCCCAGAATAAACGTCATTAGCATAAGGATAGAAATGGAAGGTCAGATTAACATGGTACACGCCAGTGTAAGTACTATCCACAAGATTCCCCAAATAGACGGCAAGAATCTGAGGCTGATCCCTCAAAAGCAAAGAAGAATACCTCGTAACGTCTTTCTCGACGGTCCAAACAATCCCAGTAGCTCTAGGCTCCGCCGTGCAGCTTCGGAGGAGCTCGACGCCCTCCAGCCAAACGCCGAAGATTCTGTCGAACTGCCTGCCTTTGCACGTGGCTTTCCACTCAAGGACGATTCTTGAGAAGCCCTTCGGCGATGGGCAAGAGGGTTTTGTGTAATTGACGACGACGGGGGGTTTGCCGTAGGTGTAGCCGAAGGTGTGGGACGTTAGGACTGAGACTGAGCAGGGCTTGACGTTGGGGTGTGGGATGGGTTTTGTGACTTCGAAGTAGGTGGTCGGTGGGGTAGTGGCGGTGGGGATAGGGGCGGAATCGGAGTGGAGGGTGGTGGTCCGGCGGAGCGGCGCGGCGGAGAGATTCTGCGCGCGGTGGATGAGGGCGGTGGTTAGGAGGAAGAGAAGGGTGCTGAGAGTCGGTGGCATGGTGGTAATGGCTGAGAGGGAAAGAAATTGTAGCTATTGAGGAAAGATTCGTTAGAAACTAGGATCCATGGCTGCCTTCGAGGTGAAATCGAAGAGATTTCAGTTTTTTTTATTTTTTATTGTTGAATGCTTAGATCTTGGAGTCTAGGAGTGAAGACATTGTCCCAAGATTTTTGTTTTTCACTTTGAGTTTTGGACACAATTTTTTTTTTCCGTTAAAAAAGGAAAAAATAAAAAAAATATATATTTAAACTCGTGGCGTGGTTGATGATTCATGTCTGTCTATACACATGCTAACGTAATAATTGGTGTTCTTTTTCGTATTATGCAATAGTTATGGAGTGGAAATATAATTAAACCATTGGGGTTCTTTTTTTATTATGCAATAGTTATGGAGTGGAAATGTAATTAAACTACATTTCCTCTTTTTGCAAGTGATCAAGCTATGGTACTGATAGGCGATAAATGTAAAGGCAAATTTTGTTTCGATCAATATAAATTTACTATTCATGTCCTGTCTGAGTCTGAAAAATAATTAGTTTTAACTCGATTTTCATTGTAATACTTTATTATACTGCAATAACAATACATGGTAAGTTTGCAACATAAAAATGACGTCTTATACTTCTCCAATAATACTTCTAAGTTTAGGTCCTTATTTTCTAAATTTGATGGAAATTGAGTTCTTAGAATAAATTTTTTTCTAACACTACTTTAAAATTATAAAAAGGTTTGAAACCTAATTAACCCTAAATATAACAACTGATACAGTAGATGTCCTAAATATTTATTATTTATTCTGTAAAATTTAAAATTTTAAAAAATGCTATAATATAAAGTGGTAAAAATCCAATTAAAAAATATTTTTGATGACAAGATAAAACAAAAAGATATATATTCTGAGCCCACTGGAAATCAACCATATCCAAGAGTAATAAACCGACTCTTTCAAAACAAAAAAAAGAGTAATAAACCGACGTCGTTTTGGTTGCATTTATTCCTTGTCACGCTACAAAATCAGGTCTAACTAATTTCATTGTATCGAAAATAAAGGAGACAGACGAATCAATTCAATGGCAGGAATATCTCAGGACTGGGAGCCCGTAGTTATCCGCAAGAAAGCGCCGACCTCTGCGGCTCGCAAGGACGAGAAGGCCGTCAACGCCGCTCGTCGCAGCGGAGCTGAGATCGAAACCATAAGAAAATGTTTTTTTTTACCTTCTGCCTTTTGCTTTTTTTTCATCCGATCGTGTTACTTCTGTTAATTTTATTTTTCATATTTCAAATTATTTCGTATTGTTTCCATGAATTTCTTTCATCTTCTTAGATTTTTTTGGCTTGTCGAAGCCACGTATTGGAGCCACGTTTTGATGTGTATTAATATGCCTGTGAATCTGAGTCGATTGTTGCTTACAGATGCTCAATTTCCACTTGCGTTACGATGAGGTTATCTTGATTTGGTCCACCTAGTGCCAAGACTAAAGCTTTAGTTTTGCCTATTTGTTGTGTGTTTGCCAAGACTAATGCATTAGGGTTTAACATAAGCTGTAACAAATTGTTTGGTAGATTGTATACTCTTAGCTCTTATGATGCGTTTTACAGTTCTGTGTATGAATTCATCTGGTGATTGAACATAATATTATGTGGTATGGTATGCAGCAAATGCGGGTACTAACAAGGCTGCTTCAAGCGGCACCTCCTTGAATACCAGGAAGCTTGATGAAGACACAGAGAACTTGGCCCGTATGTTGAATTTCTCATGTTCCTTTAATTTCATTGAGCTGCAACACTTTGTTTTAAGTCTCTGTTACGATATCTTATGATTATCCATTTGATCTTAGACTTTTTATCCATGCCTAATTCACATTGGATAATTCTTGTTTGAAATTACGCTCAGTCATCCTAATTCTTTTTATTCGCTCTTCATTTTGTAGAAAGCCATATTCATAGCTAGTTCTAAGACATGATGCGTTTATGGACTTTTCTCATTCTGCTTAATTCTGAGTGTAACAAAATTGCGTAGTTGCAAGTGATTCCCTTTATTCATTCATTCATTTGTTTTGTTCACTTTGTCTCAGATGAGAAAGTCCCAACGGAGCTTAAAAAGGCCATAATGCAGGCTCGAATGGATAAGAAGCTTACTCAAGCACAGTTAGCTCAGGTAAAAGCTTAAAAAAGGCGATAGTGCCTCACTGGTGTACTTTTTCCATCTTCCTCTGTTCATTTTTCAAGCCTCTTGAGTTTTTTGTTTTGTTTTTTTGTTTTTTTTTTTTTGCAGATTATCAATGAGAAGCCTCAGATAATTCAAGAATATGAATCTGGGAAAGCTATTCCAAATCAGCAGATCATATCTAAACTAGAAAGGGCTCTCGGGGCAAAGCTGCGTGGAAAGAAATAAAACCCGAGGAGAGCGTGCACACTCGCATGTCGTTAGTACTATATAAGTATCTTCTCCAATGAATGAAAACGGTCTGAACACTTTGTTTTCCTTGTTAACCTGCTGTGTTCGCATGGGTCTTGGCTTTTATGTTTGAACATATGATGTTTGCTTTGAGATACATTGATCTGTGCTTAATAATAAGTCTGTTAATACATAAGATGTTTGAAATTTGAACATTATATTATAAGATACTATAAGCCCACTCAGCCCATTTAGGACAATTTCGGATATGTTTCTATGCCTTGCCACGTCTATGTGGTAATTTACTATTATGCCACTGACTTCATTTGGTGTTCTTTCTTTCTGCTTCAGCAGCCTTATCCCTTTTTTTCATTCAATAGTAAATACATAATAATAATTAACGAAAAATTATTACAAATATGAAGGAATGGAAACCCACGTTCTTCTTAAGCTAAACGCAGAGTAAATGAACCAAATCTGCAGTGTGCTTAGCTTAGCTTCTTCGTTCTACCTCACTCCACCACCTTTACGCCGGAGAAGCTGAAGAGAGATCTCCCTTTGTGAAACCTTCTTTGTGTTTCCCAGCTTTTTCTGATCTGTACCTCAAAAAGCAACAAAGACTAGCTTTTTTCTCGAGCTTTTCTTTCTTTTCTTTTTCAGTAAAGAAAACCATGAATTCTTCCCTTTTCTTTCTCATTTTGCTGTGCCCTTTAATCTGCTGCGTCTTCAACTTCGAAGCTGAAGCTGCACCTGCTGGTAAGGACCATGTGTTTTTTGCCTTTGATTTTAGCGTAGGACTCAGAAAATGCTGACGATTTTTCTTTTTTTTTTTAAGTAAATCTTGATTATTTGTTCCCTCAGTTTTCCTTAAGCTTACTTGCTAAATGGGTGGTCGTCTGCTTTCTGCGTGGAAGTGGAAGTGATTTCTTTTTTTTTTTTCTCGACAATTATTTTTGGTTTCTATGGTGAATATAATTTTAGGGCCGTTGATAAAGCAATTGTCATCGCTTGTGAAGTGGAGCAGATCCTCACCGCGAACATCTCTTCAGTCAGGTACAACCAATGTTCCATAGCTTCTTAAATGGTTTTTTTTTTCTTTCTGATTGCTCCACTTCTTTCACTAATTCATGCGAATGCCTATCTTTCTCAAGTTTCTATTTATGTTGTAGTTTTGAGCTCATATTACAGATGTGTTCTATCCTCAGCAAGTGGATTTTAGCACTTCCATTCGACACTGTTGATTGAGATTTAGTTCACCTTCATGTGTGTGTTTTATGGCCTTTGTGTAGATGCAAATGCGATTCAATTCGAAGATGGATATCTGGTCGAGACCGTGGTTGAAGGGAACGAACTCGGGATGATTCCATATTCCATCCGCGTTTCTCAGGATGGAGAGCTCTTTGCTGTGGATGCTATAAATAGCAACATCGTACGAATCACACCACCACTATCCCAATGTGAGCTTCTACTTTACCTTTTTCTTGATGTTCTTTGTCAAGTTCCAGCAATCCCAGATTTTAATTACTGAAATTTCTGTCGGTTTCTTATGCCCTCTTAGATTTAAGCATGCCACTTCTATTTTTTGCTGATTTGTGAAGTTAAGTTAGCGTAAACAAGATGGTTTTACGTCTAAGTTAGGATCAGCATCTGATGTTTCATTTAAGACAAGTACTGATGTTGAGAATCAATCCCCCCATGGGAAGAAATTTACTCCTCCTATTGTCAATGTGAATCCTCCAAATTTACATAATATCGACGAGGTTCGACACGTCTGTTATCGACAGTTATTTAACTCATCAGAGGCCTTTTTTTTTTTTTTTTTTTCCATGTGGGATGACATGTTGAGGGTCCCACAGTTTTCGGGAGCAGAATTTCGATTCAGATTGTCTGTTGCCAGTTAGTGATGCTATTCCTTTTATTGCATATTAGTTTTACAATGAGACATTCATGTTTGTATTGATAATCTAATGCATGCTTTCATTTTATTCTGCTGTTTATGCAGATAGCAGAGCGAGGTTGGTCGCAGGATCATTTCAAGGTCACACAGGCCATGTTGATGGAAAACCAACCGAGGTTCGATTCAATCACCCAAAGGGAGTTACCATGGATGATAAGGGAAACATATACGTCGCCGATACATCAAATCTTGCCATTAGAAAGATTGGAGAAGCAGGTAAGTTTTTTGTAAAGCAAAGTGTATGGTCATTTATTGATGCTAAAACGATTAGAGAACATAAAAAAATTACAGGCGTGACAACTATCGCTGGCGGGAAGTCAAACATTCCAGGCTACAGAGACGGGCCGAGTGAAGATGCTAAATTCTCGAGCGACTTTGACGTAGTATATGTTAGGCCTACGTGTTCACTCTTAGTTATTGATCGAGGCAACGCTGCTATTCGCCGGATTTCTCTTAGTAAAGAAGACTGTGGATATGAAAACAGCTCCGTTTCTTTCGCAGGTTTTGTCTATTTACGGGTTATTTTTCTACTTTAATCATAGTTGCTTATTGAAGCGACGGCACAATATTTACATAACGGTCATAAACCATGTGGTGCAGATCTGCTAATGGTTCTTGGTGCCATCTTAATTGGATATGTTTCATGCATGATTCAGCAAGGATTTGGCTCCTCATTTTTCTCAAACACAGTACGAAGTTCTCCACTTTCTTCAATCTTTGTGAATGATTCGGGCCTTCGGCCTTGGGCATAAATAAAATTTCATTCAAGATAGTAATTCAAAATCACATTTTTAACCACTCTGCAATTTTTTCGCTTATTTGATTACATATAATTGCAGGAGCAAGGTGAAGGTAAGCTCGATATGCTGTCAGACACGAAAGAAACACCAAGAACTACTGAGTCCACCGCCAATGAAGAACAAGAAGCTAAATGGCCGTCATTCGGACAACTAATCTGGGACCTCTCCAAGTTTGCCATGGAATCACTAACGGGGTTTTTTCATCAGTTCAGCCCCTCGAGTCTCAAGGGCAAAATGACGACAAGAAAGGGCCTCACTCCATTGAAAGATTCTCTAGTCATGCCCGAAGACGAAGCTCAGCCTCCATCGGGTCTGAAGTCGAGTACCCCAAATCCCTTGTCAGAAACCAGACAGGCACAAGGCCCGGTTCTTCCCGACAGGTTCTCCGAAGCTAAAGCTCCTAAAGTCAGATCGTCGAGCTTAAAAGATCCATCTTTATCAACCAAACACAGATCGTCCAAAAGGCAAGAGTATGCCGAATATTATGGTTCAACTGAGGCTCCCCAGGCAAGGCCAAAGAGCCACAAAGAGAGGTCGAAGCATCGTGTTCGAGAGAAAAGTGGAGACTCGAGTTTTGGAACATCGGCTTTGGACCACCCGAAGCCTGGCGAGATCAAGCCAACCAGCTACGAAAGTGCCAAGTACAATGCCTTCAACTTTAGGAGCAAGTATGGAGATTCGTATCGTTACGATTAGTTTCATGGCACTTCTGTCTGCTTTCCCCGTCTTAACTGTGTGACTCATTTCGAGCATTTTTTTGTTGGAAAACGAAGGTTCGAAGGTTGGTATTGGGCTCATTTAGCATGACCTTATCATCTGCATGTACTAGAAGTTTAAATCGAGACATTGAAACTATTACTTAAGTAGGTTGGTGTCGATGTTGCTATTACTACAGGCGTTTCTCTGACCAGAAGTTACCATGAAAACGCCGTGAGAACATCACAGTGAAGGAAATAAACGTTCTTCAACAAACAGAACAATTAAAAGGAAAAAAAAAAAAGAAAATATGAAAAATGGAAAGAGAAAGCCCATCACCGTCATATAATAAAACTTGTCTGGACGCATAGTACAGACAACAGAGCTAGCAGTATTATATCTCTACACACAGAGAAAGCACACAGAAAATAAAGTATTGCCCACCATTCTCTTCTCTCTCTAGAGCATTTCTTTGGCATTCATAGAGAGAGAGAGTGAGAGATGAGATTGTGGGATGTAATAGTTGTGTTCTTTCTTATTATTTTCCGACAAGGTTGTTCAAATGCACAGGAGGACTGTGATGTATTTCAAGGAAGTTGGGTTCTTAGCAAACCACCGTCTTCATCGTCGTCACCGCCGTGCCCTCTCTACAACTCTTCATCTTGTCCGTTCATTCAGAGGGAGTTCAATTGCCTGAGAAATGGTCGGCCGGATGAGATGTACCTTAAATACACCTGGCAACCCCATGGCTGCAACCTGCCAAGGTATGTATGTATGTATTGCATATCTATTCATCTGGGAGACCACCATATAGTAACTACTACCAAATTAATTTGGTATGTCACTATAAATTACCATTTTATCTTTAGTTTTCAAATTTATTTCAATAATATCTCAAAAATCATATTTTTAATTTATAACAATAATTTACTATTAAAATTAATATTATGATTTGATATTATAAAAATAATTTTATATTTTATTTATATTTTAAGTACACGAAAAATACTAGTTTATATAAAGGCTAGAGGGCTTATTGGTGTGACCTTTTATTTAAATCTGAGCCATTAAATTTATTTGTAATCAACGACTGTGATTTATTTGATTAATTGCTCATAAAATAAAAATTCAAATTAATTTGATATGACATTACTAATTACCATTTTACCCTTAATTTTCAAATTTATTTCAATTATACTCCAAAAATCATATTTTTAATTTATAAAAAATATTTTTTAATTAAAATTAATATAATAATTTCATATTATAAAAATAATTTTAGCACACGCGTGTGCAGGAAAATACTAGTTATACATGTTGAGCAATGAGATGTAATGTAACCACATTTAATACAAAAAGACAAAAATAAAAAATAAATAGTATTAATACGTATGGTTGTCTCCAGAAAATTAATTTTTATTTTAATTTGGTCCCGCACTTACCATTTGCTACTGGCAATTTTATTACTTTACAGTTGTCAAGTTTAATCAGGGATTCTTTTTTATCTTTCATTTTCTTTTTTCCTAATTCAATAGGATGCCTTGGGAAGTTAAGTGCTTTAAATCATATTTTATACTTTAAAAGAAATCATATTGCACGAAGAACAAGGAGAACTCCAAGAACTCAAAGGAACAAAAATGCTTGAAAGATTAGTGTGTTTGCATTAAAGAAATTCTGACATGGATTCTATGTGTTGGAAAATAATTATTAAAGAACTAAATTAGCAAGAAAATCAAGGGATGTCTGTCTCTTGCCTTTAGGCTCAGATTCAATGATGTTATGTGTCGACTGCTCATTGGTCCATGCTGTAGAGAGCCTCTGACATGTAATAAAATTCTTGAAAATGCAAATTTGAATAGTTTTGATGGAGCTGAACTGTTGAGGAGATACAAAGGGAAGAGCATAATGTTCGTCGGAGATTCGCTCAGCAGAAATCAATGGCAGTCGTTGCTGTGCATGCTCTACGCGGCCGTGCCGGGAACTAAGTACAGCGAGACTGTGCTCGGGGAAGTTTCTATATTCAACTTCGAGGTTAGCGTAGCATATAGATTGATTTCTAACAAATTTTACGGTGAGTTTCTGATCGATATACCGCTTTTATGACATCGTAGGACTTTGGTGTGAAGATAATGCTGGATCACACGGTATACCTCGTAGACATCGTAAGAGAATCGAAAGGTCGAATCTTGAAGCTAGACTCGATCAATGGGGCCAAGAGATGGGAAGGGATCGATGTGCTGGTCTTCAACACATGGCATTGGTGGAACCGTCGAGGACCTTCTCAGCCGTATGGATATTCATCCATACATGCGTAATAACCCTTCGACAGTGTTTAGGACCGTAAAGATTGTGTTTTTACGGTGTTTTTGCAGGTGGGACTACATCGAAGTTGAAGGCCGGTACTACAAGGACATGGACAGGGTCGTCGCCTTCGGGAGGGCGCTGGAAACGTGGGCGGGATGGGTCGAGGCCAACGTCGACCCTACTAAGACCAAAGTTCTCTTTCAGGGAATATCTCCATCGCATTACAAGTTGGGTCTCTCTTAGGTTTGATTTTCAGACATTGTAAGAAGCTTCCACGTTGTCTTAAACTGACGGGAAAATTTTCGTTTGACAGCGGAAGCTCGTGGAATGAGCCGAGCGCCACGACGTGTTTAGGACAGAAACAGCCCGTCCTAGGGTCGGTATATCCCGGGGGTTTGCCTAATGCGTTAACCGTGCTGAAGAGGGTTTTGAGCTCAATGACCATTCGAGTGACGTTATTGGACGTAACTGAGCTTTCCCTTCTGAGAAAAGACGGTCACCCTTCGATTTACGGGCTGGGAGGTGACGTGGCAATGGACTGCAGCCATTGGTGCTTGCCAGGAGTGCCTGATACCTGGAATCAGATTCTTTACAGTCTCATTCTTTAGGTTATGAATGGTAATTATTCAAAAGATCTTAGCATTCAAATTCTTTTATCTAATATCTTAAGGATATTACATTACATACAGCAGCCAGTGGTTCACATTACAGTAGATTAAGATTAAGAAATATGATCTCTACATAGACTGTATTAGTACAAAGAAGCCTCATTTGGCTTTTGCAGAAGAGTAATACAACCACCTTAAAGAGCTGCACCTTAATACTGCCTTCTTCGTTTCGACGTGTTAGAAAGGGACCATGTATGGTGGTTGTTGTAGTGATTCGCTGAAGGTGGCGAGCTAACGTCGGGCACAAAGACGGGACTGTCAGATGATAAATTGCTGTAATTTTTAGGCCACTTCAGTCCCGAAGCTGTTGGCGGCGATGGGATTATTTCGGGCACTGCCCAGAACGAATCTTTGATGAGTCCCGTGGAATCTTGGGCATCGAACTCGCCAACGGCCGTACGTAGGGTCGGAGAGCTATCTGAATCTCCTAGCTTACCATTGTCGGCCTGAGAATTTGTTTTGTCGAGAATTAATTCAAATCCATGATACGATATTCGAGGACAAACAGAGCAAAAGATGACCAATGTATGTATGAGAGAACTATATATCACACCTTAGAAGAGGCATTATTGAGGTAATTATACGTATGCCCAAAATCATCGAGCCCGAAAAGATCATCCAACTGGGACCACTGGGGAACACTGCTTCCACCCGCTGACCCGCCGGAAAAGGGCATATTCGACTTAGAAAGTTCATCGTTTCCACTTGTTTGGACAGTTAAACTGACGATGCTCTTGTTCGTTTCGTAGTTGTCTTCGTTAGAAGGACCGATAGTTGAAATGGGCACGAAATGGTTTTCTTGTTCCATGACTTTGTCATTGTCGTGAGACTGAACTTTCCCCCAAGACGACGAAGGCCCAGCTTCCGCAGCTTCGAGGCCTACCTTAACGCCGGTCAGCAAGAACCTTTGATGGGCTGAGACCAAAGGGTTCGCCGTGTGAATCACTACGTCGCACTCTCGGCAAAGCAAAGCTCGATCCTCGAGGCAAAAGAAATAACCGAACCTTTCCTGCAGAATATAACACATACATTTGAGTACAATCAAGAAAGAAGCTTACTCTTACACTGTAAGAAAAAAGCAGCAGCAGCTTGGTAAAAGGCTAAGCATATGCATGCCACGTCAAGCATCTAAAGGGAAATATATATGAAGTATTCATTACATGAGAATATTCTGAACTTTGCTAAAATATCAAGAAACAGCTCACCTCAGCACAGCAAGTTGGGAAAAGATCAAGTTGTCTCATAAAGAACATTGTATCCACAAAATAATAAAAAAATATTCTTTCCATGAAATTAAATATTTTTTTTAATAAATATCTCACTCCCTTCCTCCCTCTTGTACTCCAAAAAGAAAGAAATATCAAATCAACTAATAATATCCACATCAATACAAGCAAAAGCAAAATCATAAGAGGTCATATATGCTTCCCACACACAAACACGAACAAAAGAACAATAATCAATGGAAAAACGCCTACGCTAAAACCCAACTCTTCCAAGAAAACTGAAGCAAACCTATCACATGAAAAATATGGAAAGAAATGCAAAAATATGATCTTTTTCAGCTATAACAAAAACCTGGCAAATATCACACTTGGGCATGTGCGAAGAAGAGGCAGAAAGAGGAACCCTTTGATGTTTACTAGCCAACTTATTCGCAGTATGCACTTTCTGATCACAAGCCCAACACAGAGCAGCTTCATCGGCGCAGCACAGAACGTTCGCTTCAGAGCTTTCACAGACGTTGCACTGAATCTTCATCCTTTCTTCTACCAAGTTTATTCAAAGTATCAGAAAGCGAAGGCAATATAGGTAGAAACAATGGAGAGAGAGAGAGAATAAAATCTTGATCTTTCTCTGCAAGGAGAAGAGAAATGTGGCAATAAGCAGCGATGTGCAAGTTGGGAGGGATTAAGAATTGTCCAGCTGTAAAAGAATTTTCTCGTTTTTCTTTTCTTTTCCTTCGTATTTTTTTTTTCCCTTTCTCGTTTCGTTTGGTGGATAATTAAAATTAAAACTAAAATAAAATCAAGCTATATTATATAGATAATTAATTAAATTGAGTAACGACAGTTACTTTAAAAAATAATATTTATTATGAAAAATGAAATTTCATTTCAATTAAGCGCAACAGTCAACCTACTTTAGGCAAGGTAACGAACACATTTGTGAATTAAATTCATTAGGTGGTATAGTGAATTAGATATTTATGAGATACCCATAAGAAATTTTACAATCAATTCAAGAAAAAGTTATTACTTTTGTCCAACTATTGTTAATGAAAGGCTCGATGTAATAATAATGATTCGTGAATGAAATAAGTTGAATCATCAATAGGAATCAATTTGTGGCCATTTAAATTAAATATCCCATGCAAAATAATGATTGGTCGGTTGGGATTTAAATTGCATAATTGAATTACATTCTTTTTATATATAGTTTTATCTTTATAATTCCGTATCACCCGACCCGACCCGAACTGACCCGAGACTCCTGACAGGTACAAAATTGCCCAGACGATTCCCGCCGTTACTCATTCTCATCTCAGCTGGAAAAATCTTTGACAAAGTAAATACATTTCGCTCCAATTCAAATCCCTAACCTTCGAATTGAGCAACACGGCAGAACTCTCCAGCTGGCAGTTCGAGTTCAGTCGAGAATTCAGGAATTTGTGCATTCAGGTATGGAAATTGTTAAATTTCTGGATATTCGTCAATTTCTTCGTTTATCTGTTCGATTTTAGTCAGTAATTTTGGATTTTGTGTATTTTTGTGAGAAATGGTTCGATTTGAGTCATGGTAACTGCTCTGTGATCATCATACCATATATTTCGGTACCTGGTGGATGATTGATGAATAATGAGTCTCTCGGCGGGGTTGAATTTTCTAATTAGAGGTGAACATACATAGATCTGCAATTTGATATTGCAGGCTAATGCTTACTTGAATGAATCCAGGTTTTTTTTTACCATGCAAGACCAGCCTAAGTGTAGATAATTTCGAAATGAGATGCAATGCTTGCTGGCGGGAACTCGAAGGGCATGCTGTCACCACCACGTGTGGTCACCTGTTGTGTATCCACGACGCACTGAATCGTATACTTAGATTTATTTTAAATCTGTACTGTATTATTCCATTTTTATGTTTCCTTAATTATCTTTAAAGGCCCAGAGGATGCAAATAAGATTCTCAGCAGTGATGGTGCTTGCCCCATTTGTGATCAAGTGCTTTCTAAAAAGTACGATCAATATCCAAACGGTCGATTGATGACTTTCAGAATAAGCCAGTAGAATGATTTGAAATAAAAGCTATTATGTTTACACCGAGGATCATATGACCAAATGATATATCACGTTTAAGCTACCTTTACATCTTCACATGGAGATAATAGTTGAATCTCACAATACCATTTTGATTGTATGTATTGACCGTCTTTTGTGTAACATATCTTTGCTGGTATTATTAACGGCACCTGGTTTCAAAACGACGTCTTTTTTCTGCTTTCCAGTCTCATGAGGCCTGTGGATGTCAATCCAAATGATGAATGGACAAATGTAAGATCATTCTCCCAGAACAGTTCTTTTGCTTCTTCAAAAGCATTTCTGAAATATCATCTTATGTATATATGATTCTGAAAATTCGTGTAATATAGCGTTATTCTTATCCCTGTAGATGGCCATGGCTGGAATATCTCCTCAGATATGTATCCTACTATCTTTTGCATATTCCCCTTTTTCAGTGTGGATAATTTTTAATGAAATGATAGATTTTTGCAAATCTAATCCTTCAAACGTGCGTATTTGATTTTTCCTTGAATGATCCTCGATCTCAGTGATGAAGAGTGCATACAGAAGTGTAATGTTCTACATTGGGCAAAAAGATCTGGAGATGCAGTACAAGATGAACAAAGTCGTAGCTCAGTGTCGTCAGAAATGTGAAGCAATGCAAGAAAAATTCACAGGGAAACTAGAGCAACTTTACGTTGCATACCAGAAAATGAGTAAGAGGTGTCAGATGATGGAGCAAGAGATGGAAAATCTCACCAAAGATAAGCAAGAGCTGCAAGAAAAATATTCTGAAAAATGCAGGTAATTCTTCTTTCGTTTCATTTTCTTTCTTTCTATTATGTCCTATCGTAGAATTCTCTGCTTATGTCGTGTGGTTCATGAGTCACTGACAAATAATATCATTGCCCAGGCAAAAGAGAAAACTTGATGAAATGTATGACCAAGCAAGGAGTGAGATAGAATCAATGAAGCGATCAGCGATTCAACCAGCAAACCACTTCTTCTCAAAACCAGAACCTGACTTGTTCTCAAGTCCAGCTATTAGGATGGATAACATGGACTCTTTCAAGAAAGGTAACCCATTCTCTTTTATAATTTTTTTCCCGAACATCTATATTTCTATGAATGATGAGGATCATCAGGCGATATAAACCGAAGATTTTGCTCCTCATTAAACATAAACATGCAAATCCAGAAATAGTTTCCTACTCTGGTCTTCCAAAAAATACCAGTTGACTTATTCATGGCAGATTGGTCGGTTTTCACTCCCGACACTCCAGGGCCAAGAGATGACATGTGGACAGCGAGACAAAACAATTCAAATTCTACATTCACATCTGGTGGTTCGCCTGCAAAGCAATCTCCCGTCAGAATCGACGCCGGAAATAGAATGCCAATGCCTAGCTCGCACCATCAACCATCTTTCGACGTTCATGGAAATGGGGTTCCCAATCCTTCTAGAACTCTCCGTAATCTCATTATCTCCCCGTTGAAGCGGCCTCAGTTATCCCGCAACCGACCCCAGCTATTCACGTAAGGCACTAACTGCTCGTTCGTATAATTATTATAACATATCTACATGTCCCAATAAGTTATGCTTAACATCATTACAACGCTTCAAATAAAACACTTGTTGATTCTATCATATGTTGTGGCGTTCAAGGTTGTAATGAGAAGAGATTAGCAAGTTGCTGTCCTTGTGGAGGTCGAAGCCCGGCCGTGGAATAAGAACACGTAGGTAGAATGTATTAGCTTTGTTTTTGTCAGCTATTCCAAGTGTTAGAAAATTACTGTTATTGTTTTGATTCTTCTGCTAGTGTGGGTTTTACTATTGCTGAATTACGCATAATTTTTTTTTATTTTTTTCCTTTTTCTTTTTTCTTTTTCCGTTGAAGTGGTTGTGGATTCAAAACAGTAATAGGGTGCGACATAACAAGATCCGATCCAAACTCGGGTCAAAATAGACCGTTAGATTTTATCCGATTCGAATTGTTGGGTCAAATAATAACCCAACTTGCAGCTAGACACCTACCACAGCAAAGCCCAAACACAAAACTATTTGTTTTTTTTTTTAATTAGTCTGAAATATTTGGTTAATTATAAACTATATTTTTGATTTTAAGACCAAAGCGAGTTTACTATAGTCGGGTCGGGCTTATTCGGTCAAAAGTTTCCGAACTCAAATCCGATTGATATCCACACGGTGCCCAACCCAGAAACCAAAACCTAAAAGAAATCTCCGAACAATAACCCATTTTTGTGTTCATTCGGATCTCCGATCAGATCTTTCCGTTCCCGGCAAGTCACCTCCGTCGAATTCATCACTCGAAGGTAAGAGTCTTTCCTCGTGTAGATTCGACCCGATTTGAACCGTCGTACCTCAATTTGGGCATCTAATTTTCATGAAAACAATTTTTTTTGTTTTTTTTTGGTTTAAATCGAATTTCGTTTTGTGTATATCTGAATTCTTTGCTGTAGATCTGTTTGGTATTATAGGAGAGAAGGTCCTGAAATTTTTGTGGCGTGATGATGTATATGGGGCTTTAATAAATTGGAGTTTGGTGTGCGTATGCTGTTGTTGAATTTGAATCCTGATCCTTTGAGCTGAATATATAGGTGGGATGGTTGAAGGGCATTTTTTTTATGTTTACTTGCTACAAAAACATAATCTTGCAGTTTTGTTAGTTTGTCTATGTTGTCTGTTTGTTTTTTTTTTGTGTTCACGATTGTTTCCAGTCAGATCGATGGCATGGTAATGGTGCTTTTTTTCTGCTAGTTACCTCAGTCAATTAGGATGTAAAAATAGATGTAAATATTTGCAAAATCCTTTTGTGAAGGATAAATGCCTTATTTAGTTTGTTCATTCTCATGATGCAGATCAATTATCCATGCCATGGAGGTTTCCCATGAGACCCCTGCAAAGCAATCGAAGAGGTTGACATCTGTAGTGTGGAATCACTTCGAAAGGGTAAAAAATGCAGACATGCTCTACGCAGTTTGTCTCCACTGCAAAAAGAGACTATGTGGTTCCAGTAACAGTGGTACAACTCACTTGAGGAATCATCTATTGCGATGTTTGAAGAGATCAAATTTCGATGTTTCTCAAATACTGTCTGCAAAAAGGAAGAGGAAAGACAGTATCCTTCCTCCAGGCGCACTTGGTCAGAGTACCCTTACTTTGAATGTGAAAAACATTAGTTATGAAGAGTTGAAACAAAAGGATGAATTCATCAGCCCCATGCCTCTTAAAGTTGAGCTGGACCAAAGGAGAGAGGAAATGATCCATTTGAGCAGTATGGCAGCTGCTAAATTCGATCAAGAGCGCAGTCATTTGGATCTCGCTCGAATGATTATGGTACATGGTTATCCACTGGCCATGGTGGACCATCCTGGGTTCAAAATATTTGTCAAGAATTTGCAGCCCATGTTTGAGATTAACAGTAATACCATCGAGTCGAACTGTATGAATATTTTTTCCAAGGAAAAACAAAAGATGTATGAGACCATCCATAATTTGCATGGTAGAATCAACTTGGCCATTGACATATGGGGTTCTGCGGAGAACTCTGACTACATATGTGTGACTGCTAATTATGTCGATGAGGATTGGAGGCTACAGACAAAAATGCTTAACTTCATGTCATTGAGTCCATTGTATACAGACGATATGCTCTCAGAAGCTGTGGTTAAGAGTTTGACCGCCTGGTCAATCGACCGGAAGTTGTTCTCCATGACGTTTGATGACTGTTCTTCCCGTGAAATTATGGTTTTCAGAATTAAGGAATGGCTGTCTCAAAATAGACCCCTTTTGAAGAACGGGGAGCTATTTGATATGCGTTGCATCGCTCATCTTTCGAAATCTATTGTTCAAGAGATCTTGGGAGCATCTGGGGGATTGATACATAAAATCCGTGAGAGCATAAAGCATGTTACTAGTACACAAGCCATCCTAGGAAAATTTAACGAACTTGCTCAACAAGCAGGGATAAATACTACTGATAGACACCTAACTCTCGACTGCAGAATGTGGTGGAATACAACGTATATGATGCTTGAAGCTGCATTAGGTTACAGGGCTGCCTTTTCTCAGCTGTCAGATCACGATCCCGCCTACTTAACGCCCTTATCTGAGACCGAGTGGGAATGGGCCAGTGCTATTTCAAGTTACATGAAGGTTCTTCTTGAATTCACCAATGTTTTCGTGGGAAATAAATGCCCAACTTCTAACTTAGCTTTCGCGGAGTTATGTGATCTGCACATGCAATTAAACGAGTGGTGTAAGAATGATGATGATTATCTTAACTCTGTGGCTTCGAGGATGAAGAACAAGTTTGACACATACTGGAACAAGTGTAGCCTTGCTATAGCCATAGCTGCGATTCTTGATCCCCGCTATAAAATGAAGTTGGTGGAGTATTATTACCTGCAAATTTATGGTGCTGATGCGTCAGATCACATAAAGGAAGTGGGCGATGGTCTTAGAGAACTTTTCACCGAATATTCCATGGGATCACATTTACTCGACCCAGACTCTGCTTGGCCTGGGGGCATGCCTAGTAGTAGCAGCAATATCGGAGATAAGCTCGAAGGTTTTGACAGGTTTCTCTGCCAAACGTCCCAGAGTCAGAGCATTTCATCAGATCTAGACAAGTACCTGGAGGAACCAGTTTTTCCTCGCAATTATGATTTTAACATATTAAACTGGTGGAAAGTTCACACGCCAAGATACCCCGTCTTATCTATGATGGCGTCTGATATGCTTGCCATTTCAGTGTCGACTCTTGGACCCGAGGTAGCATTCAGCAATAGTGGTCGAGTGCTTGATCAACATCTGACTTCGCTAAGTCCCGATATTAGAGAAGCTTTGTTATGTGGACAAAATTGGCTAAAAGTGGAACAACAAGGTATTGAGAGCCATACATATAAATCATCTGTCTTAGTCACCGATGCATCATATTATTATGATTTCTGGATAATCTATGATCGCCGATTTTGTTTATTGATTAATGATGGTTTCTATTTGTCTCCAGCTACAAGCATACCCCTCCTCAGCAGTCCTTGATATGACCCTTCTGCAGAAATAAGCCGTCGTAATAAAGGTATGATGCGTATTGTTTTCGAATGCTAAAGATGGATGATTCATCAAATTTCCTGGCCAGAAAATAACCCTGATTTAAACTTTTGCATATGCCCTTCTCGATGCATTTATTTATCGGAAAAACATATTCTATGACAAATCTTGAAACTTCTGCTAATCCAATTTCTTTTTCCGCTTTTAACATGTAGTTTCTTTTACCAAGATGATGCTGCTCCCTGACTGACTGTAGTCTGGAGAAGTCCTCTGAACTTTTTTTGCATTCGCCCAGTTGGTGTACATATTGTTATTGCAGTGCAGTTTAATCTTCTTTTACTTTCTTCCCAATTCCAGATTATATTTATGTTATGGATTATTAGTGCACTTACAGTTTAACAGTTTCTGCTATTTACATGTGAATCTCGTGTTTGACTGTGATGATTTGTCGATTTAGTTTCTTTTCTATGTTAGTACAATTTAAATATATGCTAAATATTGTTTTTTCTTTTCTCAAATAAGTGGTTAATTTAATCTTCTCATCATATGTGTGTATATATATTCATTTTGGCAAAATTATAATTATAGGTTACTAAGAATGTTTGTTTTCGTTTTTTGGTCACTATGTTTGATAATTGCAAAAGTAGGTCACAACCTTTGTATGTCAAAATAATTTTGGGTTATATTTTCAATTTTGGGTCACTAAGTATATATTTTTCGATTTTGTGTCACTAAGTATTAATTTTTGAATTTTGCGTCACTCATTTGACTTATTAAAAATTGATCCAAAATTGAAAAATTAATATTTAGTGATCTGTTTTTGCAATTATCAAATATAATAACCAAAAACAAAAACATGTATACTTAGCGACCCAATTTTATAATTTTGCCATTCATTTTCTTATCTAGTACCTACCAAATTTTCTTAGAGAATTGTAAAAAGAACAGAAAACAACAACGTCATTTGGGTGTATATGTAATATAAATATAATTTAATTCGATAGTGCATGTCCGCATCAACATGCAAATCTTCGTGCACTAAGCCTAAATCGGATGAATTTGTCGACAAAATATTGTTCATGCATGCATGAAAATTAGAAAAATATCACCATTGCAACGATACTAATAATTATGTCGACTTAGGTTGTCATATTGTAATATTAAAATGTATATTATGTTCCACCTTTTTATGGCACGTAGCCTGTTGCTTTGTTGATTAAGTTTTGTCCATTTTACTTAATTAGAAGGCCCTATTAGTTATAAATTCAAACTCAATATCATGAAAGCTCATGGACAATTAATAAACTATAAAAAGAATCAAGCATGCCATTTCAATATATATATATATATATATATATATATATATATATATATTAAAATTTGAAAAGTCTTCGTAAACTGCTGTAATAAAGTCATTATATGATTTTATTTGAGTTTGCTTAAATAACATAGTCATCCACTTAATTACCATAATATCGAGACTTCTCTACCTCTTAGGTTTCTTATACTATAAGTAAGATTCTTGCATGGTCCATAGTTTAGAGAGAAGTTTAATCTAATGCGAGTGTGTCTTGACAAAAGTAAAGAGACATGCTTTTTAGGAAGTGTTTTTTTCCTTTTCCTTCTTTGAATATAAAAAAAGGCAAAATTATGAAATTGGGTCACTAAGTATACATGTTTTCGTTTTTGGTTCACTATGTTTGATAATTGCAAAAGTAGGTCGCTAACTTTGAATGTCAAAATAATTTTGGGTTATGTTTTCAATTTTGGATCACTAAGTATATACTTTTCGATTTTTGGTCACTAAGTATCAATTTTTAAATTTTGGTCAATTTTTAATAAGCCAAATGAGTGACCCAAAATTCAAAAATTGATACTTAGTGACCCAAAATCGAAAAATATATACTTAGTGACCCAAAATTGAAAACATAACTCAAAATTGTTTTGATATACAAAGTTAGTGACCTACTTTTGCAATTATCAAACATAGTGACCCAAAAACGAAAACAAGCATACTTAGTGACCTATAATTATAATTTTGCCTATAAAAAAGGATGGTTACGATTTGTGAATTAAATATTTTATTTAGAAGTGCTTATACTATAAATAAAATTGTGTAATAAAATTTAGTGGTTGAGCCATTTAACAAAAAAAAAAAGAATAATAAGGTCAATTTAGGAAAATGAGAGAAAAAAAAAATGAAATATAAAAAGAAAGAGATCCTATAAAGACAGGTCAATAGAATAAATTCCCACTTTATCTCTAACAGCTAAAAAAGTAGATTATATTCCATCATGCATCCATCGTCTACCCTCCCACAAAAAAGTTGGATTTCCAAGTGATACACACATTCATTACATATAATCCCCTTGGGCCCCATTAACCTATATATATATATAATATATATACATAACCAACATAAGGTAAGATCAATTTTAATTAATAAATAATCAAGGCGCTAATGAAAAGTTAATCATTCGTACAATCATATGCCAAAAGTTTATAAATATTTAATGAAAGGGTTCATATTCTTTCATGAGTTGGAATGGAATACACAGTAACGCAAGTTTAAAGCTCTCCATAAAATACCATTTGATAAAAGAAGCATCACGTCACCATTTACATATACATATATATGTATGTATCTATATCTATATATATATATATATGTTAAAAGCTCTCATCAGATCTATCTTTTGATATATATTCCAGCTTTCTTCTCGAAAACTCCTTGGCCTCCTCACAACCACTAAAAGCCACTTATTAGCTGCAGAAGAGAAAGAAAGAAAGAAAGAAAAAGAGAAAAACCCTCCAATGTCTTGATGGAGCGTGACGTCAACTTTGATCTTCTTCTTCTTCAAATTTCCAGGTTTTGCTCTAAATCTTCTTCGATACATATATTGCTTGTGCTTAATCTGATATATTATCTTTGTTTATGTGTTTAATATGGTTTGTTAATGGTTTGAATATTGTCTTTATGTGGATCTTCTTGTATATATGTTTTTGAAGCTGACATATATCACTAAAACTACATTATTTGAGACATGATAATATATGTAATGGAATGTTTTTGAATAGTGTAATATGGCTGTGGAGGAGTCTTTTCAATTTCCTATTTTTAACCAGCTTGTAATGATTTATAAAGCCTTAATATACGATATTATATGATCGAGCGGATCGAGTAATAAATTAAAACGAATAACGACAAATTATCCTACGCTCAACAGACAAGTGTGCCTATCGAAAATAGTATAGAAGTGGCAAGTATTCGAGTATCGAACCCAAAGAAACTATGTGATTAGAAAAACTCACGTTTAAATATTCTAGTGCAAATTTTTGAGTTGTTGAAAAATATAAGAGAAAATAAACACTTAAACTAAAAGCTTGATAAAATGATAAATACGGGACGGCCTTATGAAAGCAAACGTATTTGAGATTTCGAATCCCCCTAGCTCAACCTAACTAAATGTCAAGTGTACGGAAACAAAGCTATCATTAGACCGTGGAGATTCCTAATACATGCGTACGAGTTTATATAGCTGACGAAACTGCGCCTTACCATACAAGACTCGTAAACAGCTAATCTACGAATTAACTAGCTGGGCAAGCTTCTCTAACTACTTAACCGAAGACTGCATTAAGGTACGGTGAATCCTGCTATTAGATTTGACTCTAATCCGGCGGGGTAGTTCAACCTATCTCTAGCGATGAGTTTATTCCGCTCGTTTACGAGTGGTTTAATCGTCCGCCCCTCTCTCGAACGTAGCGTACGATTTTCCGGACTAAATCAACTTAACCACATAGACATGATCAAGTTAACTAGGCAATTTTAATCACATAGACATAACCAAAATCATATGCTTCATAAACAAGTCATAACAATAGCAAAACATCAAATATACTTAACATACGATCGATCTCGCTAGGGTTCATCTCATCTCAAATACAAACGATTTAGCTACTCATCATGATCACAACAAAGAACATAATTAACATCGAAGATATCATAAATGCTTCCCTGAATTCGGCTTCGAAGTTAATCCCCGTTCTTCGCTGATGAATTTTGTCGAACAGGTGGTGGGCGAGTTGGGTGTGTGAGCCTCGTTCCACTTTATCCGATGCTGCGCTCGCTGCAACTCCCACAGATCCGACCTCGCTGCTTCACCTACTCGCACAACTACTCCTTTTTTCCCTCGTTCGCTGGTGTGCTCACTGATCCCGCTTGCTGCCCAGCCACAGATCAGCCGCAGCTCGCTAGGTCACAGCACCACACAGCTCACCCCCCTTTCTTTCTCTTCTTGGATTGCTCTTTATATAGACCTCTCATCTCCTTCCTCCAACATCTTTCTTGAGCCCTGCAACAAGATAAGATCTTATTTTCTTCTCCTCCTTTTTCAACGTAAGTACCCAGGAGCTGCCTAAATCCCATGCTTGAGATCTTGAGCAGTCAAAATGAGATTTTCCTTGTTTCTTGTAATTAATATCTTTGAAAAATGAGGCAGGGATCTTGAGATGGATTTCCAAGGAAGTAAAATGAGATCCAACAAGTATTAAGCGTTAGCTACAGCTTATCTCTATAGTTCCACGTCATTTACTTGAGCTTTGACCTGAAACACGAATTTGGGATGACCAGCGTTTCTGCCTAGCAAAGTAGCAGTGAGTAACAAAATTAATATCTCCTAATATAGAGCTCGGAATGGAAATCCCTTCGGTTAGAATCAAGATCAACGAGTCTTCTATCTTCAGTTAAAATTTCAGGTCCATCGGACATCGTTTACCCCCTGATCAGCGAAGAAAACAAAACTGCCTGTATAAGTGTGATTTTGCTGTGAAATCATATTTAAGTGCTAAAATTATCGAAACGTCTTCACTTATCATGCAAACGACTTAAATTTAACAAATATAAACATAAAAAAATACGTTTATCATTATACCAAGTTGATGAAAGCTAGAAGCAGAAAAAATCGTATATTTTTTTTTTTTTTCTGAATACTTACTATCTTGTGAATATGTTATATTATATATTAGTTTCTTTTATTTTATACCCAGCCTACATAAATTACGTTTAAAACCCTAATAAAGTCTGTAGTGTCTATGATCTCGAATCTAATAATGAGTGTGTCCCAACCCAAAGGTTTTTTTTTTTTGGTCAAATAATGATCCAAAAAGCTTGTGGTATACATTTATTTCGGTTTTCAATATAATCTACGACATATAAAATCAATATATTCGAAAACAGTCAAAGATTGTATCTTGGAAGTGAATCTAAATTATTGGAACTTTATCCTAATAGGTCTTCAATCATTTCGCTTTATATATTTCTTTAGATTGTAACGAAAATGTGGTTCATATGGCCGACAATATGTTTATATAATATATCAAAATGTTTGTATGATAAATATCATTCAAATATAAATATATTTGTATAGTTGGATATACATTTATCTGGATATTGCTGTCAGTCATATAATGCAAGTCATGAATTATTGGAAATTAGAGTGTGGTATATGGATTATTGTTTTATTTATTTTATTTCGAATATATTTCGTTACGGACTTGGAAATCCCTTTTAAGATATGTTGACTGACAGATCGACGATTTTCACATGTCTATATTCGCATGGGACCACAGCATTTAGATGTCACACATTATTTAATAAACAAAAAAATTTCATTTTCCGTACTATAAAAAATTATAAAATCGAAAGTACTGATATTTAGTACGTTCGCAGAGCAACAAATCTTAGTGGGACTTGGGACAGATATATATATATACATAAGTATTAAAAAATATACATTCAAGTTGGAGGATATAAAATGCCAAATGGCTGAACATATGAATAATAGTGCATTGATTTGTCACGTGTGGATAATATTTCAATTTGCATTTTTGATAAGTATTTCAATAAAAATTTTAAAATTTAAATAGTAGAAATTCTTTCCTAGATATCGAGTGGGCCCCACATATCAAAGGTATCAGCTACTATTGTTGTCAAACTCGTTATAGAAACCTAAAACCTCGTAATTCAGTTGAAGATATATACACACACACTGCTGAAGACTTGAGCAGGGTCCATCACCACCATAGCCTTCCTTACACTATTGTTTGTTGATTCTTTTCTGCTTCGTTGGTTTCTTTTTCTTGAGGCATTTATAGAAAAAGTCTTGAGTTTCTTGAAGTTTTGGCGCGCGGAATACTACTGAAGTATCTGCTGTTTTGATTCGCCGATGATTCATAGTGCGTGCAATGTGTTTGAGATTTAACCCATTAGAGGGCTAATGATGTTTTGCATTCTTCTTTTCCATCCTCATCAGTATAATGCATGTCTTGAGAGAACAAATTATTGAATATATGCGAACGAAAGTGCAGGCTAGTTGCTTTTTGGAACTATTGAATCCCATTATCAGATCCCAGCTTTGAAGTGTTCATATTGTGATAATAATACTAATAATGCCTGGGAGCAAGTTCGATAGCTCGCAAGTTCCCAGCACTAGAGTGGGAAGGCTCTTGAGGGAGAGAGAACTGAGGAGAAGCAATGCTAACGGAGAAAGCGGTGAAATTTCTGATCACGATAGCCCATCGGAGATATCTTCTTCATACGTTGATCAGCATGTGGTAAGAGCTCAACAGGCGGTCAATGTATCACGTGAGAACCTCACTAGTGATAGACCCATAAGGCAGAGGTTGCTTGTCATCGCCAATCGACTCCCCGTTTCTGCGGTGAGGCAGGACGAAGATTCTTGGACTCTCGAGATAAGTACCGGCGGTCTTGTTAGTGCTCTTCTTGGTAAGAAGCATATTTTTGAGTATGCAGAGCTTTTTGGTGTGTGTTGTTTTGCCACAGAATTGAAGATTGTTTAAATGTTTGTACTTTTATATTCAGGTGTGAAGGAGGTTGAGGTCCGATGGATCGGTTGGGCTGGCGTGAACGTGTCCGATGAGATTGGACAGCAGACACTCACCAGAGCTCTGGCTGAAAAGGTAAAAAAAAAAAAAAATCACAACTTTTTGGCCTAAATATCTTCTCAGATTTCTTGCGATTAATTTTCGAATGTTTGCTTTTCTTTTCTTTTTGAATGTAGAGGTGTGTCCCTGTGTTTCTTGACGATGAGATTGTTAATCAGTACTACAATGGCTATTGCAACAAGATATTGTGGCCAATGTTCCATTACCTCGGCCTTCCTCAAGAAGATCGCCTCGCAACTACGAAGAGCTTTCAGTCTCAATTTGCTGCTTATAGGAAAGCCAATCAAATGTTTGCTGATGTTGTTAACGGATGCTATGAAGAGGGAGATGTTGTTTGGTGCCACGACTACCACCTTATGTTTCTCCCGAAGTTTTTGAAGGAGCATAACAGCAATATGAAGGTCGGGTGGTTTCTTCACACCCCTTTCCCGTCTTCCGAAATTTACCGAATGCTCCCATCTCGGTCTGAGCTGTTGCGTGCGGTTTTAGCTGCTGATTTGGTTGGGTAATGTGCTTAAATCACAAAGAAACATTAATGTCCCATTCACTCATGCCTTTCTTCTTTCCTTCATTCAGATTTATTTTTTCTTTTTTTTTCCAGGTTCCACACATATGATTATGCAAGGCATTTTGTGAGTGCATGTACTCGTATACTTGGACTTGAAGGTACACCCGAAGGAGTAGAAGATCAAGGCAAACTTACTCGGGTTGCAGCGGTAAGTTGACATATGAAACTATTTCAGATATATCCATGTTATTATTGGCAATAGATTTCATCTTTCTTGTTATTATACAGAGTAATGCCTTAAGATTGATGTAGTTATTAATCCTTACTGTTGAATGCAGTTCCCAGTAGGGATCGATTCGGAAAGGTTCGTCCGTGCCCTTGAGATTCCTCAGGTGCAAGAACTCATCGAAGAACTCAAAGAACGTTTTGCTGGAAGAAAGGTTTTTGCTAGCTGTAGCTTCTGTCCATTTTTCACCACTCAGTATTTGAGGATTGCTTTAATCATCAATATTTTTTTTTTTCCATCTAATTCCAATGTACAGGTCATGCTAGGTGTGGATCGCCTAGATATGATAAAGGGAATTCCACAGAAGATATTAGCATTCGAGAAATTTCTGGAAGATAATCCTAACTGGCGAAATAAGGTGGTTCTGCTTCAAATCGCCGTGCCGACAAGAACAGATGTTCCTGAATGTATGGTTTACAAAAGACCTCTTTTATTTTTAAGATAAAAAGAGTTCTCTTGATTATATGTTATTATCTTCTATATTATTTTTTTTGCAATAAAATTTGCCTTTTGCTGTCCACCAGATCAAAAGCTTACAAGACAAGTTCATGAAATCGTCGGGCGAATCAATGGAAGATTTGGAACCTTGACTACTGTTCCAATTCATCATCTGGTTCAAATTTTTTTATTACTTCTCATTTATTATTTGAGATGATGAGATTATATGCTTTGTTTTTCATCTAAATTTGTTTCATTCACAAAGATTCTGATGTGTCCCTGAAATGTTTTTATCAAATATAGGATCGTTCAATCGACTTCTATGGCTTATGTGCAATCTATGCCATCACTGGTAATATATATACCCTTTGCTATGATCCCAACTTTAGAAGAGAAAATCAATTAAATTTTTTCGCTGATATTTGATTCATCAGATGTAGCGCTCATCACGTCATTGAGGGATGGAATGAATCTCGTCAGCTACGAGTTTGTTGCATGCCAAGACTCCAAGAAAGGAGTTCTCATCCTTAGTGAAGTAAGCAGCCTCATTGCTACTCTAAATCCGTATATTTTTTTGTTTTCTTATATTGTTAGTTGTTTATTCACCATTTCATATAATTTTCTTGATTCGTAGTTTGCTGGAGCAGCGCAGTCTCTTGGGGCGGGTTCAATCCTAGTAAATCCATGGAACATCACAGAGGTTGCCTCTGCTATAGGCCAGGCTTTGAACATGCACGTCGATGAAAGAGAGAAGCGTCACCATCACAACTTCAAGCATGTCACGCAGCATACTTCTCAGCAATGGGCTGAGTTATTCATAAGGTCTGCGTGGCTGAATGAGATAGTTTTTTGATATGCTCGATATAATTTGTTGGGGAAAATAGTGCGATGCTTCATTTGAATTTGTTGTTCTGCAGCGAGTTGAATGATACTGTTCTTGAAGCACAGCAGAGAATAAAGAAGAACCCGCCGCATCTTGTTTTTAACGATGCGATCAACTGCTATCTCGAGTCCAAAAATCGGTTGGTTATACTGGTATGTCTCAAGATATATGTATCATTTAAAAGGCTTCTTTCTAGCTATATAACACTTTCATATAGTTGAGTACTTTTTGTCTCTATTTTTGCAGGGATTTAATGCTTCACTAACTGAATGGACCGATACTTCTGGAGTAAGAGGTGGGGATCAGATCAAAGAAATGGAACTCAAGTTGCACCCCGACGTAAAAGCCCCTCTTTCGTCGCTTTGCAGTGACCCTAATACGACGGTCGTGGTACTTAGTGGCAGCGAAAGAAGCGTCTTGGACGATGTAATCCCTTCTATATTTATCTTTCAGATACCTTTCGGACAATTACGATTGTTTTAACAGACAAGATAAACCGAAACAATGAGTGTTCTTTTTTCATTGTAGAATTTTGGAGAGTATGACATGTGGTTGGCTGCTGAGAATGGTATGTTCCTACGGTCCACAAAGGGCGAATGGATGAGTACTATGCCCGAGCTCTTGAACATGGATTGGGTCGACAGTGTTAAGGTATATAAAATAAACTTGCCATTAATCTTTGTTTACAGTCAATCATAGGATCTTTATTACTATCTTGTGGGCAATTATGTCAGCACGTCTTTGAGTATTTCACCGAAAGAACGCCGAGATCGCATTTCGAGCGTCGAGACACCTCCCTCGTGTGGAACTACAAATTCGCAGGTTAGTTATAGTTCACGGGCGCACGTGCTAATCTTTTCTTCTTGTTCGTCTCTAAAACTGTCAAATTCTTTTGTCGTTAGACGTTGAATTTGGAAGGTTGCAAGCTAGAGACATGCTTCAACATCTATGGACCGGCCCATTCTCAAACCTAGCCATCGATGTCGTCCAGGGAAACCGCTCCGTCGAGGTTCGAGCCGTCGGTGTGACCAAGGTTAGCTAGCTAGTAAGGAGCTCGATCGAAAACATTTCAGCTACTTTCCTTTTGGAAAAAAGAAACATCCTCTTATTATTTACAGGGAGCTGCAATCGACCGTATCATCGGAGAGATATTTCACAGTCGAGCCATATCTAGCCCGATAGACTACGTCTTATGCATCGGCCACTTCATGGGGAAGGACGAGGACGTATTCACATTCTTCGAGCCTGAGCTTCCACCCGTCCCAGTGAGGGCTCAGAGGAATCACTCGAATTTGGACAGTTCTCGATTGGACAATACTTCTTGGAATGTGCTCGATCTCAAGAATGAGAACTACTTCTCTTGCACGGTGAGCCGAGTTAGAACCCACGCTCGTTACCTTCTGAGCACCTCAGAGGACGTGGTGGCTTTCCTGAAGGAGATGGCCGCCGCTTCCTGGAGCTCTTCTGCTACCTATTGAGTTTAGTCTAGTATGTAGTTGTTATTGTTAGTGTATGTTGTGAATGAATGAAACTATTTATGTTCCAAGTCGTAGAGTGCTTGCTTAGTCCTCCCTCTGTGAAAGAAAAAGGTTCGGCCCGGCCCGGCCCGGCCCGGTCTGGACAGCCTAACTGTAGCATGTATAGTATGAATTAGGGGAAGCTATCCATTGAAGAAAAAATAATTTTGTAAACTACATTATGTACGAAATAAAAAGTAAAACTGCCCAAGAAAAGAAAAGATGTTTAGTTTCCTTCTCCAATGCTTCGGCTCATTCTGCGTCCCACACAGAACCCCCAAGACTAATGCAGTTAAGATAGATGGCTTTAGTCACATTTGATGTTGCTGTATATTCTCCTCACGAACAAGTTTGAGCCCAAATACCCGATAGCGCCTGTAAAGTTTCAGTGGCAGCATGGTCAGTTCTTAATTAAATGTTTTTTTTAAGGCCGTGGTAAGAAGACGGGGAAGATAACTAACTACTTTCCACATAGTATTCCCAAACCAAGACAAGACATAACATAACATGGTTGTGTATCCGAAGTAGAAGCTTGTCTGGAGGAATCCAGACATCTTAGTCTTGACGTGATAGTAATATATTGAATAGAGGAATACGTAGAGTGCAGTTGACGCCCCGGAGAGGAATGAGGTCCATTGCCAATAGTCACCTGACTTTGCCGTCAAGGCGATCGCTCCAGCAAAAACAAGAGTTGACACTACGGTTTTGTAAACGAGGCGAATGAGAGGCAGAGTTGCAATTCTAAAGTGAATCTTAAGAAAACTCTCAATAAATACGATTAGGAGCGTCCTAAGACAGAAAGAAATAGCATCAGCATTAGGAACACTTCACACTCAATCGACTCATACTCCTAACACAAGTCAGAAACAAAACTACTAATCTTAAGATGGTATTCAAAGGATATGATCATCTTAAGAGAAGAGGTATCTCAAAATGAACAGGAAAACAACTATCCACCTCCTAGCTTCGTTCGACAGTTGCTGTTGATCTTCAATCACGATTAGACCATCTCCAATAGGTACGCAAAACGCAAAAAATCAGTAAAAATGCTCCAACAGTATTGCAAATGCAAACGCAAAATGCGTTTTTCATCTTCTCTCTCGTTTCAAACGACAAATGCGTTTAATGTTTTAAAATTGCAAATAAGTCCTTTTAGTTACATTAAATTAATTAAAGTATACATATTAAAATTAATTGTGTACTAATAATTATGATTAAAAATTGACATAATAAATAATTATTTTAACATTAACACTTTATTTTTAGTAATAATTTTTTTATACATTATTATTTAATTTTTAATATTTTATTTATATTGAATATAATAGTTAAATAAAATAACGCAATTGAAACAAAATATCAAATAGTTTTTATGTGTATCTCAATGTATTTGTGTCGTGTAATTTCCATATTTTAATAAATATTTTTTTTCTATATTTATAAATAATAATTTTATTAAATATTTTTTCAATCAAATTTAAAATAATGTCGTGGTTTAATTTGTAAAATTATAAAATATAGGGGTAGTATTGAAAAGTAAAAGTTGGTATGGAAGAGAATATTACAAGAATATTCTTTTGCATTTGAAAATGCGTCTAACTGTTGGAGAACAATTACTGCAAAATGCGCCTGTTACTGCAAAATGCGTTTGCGGTTGGTGTTGGCTTCAACAAAAAAAAATGCAAAGCATTAAGGATTTTTTTCCTATACCTAGGTGGTAGGATTAGAACCTATTATGTGATAGGGAGATTCATCACCGTTCTAATCACCATTCTGATAATGGTGGAAGGTCAGAATAATCAATCAAATGGAGTTTGTGGATGGAGTGTTGCTATCATATTCGTTATCAGGTTTGTAATTAGTTTTTCCTTTTTGCTTTTGTTTTGCATTATAAATTGATGATTATTTTAATCTTAATGATTGTGAGGTTTTTAAGATGATCTTACTCACGGCTAGTGTTGCTATCATATTTGTCATCAGGTTTGTAAATATTTTTTCCTTTTTGATTTTGTTTTGCTTTATGAATTGATGATTATTTTAATCTTAATAATTGTGAGGTTTTTAGGATGATCTTACTCATGGCTATTGAGAGCTATCTAAAGATTCATTTTAGAATTGCAATTCTCTCTACCATTCACCTCGTTTATAGAACCATGATGTTGACTCTTATCATGGTTATGACGATCGTCTTAACAGCAAAATCAGTTGACAATTGGTGTTTGATGATTAAAGTCATCTTCAGCTGTTTCTGTACAAATAGCAAAAAGAATGAAAATGCATATGTTTCAAGTTCCATTGGGTCCGTTTTAACTATTCATGTCCCTATTGAGAGTTGTATTACGATGCTGCTTTTTTTTTCAGTCTTAAGATGATTCTATTCATGTCTACTGAGAGTTATATTAAGATGTTGCTTTTTTTTTTTTTTTTTATATTCATGTCTCTATTGAGAGTTATATTAAGATTCTGCTTTTTTTCAGTCTTAGGATGATTTTATTCATGTCTATTGAGAGTAAAATTAAGATGCTGCTTTTTTTGTCTTAGGACGATTCTATTTATGTCGATTGAGAGTTGTATTAAGATGCATTTTAAAATGGCGACTCCCCATCCCATTCGCCTAATCTACAAAACGGTGGTGGTGACTCTTTTATGCTTTAGAGCATTTGTTTTGACGAAAATGTCAATTGACCTAAAAGAGCCTGGTGACAACTGGTATTTGGATGTTGAAGTACTTCTTCTAGTGGATTCGATCTTGACATCAAATCTAGGTAATTTTCTAATCTAAGTATAATATTTATATATTTATATATATTTCTAATCTTAGTATAGGACGTACTATGTGATAGGGAGCTTCATCGCCGTTCTAATCACCATTCTGATAATGGTGGAAGGTCAAAATGATCAATCAAATGGAGTTCTTCGATGGAGTGGTGCTATTATTAGGTTTGTATTATTTTTCTTTTTTGCCTTTGTTTTGCTTTATGAATTGATAATTATTTTAGTCATAATTGTGAGGTTTTAGGATAATCTTACTCACGTCTATTGAGAGCTGTCTTGCAAACATATTTTGCACTAACTGGCGCATTTGCAATAATCGTTCTCAAAAGTTAAACGCATTCACGAACGCAAAAGAATATTTTTGTAAACTTTTACAATTTTTCAATACTACCACTATATTTTATAACTTTACAAATTAGACCATGATAGTATTTTAAATTTGATTGAGAAAATATTTAATAAAATTATTATTTATACAAATAAAAAAACATCGAACAAAATGTTTATTAAAAATATAGAAATTACACGACACGACATTTGAAATACACTGAGATACCCATACGAAACATTATGTCGGATAAAAAAAAGAATTATACAAAACATTATGTCGGACAAGGGAGAGAAACGAAAAAATGCATTTTGCGTTTGCAGTACTGTTGAAGCATTTTTACGTTTTACGTTGCGTTTTGAAGTACTACTGGAGGTGGTCTTAAGATTCGCTTCCAAATGGCAAATCTCCCTCCCATTCGCCTCATTTACTCGCTGCTTAGGTTTTCGCTTTTACTTTTGTTTTTCTTTATCAATTGATGATTATTTTCATATTAATGATTGAGTTTTTTAGGATGTTATTAATCACTGCTTTTGAGAGATTTCTGAAGATTCATTTTAGAATTCCACTCCTTCCTCCCATTCGCCTAGTCTATAGAACCATGGTATTGACTATCATGATGGCTATGACTATCATCTTTACTGCATATTCCGTTGGCAACTGGTGTTTGAAGACTGAATTCCTCCTTCTAACAGAGACGATTTTACTATCTAACCTAGGTAATTTTCTAATCTATATATAATATTTATATATGTATGTATAATTCCATGCAGGGGCGGACCCACATAGGGGCTCAGGGGGTCCATTCGCCTAATCTACAAAACGGTGGTGGTGACTCTTTTATGCTTTAGAGCATTTGTTTTGACGAAAATGTCAATTGACCTAAAAGAGCCTGGTGACAACTGGTATTTGGATGTTGAAGTACTTCTTCTAGTGGATTCGATCTTGACATCAAATCTAGGTAATTTTCTAATCTAAGTATAATATTTATATATTTATATATATTTCTAATCTTAGTATAGGACGTACTATGTGATAGGGAGCTTCATCGCCGTTCTAATCACCATTCTGATAATGGTGGAAGGTCAAAATGATCAATCAAATGGAGTTCTTCGATGGAGTGTTGCTATTATTAGGTTTGTATTATTTTTTCTTTTTTGCCTTTGTTTTGCTTTATGAATTGATAATTATTTTAGTCATAATTGTGAGGTTTTAGGATAATCTTACTCACGTCTATTGAGAGCTGTCTTGCAAACATATTTTGCACTAACTGGCGCATTTGCAATAATCGTTCTCAAAAGTTAAACGCATTCACGAACGCAAAAGAATATTTTTGTAAACTTTTACAATTTTTCAATACTACCACTATATTTTATAACTTTACAAATTAGACCATGATAGTATTTTAAATTTGATTGAGAAAATATTTAATAAAATTATTATTTATACAAATAAAAAAACATCGAACAAAATGTTTATTAAAAATATAGAAATTACACGACACGACATTTGAAATACACTGAGATACCCATACGAAACATTATGTCGGATAAAAAAAAGAATTATACAAAACATTATGTCGGACAAAACATTATGTCGGACAAGGGAGAGAAACGAAAAAATGCATTTTGCGTTTGCAGTACTGTTGAAGCATTTTTACGTTTTACGTTGCGTTTTGAAGTACTACTGGAGGTGGTCTTAAGATTCGCTTCCAAATGGCAAATCTCCATCCCATTCGCCTCATTTACTCGCTGCTTAGGTTTTCGCTTTTACTTTTGTTTTTCTTTATCAATTGATGATTATTTTCATATTAATGATTGAGTTTTTTAGGATGTTATTAATCACTGCTTTTGAGAGATTTCTGAAGATTCATTTTAGAATTCCACTCCTTCCTCCCATTCGCCTAGTCTATAGAACCATGGTATTGACTATCATGATGGCTATGACTATCATCTTTTGTCATGCCCCGACCCGCGTCGAAGGCGCGACAGCCGCCGCGTTTCTCAATAAACGCAAGGCTCGATGTCAACTCACAGTCCGAAATCAAATCGCACGAAAGAAACGATACTCGATAAAGGAAAATAGATATAGATATCGAAGGAGGCTTTACAATATAAAGTGTCTTGATACATCGGTCAACGAATGAATAATGTATAACACAACCTCCTTCCAAAATATCCCCGCCAATGGATCCTCCAACATAAAAGAAAGATACAATACCAAAGTGGAAGAAGATAGCAGCGGAAAACGATGATCGAAGAATGACGAACCTCCAGGCAAAAGAGATATCAACAACCTAGGAAGAAATATATATAAATGGGGTGAGCAAACCACTAGCTCAGTGAGATGATAATACAGACACACCTTCCGTGCACAGAAGGCGTGTTCTCAACGATGATATCATAGCAAACCAAATATATCGACTACTTCATATTTACAAGGTAAACAGTATCCACCGCTCGTACGAGGAAAATACGACAATAAAAATAAATCATAAAACATATCAAGAACATCGAGAAAGTACACGTCATCACATAAACGACGCGTGGGTAGCCGTATCCTCCTCGACCTGAACTCCCCGTCGAGAGTCAGACGAGTCCGTCACCGTACTCTAAACACAATGCCAACGAACAATCGTATCGACTAGACCATGAAAAATCATATCAAATATATGTGAAATGCATGTCCCACACCGGTGACGTTGGCCGTAATAAATCCTAACGATCATGACACGCTCGAATACTAGCAAGTGTACTAGGTCGTGCAAGTAGTAAAACGGACGAAGTCCGAGTATCGATCCACGAAGACAGCTCGATTTATTCTAAGAAAATATTCTTAATCCTAATTTAGACTAAAATATATATTTTCTGAGTTTTTAAATATTTGATTAACGATGAATTAAAAGAGAAAGCAAATAAGAAAACAAAAGCAAATAAAGATAATGGTTTGAAAATCAATAAGCGACAACGTGATCAAGAAACATGCTCGGCACAAATTACTCCTACGTCGTCATGCAATCGATTCTATCTAATCAACATGAATCTAAGTCAAGGTAAAATTTCCTAAAACAATCGCTACTCGTTTGTCCCGCAATAGCGATCCTATGCGATAGAGAACCAATCCCTATATGTCTATATGACTGTAGTTTCTACGCATGCATTCAATCTCTATGAAATTCCCCGAGTTTAGATGCTTTCGGCGCCTAAGATCTCAGAAATCACACATACGAAACCGAATTCCATGTCTGGTCTGTTTTACGCAATGGTGTTCGATGCTTATTGTTCTAATCGGTCTAATCACTTTGTCCGTCTCATAAACCAATCAAAAATCATGCATATGTTGATCAGGCACACACAAGCATTAAAATCAAACAAAGAACACGTAACATGACTCATACGATTAAATAAAACACGAATAGCCTTAATACGTAGTAATAATTCAGCCTAACACGGTCTTAGTCACAAAAGAACTTAGCCTAGCATATTAATAAACGAAATCAACAACGAATCAAAAGAAAACATTGTTGAAAACGAAATATTAAAGGTATAGAGATAGAATTCGTCCCTCACGATGTCGAGTCGTCGAGATCTCCTCGGAGTTTCCCGTCGTGTTATCTCGGCCGTCGATTTCTGATTTCAGCCGCCTCTCAGCCGGCTGCTCGTGTGCGTGACGTTCCAACCTCAAGGTTAAGGTGTGTGCTTGGCTGCTCTTTCGTGAGGGTGAGAGCGAGAGCTGCTTGGAGGTGGCTGCTTTTGGTGAGGCAGCAAGAGGGCAGCGTGAGGTGAGGCAACCGTGTGGTGAGAGCTGCGTGCTTGCTTGATGTGGGAGATGCTTGCTTCGAGAGGTGGCTGCTTGGAGGTGAGGCAGCTTGCGGCCGAGAGGTTGCTGGTTGGTTGCTCTGCCCCAATTCTACGTGTGTGTGGCCTTGAGCGTGTGTGAGGTGGCAGCCGGGTGATATTAGAGTTGAGAGTTGCCCTTTTATGGGAGATTACATGAGATCCTTTTTTCCATGTGTGTATCATTGGACCTTGATATGGAAACTATCATCTTCTTGATTTAAAGAAATAAGGATCCTGCACTTTATTCTCTCATCTTCTCCTTCCATGTTTACAGCCTTTCCATATTTCACTAATTGGTAAATTACAAAGCTGCTCCAATACTCCTGAAAATTATAAAAGGACCCACAAGACTCTCAAAATGATCATAACTCTCCGTTTTTTCTCGCTTTTGCTCCAATATCTATCAAATAAGAAATAACACGCAAACATAATATATTCGAGAATATTTAATAGAAAACGACCAAATATGCCAATTTATGGGTATAAATATCACGTAATATCCTAACTTATCAGATCACCTTCCAACAACGATGGCGAATGGACAAGTGACATCGTTAGGCCACACTTACCCGGGCTCGCCAAGCCACGGGCTACTAATGCCAGTCTCACTCACCCGAATCGTGGCAGTTCGGGCTACTAATCATATGCCACTCTCACTCACCCGAATCCTGGCTAGTTCGGGCTACTAATGTCTCGGAACCGAGTATATGCAATATCAACAAATCATCGTCATCACAGCCATAACTCCACAAATCAAATCAACAACGTGGAATAGTGACATGCCGTCACGTCACATATTCCTAAAATCATGAATGCAATTCACCAAAGCACATAGACGTTCAAATACTTATTAACACCATTCACGAAGCAACATAAACGCCCAAGTTTTCATCAACATAAGGATATGAACATACTATAGCCGGCAAGGCCCACTAATGCATAATCCAACAATAACATATAATCTAGTGAAAACGACATAAAATAACCCATCGCGAGGTTCACACATCCCGCGAAGGGAAGGTGTCCCCGTACTATCAACTCACAGGTAAACGCCTAAGCTTCTCCAACGTCTGAAGCTGCTTCCGAGTCCTTTGTTGATGCTCCTTTGCCTAAAATAGGAGATCACGTTTTAACTTCAACATTAGACGAACAAGTGATAATATTCAACGTCTTTTTAACTATAACATAAAACCGATCTTCTGATATCCGAAACTGCCCTGAAACTACTTAAAGATCATCAAAATGGATCATTGGTACTGTCCAAGATCATTTGAACCAGAATCAAAGAGAAATTTCGAAATCATCCACCAATTTGTAGAAAAATTCCTGGTTTGCAGCAGGGACTTCAGAAATTCATCAAAAATCGTATAGTTATCGGATTAATTTGATTCCAGCAGCTATGAAAAGCTGAGAAAGTTATATTTCAATATAGACAAGTTTCGGGACCATTGGAACAGTATAGATGGGTTGAAACAGACAATTACAGAGGCAGTAGAAGCAAGGTTCACTGCAGCAAGTTCACAAATTCATAACAAATCATAGGGATGTCGGAACGAGTTGATTCAAGTGGCTGTGAAAATCTCCAGAAGTTATATTTCCAAAGAAATCAGTTTTAAAGAATTCGGAGCAGTATAACTATGTCAAAATCACAGAATTAGGAGACAGTGTACGGATTCGGTTAGAATCACAGCTGAATCTTAAATAATTCACTAAAATTCGTACAAGTGTCGGATTTAGATGATTCAAGTGGCTATGGAAACCTGAAAAAACGTAGCTTTCAACAGAAACAAAGTTCATAAGATTCGGAGAACTGTAGCTAGGTCAAATTAGAAGAAAACAGCAACTGCGCACATAATTCGCTTTTGAAGAGAACAACTCTATAATGAACTAGAAGAAAGATGGCATCAACGTTGATGACTTAGCGTACCTGAATAAAACTTAATTATAACCAGAGCTGTCCCAGATCAAAGCTTCGAATGCCTCTCTCTTTCTCTCCCTTTTTTGTTTCTCACGTTGCTTCCATGTGAAGAAATGAGAAGATAACAATGAAATGATTTAAATTTAGCAAGAAAGAACTACATGGAATTTGGTTTGGGCTCTAATGAATTGGGCTGTACCATTTATGGAAAAGATAATAAATAAAAATAAAAATTTTGGGCCAAAGTGTTATAAGATATCTCCCCCTTCAAAAAGTTTCGTCCTCGAAACGTAAGCCGTAAAAGTACCTAGCGAATCGAATATATGTAGATATTGACGACGCATGAGGGCCTTTGATTCCCATGTTTCCTTTTCTACTTTGTTACTTTGCCAAAGAACTTTCACCATAGGGATGTACTTGTTCCTAAGCTTCTTCTCTTACCAATCTAGGATTTAAACATGTTGAACCTCGTAGGAGAGATTTTCCTTTAACTCAAGTGGAGGAGACTCGAGTATATGTATATGATCGGGTTCGTACATTCGAAGCATCGAGACGTGAAAAACATTATCAATTTGCGATAACTCTGATTGTAGTTCCAATCTATACGCAATACGACCAATCCTTTTGGTGATGGTAAACGGACCGATATATCTAGGGGTTAGCTTTCCACGATAACGAAATCGTAACATGACCTTCCACGGAGAATCTTCAGGAAAAATATGTCTCCTTCATTGAATTCTAGTTTGCGTCTTCTATTATCTACATAACTTTTCTGACGATCCTGAGCCGCTTTAAGTCTATCACGGATGAGTTTTACTTTTTCAGTTGCGTCTTCAATGAGTTCTACTTGTTCAATTTTTCTATCACCAACTTCATCCCAGAAGAGAGGAGTTCGACTCTTTCGGCCATAGAGAACTTCCTACGGGGTTATTCCGATGCTTGAGTGGTAACTATTGTTATACACGAACTCCATTAAAGCCACATATTTGTCCCAGCTCCTGCTCAGATTCAAAACTACCGCGCGTAACATGTCTTCTAATGTTTGAATCGTCCTCTCAGACTGCCCATCAGTTTGAGGATGATAAGCCGTGCTAAATAACAATTTCGTACCTAATGCTTTTTGAAGACTCGGCCAAAAGCGGGAAGTAAATCGAGGGTCTCGATCTGATACAATGGACACTGGTACCCCATGTAGTCTCACGACCTCATCCACATACAATTTGACCAATTTTTCAAAGCTATCTTTGGTATGCACGGGGAGAAAATGGGCTGATTTGGTTAAACGATCAACGATAACCCAGATAGAGTCGTAGCCTTTTTGAGTTAGGCAAACCCGACACAAAATCCATCGTGATGTTTTCCCATTTCCACTCAGGAATAGGAAGAGGTTGAAGTGTTCCTGCTTGTTTCTGATGCTACGATAGACATTTCGATATGCAATCACTTTAATTATCTCGAGGCATAGGCAATCACTTTTCCTTCTTGCATGAGAACGCATTCCAAGCTTGTCTTGACGCACCACTATAAATTGTGGATTCTCTAATCTCGAGATCTTGCAAGGTAAGAATAGTGACTAAAGTAAGTCGTATTTTTAGCTCTTTAAATGCTTTCTCGCATTCGTCATTCCATTCTAATTTGATATCCTTTCTAGTCAGCTTAGTTAAGGAGGAAGCTAATAATTAGAAATCCTTGACGAATCTTCGATAATATCCAGCTAATCCAAGAAAACTCCATATTTCATTCACATTCTTAGGACGAACACAATCTAATATGGCTTGAATTTTTACTGAATCTATAAAGATTCCTTCCTTGGATATGCGAAGGCCCAGAAAACTTATTTCACGAAGCCAGAATTCGCACTTTGAAAGTCTAGCGTAAAGTCGATTTTCTCGAAGAATTCCAGTACAATTCAAAGATGACAGGCATGTTCGTCGTCTGATTTAGAATATTTAAGTATGTCATCGATAAGACGATAACAAATTTATCAAAGTAAGGACGGAAAATTCGATTCATGGAATCCATAAAGGCGGCAGGAGCATTAGTGAGTTCGAAAGACATAACATAAAATTCGAAATGACCATATCTGGTTCGAAAAGCAGATTTAGGGATATCAACTTCCCTAATCTTGAGCTGATGATAACCAGATCGTAAATCAATTTTCGAGAAAACGGTGGCTCCTTGCAATTGATCGAATAATTCGTCAATCCTAGGAAGATGATATTTATCTTTGATCGTCACCTTGTTCGATTGACGTTAGTCTATGCATAGTCGAAGCGATCATCCTTTTTCTTGACGAAAAGAACAGGAGCACCCCACGGAGATGTGCTGGGTCGAATGAATCCCTTATCTAATACTCACTCAGTTGCGTCTTGAGTTCTTTAAGTTCAGCTGGGGACATTCGATAAGGAGGTATTGATATGGGAGTAGTCTCGGCAAGTGTATCAGTGACAAAATCAAGTTCTCGAGCAGGTGGTTGTCCCGGTAAATAATCAGAAAATACCTTAGAGAATTCATTCACAATGGGAATATCGTCTATCTTGGTCGCAGAATGAGATGTGACAACGATCGCATCCAAGAATGCTTCACACCCTTTATGCATTAGTGTGTGAGCCGAGAGCATAGAAATGATAGGGAGTGATGCAGATTGGGGTTCACCTTCAAAAACAAATTCTGGGAATCCAGGCTTGCGGAAAGTAACAACTTTGGCTCGATAATCAATAACTGCATGATAATTAAACAACCAATACATGCCAAGAATGGCATCTAGATCGGTTAGTGGTAAAGGTATCAAGTCGACTTCTAGAGTAAAATTATTAATCAAGATAGGACATCCTTTGAATACCAAGTCTCGACGGATGCGTTCAGCAAGAGGGGTATGAACAACAACTTCAAGTGATAAAGAAGAAGCATGATAAGGTAGACTTGAAGTAAGACTGTCCGAATATAAGATCGATCAGAACCGGGGTCAACATCACATAGATCAAACGGTCTCCAATAAAGACTTAGCCTATAGAAGCAATGAGATATCGGGGCCAAGATAAGAGATTTCAAAGGAAAAATAATAAAAATAATGGAAATGATCTTTAAACTTCTGTACAAAGATAGACCAAGTAATAGTCTCGAGACGATGTCGCTTTAAGATTCTGCCACCATAGATGTGCATTATTGTCCAAAAGTTCCGTTGCAATCACCATACTATGTTAGTCGTCGATCATCAATGCATCAAATTTTTCTATGACTTTCTTTAGCCAAGCACCTGCTTCTGTGGCATCTCTCATGCCTTCGAATGTCGGAGTTCTCATATCGGCGACAACTTTCACCGAATCAGGAAAATAATGTACACTCCTAGATACACTAGATGAAGGTAGAGTTCACTCGCAGTGAAGAGGAACATCATGAGCTCCCAAATAATGAACGAATGACTTATCAAGACCATGGAATAAAATAGAAACCGAACGACTCATCGTAGGTGGTGGGACTCCATATATACGAACATAATCGTAATACATTTGATATTGCTATGATGTCAACATTTTCTCAGCTCATACTTGAGCTGGTGGTTACTCGATAGAGTAATGTGTCCTCGAAAGACAGGAAAACAAATGAACTTGGAGAACCACGAGAAGTGTGTCCCCTAACTCAACCTCAAAATAGAACTGGAGGTGCGACTGGAGTATAATACTTCATCAAAGACAAAGAAGACCGAAGAAAATGGATTCATTGGCAACATCGAAGAAAGAAAGAAAAGGAATACAACAAGGCTCTGATACCATCGAAACTGTCACGCCCCGACCCGCATCGAAGGCGCGACAGCCGCCGCGTTTCTCAATAAACGCAAGGCTCGATGTCAACTCACAGTCCGAAATCAAATCGCACGAAAGAAACGATACTCGATAAAGGAAAATAGATATAGATATCGAAGGAGGCTTTACAATATAAAGTGTCTTGATACATCGGTCAACGAATGAATAATGTACAACATAACCTCCTTCCAAAATATCCCCGCCAATGGATCCTCCAACATAAAAGAAAGATACAATACCAAAGTGGAAGAAGATAGCAGCGGAAAACGATGATCGAAGAATGACGAACCTCCAGGCAAAAGAGATATCAACAACCTAGGAAGAAATATATATAAATGGGGTGAGCAAACCACTAGCTCAGTGAGATGATAATACAGACACACCTTCCGTGCACAGAAGGCGTGTTCTCAACGATGATATCATAGCAAACCAAATATATCGACTACTTCATATTTACAAGGTAAACAGTATCCACCGCTCGTACGAGGAAAATACGACAATAAAAATAAATCATAAAACATATCAAGAACATCGAGAAATAACACGTCATCACATAAACGATGCGTGGGTGGCCGTATCCTCCTCGACCTGAACTCCCCGTCGAGAGTCAGACGAGTCCGTCACCGTACTCTAAACACAATGCCAACGAACAATCGTATCGACTAGACCATGAAAAATCATATCAAATAGATGTGAAATGCATGTCCCACACCGGTGACGTTGGCCGTAATAAATCCTAACGATCACCTTCCAACAACGATGGCGAATGGACAAGTGACATCGTTAGGCCACACTTACCCGGGCTCGCCAAGCCACGGGCTACTAATGCCAGTCTCACTCACCCGAATCGTGGCAGTTCGGGCTACTAATCATATGCCACTCTCACTCACCCGAATCCTGGCTAGTTCGGACTACTAATGTCTCGGAACCGAGTATATGCAATATCAGCAAATCATCGGCATCACAGCCATAACTCCACAAATCAAATCAACAACGTGGAATAGTGACATGCCGTCACGTCACATATCCCTAAAATCATGAATGCAATTCACCAAAGTACATACACGTTCAAATACTTATTAACACCATTCACGAAGCAACATAAACGCCCAAGTTCTCATCAACATAAGGATATGAACATACTATAGCCGGCAAGGCCCACTAATGCATAATCCAACAATAACATATAATCTAGTGAAAACGACATAAAATAACCCATCGCGAGGTTCACACATCCCGCGAAGGGAAGGTGTCCCCGTACTATCAACTCACAGATAAACGCCTAAGCTTCTCCAACGTCTGAAGCTGCTTCCGAGTCCTTTGTCGACGCTCCTTTGCCTAAAATAGGAGATCACGTTTTAACTTCAACATTAGACGAACAAGTGATAATATTCAACGTCTTTTTAACTATAACATAAAACCGATCTTCTGATATCCGAAACTGCCCTGAAACTACTTAAAGATCATCAAAATGGATCATTGGTACTGTCCAAGATCATTTGAACCAGAATCAAAGAGAAATTTCGAAATCATCCACCAATTTGTAGAAAAATTCCTGGTTTGCAACAGGGACTTCAGAAATTCATCAAAAATCGTATAGTTATCGGATTTATTTGATTCCAGCAGCTATGAAAAGCTGAGAAAGTTATATTTCAATATAGACAAGTTTCGGGACCATTGGAATAGTATAGATGGGTTGAAACAGACAATTACAGAGGCAGTAGAAGCAAGGTTCACTGCAACAAGTTCACAAATTCATAACAAATCATAGGGATGTCGGAACGAGCTGATTCAAGCGGCTGTGAAAATCTCCAGAAGTTATATTTCCAAAGAAATCAGTTTTAAAGAATTCGGAGCAGTAGAACTATGTCAAAATCACAGAATTAGGAGACAGTGTACGGATTCGGTTAGAATCACAGCTGAATCTTAAATAATTCACTAAAATTCGTACAAGTGTCGGATTTAGATGATTCAAGTGGCTATGGAAACCTGAAAAAACGTAGCTTTCAACAGAAACAAAGTTCATAAGATTCGGAGAACTGTAGCTAGGTCAAATTAGAAGAAAACAACAACTGCGCACAGAATTCGCTTTTGAAGAGAACAGCTCTATAATGAACTAGAAGAAAGATGGCATCAACGTTGATGACTTAGCGTACCTGAATAAAACTTAATTATAACCAGAGCTGTCCCAGATCAAAGCTTCGAATGCCTCTCTCTTTCTCTCCCTTTTTTGTTTCTCACGTAGCTTCCATGTGAAGAAATGAGAAGATAACAATGAAATGATTTAAATTTAGCAAGAAAGAACTACATGGAATTTGGTTTGGGCTCTAATGAATTGGGCGGTACCATTTATGGAAAAGATAATAAATAAAAATAAAAATTTTGGGCCAAAGTGTTATATCTTTACTGCATATTCCGTTGGCAACTGGTGTTTGAAGACTGAATTCCTCCTTCTAACAGAAACGATTTTACTCTCTAACCTAGGTAATTTTCTAATCTATATATAATATTTATATATGTATGTATAATTCCATGCAGGGGCGGACCCACATAGGGGCTCGGGGGGTCCATTGACCCCCCGGCCGCCGGGATGAACGGGCATATATATATATAATATATATATATATATATACCTTAAATCATGTTGTCTAAATTTGGTGTCTCGAGGAAGAAGATGAGAAGTTAGGGTTTTACTTCAGGTATTTTTATTGATGTTTGTTGGGCTTTTCAATACCGTGGCCCATTTTTTAAGTAGAAAATAACATTATGAAGCCCATTACATAAAGATATTTAAAAAGTTACATAAAGATATTTAAAAAGTTACATAAAGTTTAAAAAGAAAAAAGAGTGGCGAGACTAAGGACACTACGAGTTTGTAGGTTTCTTCATCTTTTTCATGTTAGTTATTTAACAATTTGAAATGTTTATTGGCTAAAGTACGCTATACCCCCATGTGGTTTTACCGAAATGCACGATAGTACCATATGGTTTTTTTATTACACGAAACTCCCATATGGTTTTGGAAACATAGCACCTTACCCCCGGGCAGCAAATCCTGCCCGAGAATGCAGTACACGCGCTGTTAATGAGGGTAGGATAGACTCTGGACACGTTTTTTGGGGATCAATGACCAAAATAACCTCAATTACTCATCTTCTTCTCAACACCAACCCTCGACGCATTAGAAGCCATTTTCAGACATATCGAACACAAGGAAAATTAGTGCTTTCGCGATTGATGCTTTGAGTTAGGAAACTGAAGTTTGAGCTCGAGTCAACATAGTTTAGCTGCCTTGAAGTGAGTTGGGCTTACATTCCTGCACATTTCCTCTCGTTCTGGTACTGAATGCTCGATTTGGATTTTTTTTAATTATGCTATTAATGTTTTCTTTTGGCCTTTAAGCTGCACTTTATAATTCATGTCTCGTAATTGTGCGTTTGTAGGATGTATTCTACTTCGAAAAATCCCGTCCAAAGATACAAAAATCACTTGTACAAATGTGGTATAGTGGCTGCGGTTAGAGTTGTTGGCTCGACGAAAGCCACGAAAGGTAGATTATTTTGCAATTGCAGGAGCGGAGATTGTGATTTCTTCATGTGGTTGAGCCCGATAGATAACAACATTGAAGATGATACGTTTGACAGTGAAGATGTGCAGTCGAGAAGCTACAATATATAACACAGAGCATATTGGCGACCTAATTGATATGTGTGACGAGTTGACGAAAAGAGTTGGAATGCTAGAAAGCAACACAAGAATGTTGAAGTACAACTTTGTTGTATTTGTGATGCTGATTTTTGTGATGCTTTTCAAGTAGCAAGTTTGTGTGATTGCTTTGTCGTGTGTGTAAGTGGTAGTAATTTTCAATGAGACGTGTATTTGATCCTTATGTATTTGAATCATTATGTCAAACAAAAGACTGTTGTTTTGTGCTCTTGTAATCACCAGAACAAAATATGTCAAAAACCAATTGTCATTAATAACAGAACATGTATTTGATCCAAAACAGAACATGTCAAAACAACATTCAAAACATCAGTCATTAATAACTAGTCTTAGATAGACCAAACACCAACTGATCCAACATATAACACCAACAAAATATGTCAAACAAAACAGCCAAAACAAAGGCTGTCATACTTCCAAACTGAACATTCCAAAACAACCACCTAATTTGCCTTGTCTTTAGGTCACTTTGTAGGTTTAGTTCTTGGCTTGCACGACACTTGAACACTTCTTAACAAACTTGAGGCTGTTGGTTTGCACAATCTCTTGAATGCCCTAGTACTACCAGTTGCAGATTCTCCCTTTCTTTTTGAGATGTTTGAAGAAGTCGAAGCTGATGTCTTATGCTTTCTTGGGGCCTTTGGACGAACATCTGGATTGGTACTGGAATCCTGTGCCATAATTTGAAATGTGAGTTAATATGTTAATTTTAGATTAAAGTGCTGCTTATATGATATACCTGTGTTGGAATTGCTTGTTCTGGAGCAGAAAATTGAGCAGTTTCAACTGGAACAGATTGTGAAGCAGCAAATGGAGCAGTTTCTGAAGCATTTGGAGCAGTTTCTGGAGCAGCAAATTGTTCAGTTTCAACTGGAGCAGATTGTGAAGCAGTAAATGAAGCAGTTTCAATTGGAGCAGATTCAGGAACATTTGGAGCTGATTCTGAAGCAGTTGGTGGAGCTCTTGGAACATCACTTGAAGGCTACACGAAGAATATGACATCATGAGTTATGGAAATGAGTAATTATACAAAAAGTTGAATACATTACCTTGTAGTATTTTGAATTGGGATGTGGCTGACTTCTACATTTTCTTCTGTTGTGTCCTTGTTGTAAACATATTGCACAAGTCACCTTCAAACCTTTTCTAGTTGATGCCGCTTGTTGATCATTTCCATCCGGTCTTCTTTTCTTTTTGGGTCTTCCTGTTCTGATTTTCACATTTGGTGGGGCCACTGCACCTAATGGAGACACTTCAAACTCATGCATCCCAGGGACTGGTGAGATGTGATGATCATAGACCTTCATATATGCCTCTTTGCTGAAAATTGCATCAATGTAAGGCTTATACTCGCAGCGATGAAGGTCTAAACATGTAATAGCATGACAACATGGGTACCCAACCATCTGCCACATTCCACACGTACACCTCCTTTCATTTAAATGTACCACATGATTCTGATCCCAATGCATAACCTCAAACTCTTCATCACCTGCCCAGGTAGCAAAACAATTCTCACTCTTCTTCCTTTCAATCTCAACTTTCTTAAGAACGTTAGGACAAACTTCTTTGTCCCACTTCAGCATCCCTTCTCTCTTACTCTGGATTCTGGACATGCATTTCTTTCTAATCCATTCCATCATCTCAATAATAGGCAAATCCCTTGCAGGGAGAATGTAATGATTGAAGCACTCACTGATATTGTTCACAAGCACATCACACTTAGTGGTGGTTGGAAAATAGCTTCTTGCCCACTGATGTGTTGGTATCTCAGACAGTCATTCATAAGCTAATTTATCATCATCTGCCTTGGGGGGGTATCTGGTCCGAATATCAAGCATGATATTCTTGTGATCATTCAAATTATAAGTAGATGCTGCCTTCCAAAATAGTTTCTTCAATTCCAGCCCTTAAACTTAGCTTTGAAATTGTTGTACATATGTCGTAAGCAAAACCTATGCTCAGAATATGGAGAAAGCCTTGCAATTGCATCAATCAAACCCTTTTGCCTATCACTTATAAAGGCAAGATTTGCCACAGAAGCATCACCTATATCTCTCAACAGCAAGTGTAGAAACCATTCTCAAGTTTTCCCCTTTTCAATCTCAACAAAGGCCCAAGCTAGTGGATAAATATTATTATTTCCATCCATAGCCACATCACTTAGTAACTGTCCTTTGAATACCCCCTTTAAAAAGCATCCAGCCAACCCAATTATTGGCCTACAACCAGCTTTAAAGCCATCAATCAAAGGCTTCAAACAATAGTAAAATCTTTGCAGAACTGATGGATCTTCCTCCCTCACCACATAAGAATACAAGAACTACCACTATTGTACTTAAATACAGTAGCACAATAGTCATAGAGTCTTGTGTATTGCACCCTCACATCTCCCTTAATCAACTCAATAGCATGTTTTTTTGCCCTATACACTTTGAATGTACTCACATCAACCTTCACATCCCTCCTAATCTTCCTCTTTAGTGACAGTAAGTCCTCATTGGGATTGTCCCGCACATAATTCATAATCCTCTTCCCAAGATACTTATAGTCTGCCATGGAATTAATGGTACGATGTGAACATTTGTGAGCTCCTCTGTGTGATTTAACCATCCATTCAGTTCCCCTCAATACTGGTAAAGCATGCAACCTCCAGTCACATCCATATTTGCAAATTACTGTCACCTTCATCTTTTCATTCTTCATAAATTTCAAGTCCAACCTTCTCTTAAGTGTCCAATCCTTCAAGGCTGCCTTAAATGATTCTCTATTTGGAAAACGAAGCACAACAGTCAACTCATTCTCACCCATATCTGTTGTCTCATCCCATTCTGGATGAGTTGTACCATATTCACCATCTGATTCTACCATCTCCCTCTCCAACTCTTCATAAGCTTCTTCATCATTGTCAGTGTACCAATCTTCTTGGTTGCGGATATTTTCTTCCTTATTTGTACTTTGTTGCTGTCTTTTTTGTCTAATCTGGACTTCATCTTCAGATTCATCTTCTTCCATGCCTTCCTCAACCACAAAGTCTTCATCTTCAGAATCAGTTGCAGTAGACAGACCTTCCTCAAATACAAAGTCACCATCCTCATTATCACCCTCAGCTTCTGCATCATTATTTTCAGCCTCACCCGCAGCCTCAGAAGAGCCCTCTGCAACCTCATTTTCAGGCCCACCCTCAGCCTCATAATCACCATCTGCAACCTCATTTTCAAGCTCACCCTCAGCCTCATAATCACCATCTGCAACCTCATTTTCAGCCTCTCGCTCAGCCTCATGAGAGTCATCTGCAACCTCATTTTCAGCCTCTGGCTCAGCTTCATGAGAGCCATCTGCATTATTTTCAGTATCTGCCTCATTTCCATTAACTGCATTCTGCCACCAAGGTTAACAGAATCCCAAAAACTATCTGAATCACCATTATTTTCACTTGGTTGACCCTCAGCCACACCCTCATTTTTCAATCTAACATCTTCACCAGAAACACCATCAGATAAGGTATAAGTTAGGAGGGGCACCTCCTCATTCGGATTAGATAATCTCCTACCATAACTGTCAGTAGCATCAAGAAAACCAGCCAACTCTTCAACATAAATATGAATGACACTCTCATTTTTATGTTCATTGATCACATCCCTAATATCCTTGTCGGATTTTATCACCCTAAGACCAGTATCCATACTCTCACCAGGCAAGTAGTAATAAAACTGGATATTACTACATTTACCCCCTGCGTGTGTGTAAAAATAGTACAAAGTCCCCAGAAAAAATCTATCCTTATCGACACCCTTAAATAATACCTTCAATCCCCCAAAATACCTCACTGTAAGAAGCCATTCAATCCTACCTTCGACCCATAAAAAGATGTTGCAGTAGAATCCGTCATTTTTTCCTAAGAACCACCGACTCCTGGAAACGACCTTCACTCTGTAGATTTCGGCACCTTTGACGAAGTCGCTGAGGATGCACCAGCTGAGGATGTGTATAGATTAGTGGAGGATGTGTATAGATTATTGTCAGAATAAGGAATTTGGGTTGGGAACTAGGGTTCGAACTGTGACGAAGAATGAGTTGTGTTATTTGTCAAATGTGATTTGTCTGTGTTAAATTAACAAGGGTATAATGGGAATTCTACGTTTTGTCTGCCCGTTAGACTTAATTTGACCGAAGAGGGAGCGTGTGCAAAATTAAACAAACCACGAGGGTGTTTCATGCAGTTTCTAAACCATAGGGGTTTCTGTGCATTTTTATTAAACCACATGGGGGTTTTATGCTATTTAGCCATGTTTATTTATCCCATCATGTATATGTTCTTTCTTTGATTATTAATTATGTATTATGATAGTTTTATAGTTCAAATTATTTAGATTTCATATTTGGTTTCAATATTTTAGAGTATATACCGTTTAAAATGCTTCTTGATGTTTGCTTGCATTTTATATTAAACTTTTCTTAATAATCTTTACTGATTCTGAATATTTATAAAATGTTAGCTATATTCCTTATGATTATATATAAATGCAAAATTAGATATTAAAAAAAAAGAACTCAAAATATATCTTCAAAATTCGGAACATCTTTATCAAATAAGATTAGTCCAAATGAGGATCAAAGCGTTAAGAAAGATAATGGATGTCAATTTATTGGATATATTATTGCCGATCTGGCATTACGTAAACTGATAATTTTAACATGAACTATATATGCTATATATATTGTAATATATTTTTTTATTTTTCATGGTAAGAAAAAAATTATAACGGAGCCCACCCGACTGTAAAATCCTGGGTCCGCCTCTGATTCCATGACTTATATATAATATATATATATATTTGTAGATGAATATTTGGCCCTTAAACAGCCAACTTAAAAGATACAGATATAATTAGAGATTAACTGCTTGCTGGAGCGATTCTATCTTTTTGGTCGGTATTTGGTAAAACTTCAGCTATGTTAGAATAAAAAAGCAAACTACAGTATTTGGTCAGTATTTGGTAAAACTTCAGCTATGTTAAAACTTCAGCTCTATTCAAATTTTGCGACAGTATAGAAAGAATAAAAAAAGCAAACTACATCGTGACCTCGCCGAAATCCCGTCGCAGAGCCACCTCGAACCGCCTACGCCAACACCTCCACGAGCCGCCCAGCGCCACCACCTCGCACCGCTACGCCTACGCCTACACCTCCACGAGCAGCCCAACGCCACCAACTTGCACCGCCTACGCTTACACCTCCACGGGCCGACCAACGCCACCACCTCGCACCGCCCACGCCCACACCTCCACGGGACCGACCAGCACCACCACCTCGCACCGCCCATGCCCACACCTCCACGGGCCGACCAGCGCCACCACCTTGCACCGCCCACGCCCACACTGTTAAACGAGGCCTCAAGCCTCGATGCATTCTTTGGGCTCTGAATATTTCTTGGATCAAATACTTTTTTGGGCTTTTTAACCATTGTTGAACCCTTTTTTGTTCATGGCCCAGCCCAACACTCAAAACCCTTCTAATGCACAAAATGAAGCCTTAGCTTAGGGATGTCAACGGGGCATGGCGGGGACGTCCCCGCGTCTACGGGGAATCCCCGTCCCCGTCTCCGCCAAGTAAACGGTGGCGAAATCGTCCCCATCCCCGTCCCCGCGGGGATCCCCGTCCCGCGAAATATTTTTTTAAAAAAATATTATTATATTATAATATGTAAATTAAATATATTATTTAAATTATATTTTAAATATTATATATTATAATAATATAAATTAGGTAAAATAAATATTATTTATATTATAAATTGAATATTATATATATTATTTAAATATTATATATACTATAACAATATCGGGGAACGGGACGGAGATCCCCGCAGAACGGGGATCCTCGCAGGGCGGGGACGTCCCCGCCAACGGGAAGAGATGTTCCCCGTCCCGTCCCGCGGGGATAAAAAAATGGGAATTCCCTGCCACATTGATATCCCTACCCTAGCTGCAATTTCTCTCGGACTTACCTCTACAAAATATATGCCATCATTGATTTTTTCATCTGATCGATCATCTTATCTCTCTCAACAGTTCCAGGGTTTCTCCATTTTTTGTCTCAGCTTTAATCTTCTTTCATTAACACATACGACATCGATATCTAGTGGCCTTTTGTGAGTCGATAGTCGCTGGTTTTACTACAGAGAATCTGCCACGCTCGAAATCCAAAGCTATATTCTCGAACAGATAAGTTTTAAGTTGGTCTGTGTTTTGTATGTCTACAAGTCTTGTGTTTGTAGATCCGTGCTAGATCTTGATTCTGTATTTTAGATACGGTTGCTGCTGTTTCAGATCTTGAAGATTCATGCTGCGTTTGATCAGTTTCGTTTCTTAACACCTCCACCGGCCGCCCATGACCACCATCCTGCACTGCCTCGCCGTATACACCACCATCAGAAAAAAATATAAAATATAAAAAAAGCTTTAGAGAGAGAGAGGCGTTGGTGAGGAAAATGAGAGAGGCGTGGGTTAGGTTTATGTATAGAAGATGAAAAGTGGGTTGGGTTATCTTTATGTGTAGAAGATGAAAAGATAGCATTGGGTTTTGTGTAGAATTAAATGATATGATTTGTAATAAAAATTAATTTGTCTATGCCAACATCGACGAAACACCCTAAAATGTCATTTGTCTGAAGCTTTCACTGTCAGCACAATGTCCTCAACAATTATTCAACCTCGTTCCTCCCTTAGTAGCTTCTACGGGCGAAGACTTTCAAGAACTCCATCGCCACCACTTGCGTCAAACGTCTTCAAAATCTCACATTTCAAGCTAAACCTCAGGAATCTTCAGCTCCAGCAGAAACCCATTTGCGTGGTCTCGCCCAAGACCCATCAGATTCGAAGGCCGAGATTGAAACTTCTGTGCGCCAATGCGTCGAACACGTCGACTTCAAAGGAAAAGAGCTGGGTCGAATCAGTTAGCGAGGCTGTGTCAACTGCATTTCCAGTTTGGGTGGCTCTCGGCTGCTTATTAGGACTGTTGAGGCCTGGGTCTTTCAATTGGGTGAGTCCCAAATGGACTGTGATGGGCATCACGGTCACCATGCTTGGGATGGGCATGACACTGACTTTTGATGATCTGAGAGGTGCTTTGGCAATGCCCAAGGAGCTGTTGGCTGGCTTCGTTTTGCAGTACTCGGTAAACTATGGTGGATAAGAACGCTACCTTTAGTAAATTATGAGTTTTAGTATTGTTTGTGTCTGCGGGCTGTTTTTTTTTTTTTTTTTTTTGGGTGTAAAGATTGTTCTTTTTCTAATTTTCGTATTAGGGAAAAATGAAGTGGGTTATGGTGAGCACAACTGTTTGTTTTTGCATTAGAAAACTAAAGCCCAATTTATTGCTTCTTCTGCACCAATAATCCCTACACCTTTAACTCTTTCAAAAAAAAATAGGATTCCTTGGAGTACATTGAATGTACAGAAATGACAATAACAGAGCTTCTCGTATTTGTATTAACTGCTACTCTAGGAGGAATGTTTTTATGTGGTTATATACGAAATTGTTAGGGATAGAGATACTTTGGCCAAAACGTGCATTTAGTCATACATTTATCAACAAATTTTGGTGGAAAGTTTGATTATATGTTGATAATGTTGCGCGCTTTTTACTGAAAGTTTGGACGGTAAAGATTAATGGTGTCAGGTCATGCCATTATCTGGATTTGCGGTGAGCAAGCTCTTAAATTTGCCATCTTATTACGCCGCTGGTTTGATTTTAGTTGGATGCTGTCCCGGTGGTATGTGATCTTGATATGTATTCCTTTATATGTTTTTCGTAAACCTTTTTTATGTAAAAATCAGTCTTTTTTATTGCATCCTTTCAGGAACGGCCAGTAATATAGTCACATACATTGCACGGTATGTTGCTTTATCCATCTTCGAATTAAAAGCAACCATCTGCTTAATGATTTGCATTCTTCAGCGGCAATGTCGCTTTATCTGTGTTGATGACTGCTGCAAGTACCCTCTCTGCCGTGGTAGGTATCTCCTTGCAGGCTTGATTTATAAGAAGAGTAGCCTCAACTACTTGTATACTTTTGACGGGTTTTAATGGTTTTCTAACCTCAATCTGGGATTATAATCTTGACATTTATGAAACCATATCTCAGTTTACTCTTAATGCTTCATCACAGCTAATGACCCCTTTCCTCACTGCGAAGCTTGCTGGGCAATACGTCAATGTAGATGCCATGGGTCTGTTCATGTCGACATTGCAGGTTGGTTTTTTCCCTTTCTTCTTAACAAAATTTCACGGTCACTCTCGAACATTATATATATATATAATATATATATATATATATCTTATAGGTCGTGCTTCTCCCAGTTCTAGCCGGGGCGTTCCTCAATCAATATTTCCCGAGCCTCGTCAGGATTGTTACTCCCATAATGCCACCTATTGCTGTGTTGACCGTTGCTGTCCTGTGTGGAAACGCAATTGCTCAGAGTTCTTCAGCTATACTGATGTCTGGTCAACAAGTGGTGATAGCAGTCGCCCTTCTTCATGCTTCTGGTTTTTTCTTCGGGTACTTCCTCTCGAGGATGCTTAGGCTCGATGTTTCTTCCTCAAGAACAATTTCCATCGAGGTTGGCATGCAGGTAAGTAGTACCTTATATACTGAAACCATCTACTACTCCATTTACCCTCATTTGACTGACTATAAAGAAAACCAAAATCTGATATTTTCGTCGGTTTGTTTTTTTGTGTTATAGAACTCAGTCCTCGGGGTTGTGCTCGCAACTCAACATTTTGGAAATCCATTGACGGCAGTCCCTTGTGCTGTTTCTAGCGTGTGCCACTCCATCTTCGGGAGTGCACTGGCTGGAATTTGGAGACGAAGCATACCCGATAAAGCTGCCACAAGAGACATACTTGTAGAGCAGAGCAAGCCGGAGATGGACACGATTGATTAGAACCTCTGTTTTTTCTCTTGTACTGGCTCTTACCTCATGTATTGGTATGCTTTGTATGTGTCTGAAGTATTTTGGAGATGAAATTTTGTGTTTCTTCTTTAGTTCAAATGCTTGTAAGTTCAGGGCAGCAAAGAAGATGATTTTAATTAACTCAAAAATATATTTATAAATCAATGAGGAGACAATGACATCATCCAGTACAGACAGCTAAACAAGAAGACAACTAAAAACAAAAACAAAACTAAACTAAAACACCACCACTGTGGCTTTCACTGATACCGTGACAGCTGTAACATTCACGACTAGCGAATTTCGACCGGCCAACACCATGCCGCTGAATGATCCAAAATGCCACTCTTTGTTGTTGTTGTTGTTCTTCTTCTTCTTCTTCATCTTTTTTCGCATCAAAGTGCACAACTGCACCTGCCCTTTTAATGAATTCGAAGATTGATTCTGATGAAATTCTATTCCATTTTTCTTCCATACTATGTGAGCCCTATCTGAATCGCACCGGCCTCTCGATGAGCAACAACAGCACCACGGGACACCACTAACTGAGATTGAGCATGCAGCAGCTTCGCATCAATCGTGATCTGAGCGTTGTTCATTACGTTTGCTTTAGCTTGCGCTTGGCTGTACATATTACCATTTACGTTGCTGGTTGATTGTTTGACAGTAGAGAATTCTTTCTCAGGTTCTGTCCAATGCTTTTCTTGGTTCTTGTTGGAGCTGGCTGGTAAGTGTGAGTGTGGTTGAGGAAGAATAGTGCTGTTTTGGACGTGAGCTTTTCCGTTGTGAGAGGAGTTGTTTGCATATCGGACAACGTCGTAAGGTAGAACGGGTCCCACCACCGTTCCTTGTTTGGCTGCAGCATAATAAGGAAGCTCATGAGGAAAGGGAAAATGGGTCATTGAGGGGAACTAGACTACTTTAATGATCTGAAAAATATAAAATTTAGTGCAATCAGATGAATCACTTTGAAAAATTTATTCTATGAAGCTATTTGCTCCAAAGAAAGAATTGATGAAAACAAGCAATATTTCAATACCATTAGGCAATCGTGATGGTGCCTGCAAAACCTTTGATGCAGTACTCGAAATGTTATCCGTGTATTTATGTCTGGGGAATGCTTGTCCTAAAATCTGACCATTATCAACTGAAGAAACACTGGTCTGTGTTTTCGGTAGAATCGTACTAGAATTAACAGTTGACCTGCATAAATAAGTATGTAATGGGTACTTAGCTAAATGAATAGTCTTTTTTAGTTAAATTGATCACAAAAAAAAACCTTAAAAACATCGAACCTTGGAAGAGATACGTGTTTCCTCTCCAGAGGAATCACGGGTCCATTTGTTGCAATATTTTCTTCCAGATATGTGAACTGCTTCTTGAAATGGCCAACGGCACTTTATAAAGAATGGGAAACATGAAAATGATGTAAGAAAGAAAGATAAGAAGTTAGAGTAGAGCAATGATATGTTAGAATGATTCAGATTGAAACCTGGGATAAAGGTAACTTGAGCCACCATTTCCAGCCATATAATCCTTTAATAACTGAGGATGGTATTCCAATATTTCACGAAATAGTAATTCTCTGACGTCTTCTTTCGTCACCTTTCTTCTCTCAAACTCGAATTCCAACTTTGGTATCGGTTGACAAGAGGGTTCTCTCTCGATTTTAGCCAGCCCCTTAAAGTATGGGTCAGCTAAAGCCTGATAATTTAACGATAGAAGACGGAATTCGTAAGGAAAGAAACAAATACAAATGGTTATTACACAAAACTATTGAGATTATACAAATCCAACAGACGCTAAATCAACGAAGGCAATTTAGTAATATACGACCACTACCTCTTCGGCACTTGGACGATCCTTTGGGTCAAATGCTAACAGCCTTTGCAATAATTTGAGGGCCATAGGATCTGTATTCCGAAACTTCTCAGACAATGGCACGGGACTCTTCTTCCTCATTTCCATCAAATACTTTCTTGCCTTCTCGTTGCGTACCTACACACAAAAAATATATAAGCCAACTCTAGCATTCCACTTGATCGAAAAGATCGTTTTGAAAACTCCAATGAAGACACAGAAAGTTTCATACTCCTGAAATGGTCTCAGATGAAGGCGTCCCCAGAAGATCGGTAATAAGATCCAGTTGATGCACCACACTTTTACCAGGAAACAACGTTTTTCCTGTTAAAACTTCTGCAAAGATGCAGCCTATGCTCCAGATGTCAATGGCCGGTGTGTACTGCAAAAGAAAGAAGGTTTGTATGTTAGTGGGAAGCAGAGTAGATACAGAGCAATAGGACCATTATATGGTGCAACATGACACAATTACCTCTGTAGAATATCAACTTCAAGTAGAGTTCAATTGTGCTCCCTGAGGAAGAACTATTTTAATCTAAAAGTACTACTTATTTGACACATGTAATAAAATGTGTGTGTGTGTGTGGGTATGTGTCAGCTATGATAAGCCCCAAAACTGAACTAAAACGTATAGAGGCTCTATATCTCACAACCAACGAGCCAAAAGAACAAGCAGATTACAACCAATACGTAATTTGAGACGATCACAGCATAGGATAGGAGATCTAGGAATGTATGGTTTTCCTTAAAATGCTTATCCAAAAAAAAATTGCAAATTTCACAAAGCAGAGAATTTAAAGAAGCAAACTTTTAATTAAGCATTTATTATAGACAAGGAAAAAGATCAACATGATGGAAACAAATCCTCACCTTGGAGAAGAAAGAGCCACAGAGCTCTGGAGCTCTATACCATCTTGTCGCAACATAATCCTGCGGGTAAGAAAATATTAGGTAATTGGTAGCAGTGATAGCTCAACTACAAAATAAAAAGCATCAAAATCATGCAGTTTTATCAAAAGTACAGCACTATACTAAGCGCAAGAAATTACCGTCCAAAATACTGTTGAAGGAGTGTCATTGAAAGCCACCCTTGCAAGACCGAAATCACAAATTTTAAGTTTGCAATTGGCATTTGCCAGAATATTTTTTGGTTTGAGATCCCTATGATACACATTGGCTGAAAGAAAATAACATAGGGTTACAAAATTGCTGTTATATCACAAGAAGAAGAAATAATCAGCCAAAGAAAAATCATCAAATAGTTATAATTTCAAACAACCTGTATGCATATATTTAAGCGCCCGTAGCATCTGATAAAGAAAAAATCTGTGATGTTCGTGTGTCAAATCATCATTAGCCTTTATCACTTGATGAAGATCAGACTCCATAAGCTCAAAGACAACATAAATGTCTTTGAAGTCTCGCCTAGAAGGTGGCATCATAATCCGCTTAATCTCTACTATATCGGGATGCCTTAGAAGTCGCAGCAACTTTACCTCCCTTAAAATACGGATAGCATCAGACATGTGCTCAAATACGTCTGTGATTTTCTTTATAGCCACCTTTTCACCAGTATGCGTGTCAATGGCAGCACAAACAACTCCATAACTTCCTTTTCCAATGATCTCTAATATCTTGTATCGATTAGCATCTCCATACTCTGTGAAAAAATCCTTCTCCTTTGGAATCTGCAAAATGGTTTTGAAATTATTTGACCATATTTGCAGGTATAGCAACTCAGTCTCCAAACATCAGTAATGTTTCAAAAGGACACATTAAAACCCTTAATTGAAGCATGATCTTCGACGTATTCAACATCGGTAAGTAGAGAGAGAACAAATCAGAAGAAAATTCAGATTAAAAAACCCAGCAAAATGCCCCGAAAACAAGGTTCTTTAAGTAAATATTTTAGCACAATCCTCAGGAACCAAAGAAAAAAAAATTGATGACATGTCCACCTAAAACCCCATAAATGCATATGCAAATCGAATTAATGGAAAGGAAACAATATCACTCAGAAATCAGCTGCAAATAAGTTCAACTTCCAATTAACACGCAAATAGCTCTTTCACCGTAAACATCAAAGAAGAAGGGAAGAAAAAACACATCACTACATACCAATACCTTCTTTCTCTGATCTTGCTGCATACTTCCTATTTTCTGAAAAACTCAACAACAAAAGCACGACGCTTCTTCAGGTGAGAGAGAGAGAGAGAGAGAGAGAAACGTTGAGCGTTGGATTTTATAGGAAGAGAAAATCGTTTCAACTGTGGATCTTCGTTATTATTAATATTATGCACAATGTACATATATAAATATATATATATATATCATATAAAACTATGAAATAATTAATTTATTTTTTAAAGGGTAACATTTGAGGTCCCATCCTTAAAATCAACGTTATAATCACTAAGTAAAGCATAGCCATAGACAGTGCACTGTGCACAAGAGATGATGACACAATTATACAATAAATAGATCGAACATCGAAGCCATTACAGACCATTCAAATATTTGAATATATTATATATTTGGATTTTACTTAAGTGTCACATCTCTTTCAGATTTATATGATATATGAAAAAGTTGCATTGGATGGTTCTCCCACGAGCCATTTATTTAAGGGAATCATAGTTCCATTAAATTATTTTTCGAGCCTTTTTGTATTATTATTTGATATTTGATATTATTGATCCAGTTGGTATCATTATTCAGCACAAAAAAAAACAAAACAAAACAAAATATTCCATCCGTAAAAATAGTAAAGATATTATGGGCACAAAGGTACAAATATTCCTTCAACAGTACGATCACGATGACTTGCAACTTCTTGTGAAAATATAGAAAATATAATCACGTGTAAATACTCGAATTTAAGGTAATAAAATTATCCATGTCGACGCATATATTAAGTTTTGGCTAAATTATACATATAAGACGTAGTAGCTTATAATTATGAATGAACATGGTTGTTTCCCTTTATCAAGGGCCATTTTTAATGGCTTCATTTCGATGCATTAGATGAGACCTATCCACTGACCAATAAATGCAATTTTGATTTTATTAATTAATATTATGTATATTCAACATGGCTTATTCTTGATTAAATTATTAATTATCCCTATGGTAGTTGTCCCACGAGAGATCACTATGACCCAATTCGTAAATAAGTCTTTACTTACACACCTTTTGTCTTTCCCAACCTTTACAACTTGCAAAGCCAATATGACTAGTCAACTCAATTCTAAAGCATTTTCTATCCGTATATATACATATGCAATTTTTTATTATTTTGTATAAATACTATATTATTATGAAATAATTAAATGTGGATGTTTTAAATAATAATATTAGTTAAATTATTGATGATTTGGAAGTATTGTATTAAATGATGATAATATGATAAGATGATATGATGAGGTGTTTAATTGAAGAGTTTGTATTTTATTGTGAAGTTTGTAATTGTAATTAATGTAATTAGTTGTAATAGTGAATTTTTAGTAGTATAAATAGGTGATTAGAGTTCATTGTAAATCACACCAAGTATTGAAATACTTAATCTCTCTCTCTTTATTATTATAAGCTATATTATCATTATAATCTTAATATAAGTATAATTATAATAAAGTAATCTTAATATAATATTAATCACAATTAATATTTTTATAACACGTTATCAGCACGACCGCTCTCCGTCGTCAAGATCAAAATCCGTCGAAGATCTCGTACGAGTTTAGTCGAGGTATGGTAATTTAATTTTTAATTTATACTAATCATATATTAATTGTGATTAATTTAAAAATATATGTTATAAAAGTATAATTTAAAAGTTTTATAACTAAACGCCATAGCTCGAGTGGTTTCGCGGAATACCGTCATTAAAATTGATGGAAGGTCCAGATTTCGATTCCCCATAGTGGCGTGTGGATTTTTTTTAAACATGATTTACGATTCAAGTTTTTTTTTGTTTATGCACGTACACAACACTAAAAGCCCACGATGTCTTGCGGTTATCCCCACCTCAGTAGCGGCATATTATTGATTTTTTTATTGAACAATCTTGAAATAATTATTGGACCGAATAGTTTTGGACAATGGACAAATTTTATTACTGCAACCTTATTGGAGCTTGGACAATAATTATGAAATAATAAAGAACGGGTTTTATGAAACAATACATATATTTTATCATTGATTTATATGTTATCTGATTATTATGTTCTTTTTCATCTTATAGAATCATGTCGTTTTATACAAAGATGGATCTTCTGTTGCTTACTTTATTTACGGTGATCATTACGGCTATGTGGATATTATTTTTACCAATATTTTTAAAATATAATTATTAATTATAATTTTTCTTTAATATTATAATTACTGAAATATATTTTATTTTGAAGGATGACGCTTTGTCCGATATTTGATCTATTACTTATGTTTATTATTACGGCGACAGTTATTTGGATGTGGATATCGTTTTGGCTTTTTTAATTAAATAATTAGTTTTTTAATTTTTATTTATAAAATAAGTTAAAAAAAATACTTATTAATAAAATAAGTATTTTCGTATGTTAGACATACGAGTTATAACTCGTATGTTGGAAATACGAGTTATAACTCGTAACTCTGACATACGAGTTATAACTCGTATCTCTAAGATACGAGTTAGATCTATTATACCAGGCCGCGACGAACAGACGACGAACGACGCAGACGAAGACGGCGACGGTGCAAGGCGAACGGCGACGGCGACGGTGCAAGGCGAACGGCGACGGTGCAAGACGAGAGTAACTCGTAGCTAATAGGTACGGGTTAGTTTTTTTGTGATTGTATTAGGATTATTTTGTTGATTTCGTATGAAATTGTTGGGATTATTTATTGATTTCGAAGAATTGATGAATGTATTGTTGAGGATAATTTGTGTCGAAATTATTCGTAGAATTAAGAATATTTGTGTTGGAATTAACGCGTGTTTTTGTCGTTCGTATTCATTGGATTTATTGGTGTTTTTATTGATGTTTTTGTCGTTCGTTTGCGTTGTGTAAGGCCTAGAATATCCAACTAAACATTATTAAAACGAGTTTACCACGATTTTATGATCGGAAGAATGAAAGCTCGTGGGGTGCTTGTGTGTTCTTGAGAGGTTGGGGGCTCACTTTGATTTTCACACAATACACTCTTTATTATGTGTTAGGGTTTTAGTATTTATACCACAAGTTGGTATATAATACTTGGGCCCCTAACAAAGCCCAATTACACTAAGCCTCTTATAAAGAGAATCTTTATAAATAAACTACAAAGATAATTCTAATTAATTGAACACAATAAAATATTCCTAACAATCTCCCCCTTTGTGTTCAATCTTCAATTTGGTCTGGATTATCTTTGCGGGGCTTAGTGCACTTGTCTGGGTCCTAAAGGAATTTCCTCCTTGTCTTGTCTTTTGACCTCTTCTTTAAGAGATCTTCATGCTCACCGTGTCTTGATCCTCGCTTCTCGGCACCGGGTCTTCTTAATCTTCTTTGTAAGCTCGACTCGTAAATGCCGAAAGGGATTTGAAGTCGCTTGCCGGATTTCTTCTTTTTGTGTTCGATCTCTCCTTTCGATAATAGCGCAACTCCCCCTACTTTTGGTCAACCTTATGTTGGGATTGGGAAGTTCTCTTTGAAATTTGGAGAGACGCACACGAGGCAGCAACTTCGATCTTTGTAGTCCATGGTGTTCGCTTGATTATTTGACGACGCTTGAGGATTTAGCGTTTCTGATCTATCTTGCACTTTCGTCGTGGTGTTGCTCCCATTTTGCTTTAGTACTACTCCCCCTCATGAAGATCGAGTTGGGAAGATCGCCATGCGATGGGTAAAAATGAGGCATTATCTTTGGCAAGAAGATCACGTCGTCGGGACATGAGGATGGCGTTGGTAGGAACTCAGGTTAGGTAATAACCTGACGTAGCCACTAAGGCAGTCGTCAAGTCTTCTCCAATCTTCTTCTTCTCGGCGCCGGATTCGTCTTCTTCGAAGGAAGTTGTCTGGTTCGGCCTCGAGGAAACTTGTCTGGCTCCGGAAGAAGGTACGCGTGGGGTGTTAGGCTCCTTTGGAATGTTACATTCAAGTGCAGGGGAGCCCGACTTCAGAGTGGTGAGCGCGGCGGAGATTGGTGGGTAGTCCGACCTGTTTGTTTATGCGTGTCCCCTTCTCCCCCTCATGGCGATTCGTGTTAATGAGATCGGCATGCTTGTGTAGGAAGATTAGGAGGACACAAACGACGGGTCGGTGATGGTAATAACCAGACGGAGCCACAAAGGCAATCCATCGTGTAAGAAACCGGGGTCACGAAGACTTCCCGTTAACATCGATCTAGGAGCTATGCTCGTAGACGATGGCCTTAAACCGTTGTTGCTTTGATGTTGCAACGGCAGGACTTCCTTCCGATCCTCGAATCATGTTGAAGCAAGACATGTCTACGGAAGTTCTACCTTGATCACAAAAATCAGGTGTTTAAAAGTGTATGTGTCCTAGAAAATATAAAAATATATGGAAAGTGAGGACACACTAGACTCGAGTGCGCAAGGAAGTGTGGTGGTGGGGCTGAGTACCACATAATTCAATATCTCCCGCTTCCGAGTGAAGCGGGGATAGAAGACGTGGTTCCCCGTGATTTCTGAAACACCTGTCTTTTGTGAGACAGACGAGTGGGTAAGGCTCGATTGTGCACGCGCCGTTGGACCTATTGCGGCGACTTCTACCCGGGAGCTAATAAAATTAGCACCTGTACCTATGGGGGTTGGTCCGAATAATTTGTGAGATGAGGGAATCATGTAGCGTCGGTCTTTTCAAAAGGTTTTAATAGACATGGCTATAATTTTGACTGTCTCTCGGTGATGTTCCGGGGTTAGATTCAGTTGGGTTTGACTGAATCATGGGAACGAAGTCCTTGCATCCGGTAGGAAGTGGTGAGTGCTGCTTTGTTTGTCAGCAATCCGGAGTAGGTCGATTGAAGCGAGCACCGAGATTTGCATTTGTAGCCACCGTCGCCTTTTGAAAAGAGTTGACCGTTGTAGGCTCGAGATTCTTCTTTTGAGGTCTATCTTCGGAGGTCGGAGGTAATCTCCATGAAGCTTGATGAGGAGAAAATAAGATTTTTTTATTTTTTTTTTATGGCCTTGTATTTTTAATTTTGATGGCCCTCTTTTTTTTTTTAATATAATATTAATCGTTATTAGTAATATGTATATTAGTATATTATATTATATGGATATAATATATATTAATCGTTATTAGTAATACATATTTCTATATTATATATTATATGATAAGTATTATTTATTATTACTATTGTTATATGTATATATTTATTTTATTATACATATAGATATATTTGATTTCTCCTTCCCAAAATGTGCTTCCTAAAAAAACTTGCTCCCCCTCAAAAGATGCCAAGTAAGATCGAAAAATCTACGAATCTCTTTCCCAAAATTCACGCATTGAAGGTTCGCTCCCCCTAAAAAATGTAATTATTGCTCCCTTTTAAGAAAATAAGGATCACTTCTCTTTTAAAAAATAAAAGAGTAGCTCCCCCTCAAATTAAGCTCATTTTACAAAAATGGTATTTTTCATTTCCGTGTGTAATATGCATTTTAAATTTTAAAGTTTTGAATATGCATATTTAAAACGTACCATTTTGAAAGATGGGCATTTTTGCGATTCAGCTTATATGCATGCTTGAAAGTTTAAGCTTGAAAATCTTAAAATTGTATGCATAATGAAAATGTACCTATCTTAAAATAGAGTATTTTGCATTTTGACTCATGTATGCATGCATGCAAGAATTTGAAAGTAAAAGTCCTTTTGAAGCATGCATAGCTATTGTACCCTATTATTTTCAAAGTAGGTATATTGTCTTTTCAGCTCGATATGCATGCCAAAATTTACTATGGAATGCATATATAGAATTTACCTATGGTGTAGTTGCTCACCGTGCTTCCCTTTATAACGTATGTGGAGCAACTTCAAAGTACCATACGTGAGGGATGCGGTTGCTCGCGTCTCTTACCAGTCATGCATGTGGAGCAACCCGAGTACCGTGCATGCTGGAAGATGTGGTTGCCCTCGTCTCGTACCGATCATGAGTATGGAGCAACCATCTTCTAATTACTACTCATGACCGGGCTTTATGATTGCTCTCGTCTCATACCAATCACGCGTATGGAGCAACCATCGTCGAATTACCACACGTGATTGGGCTCCTGCAAAACATTATCGGGACTTTGGTACCCATTTTTGGATGGGTCCTCCCATATTAGCAGAAAACAATTTATGCACATTTGGTTCAGATATACATCCTAAATCATCCTTTAAAGTTCTATTTAATTTGATTTCTGATTTAGGAATCCAAGTTTGGTGAACCTTAGAGGGAAATGACAATTCAGCGCCGGTGAACGTGTGTCTAGGTTTAGAAGATCTGAAGATTTTCTCCCTAGCCAGTCGCAGAAGGTGTCTTTCAGACTTAATCTGGACCGGGTATTTCAAGTATGAATACGAACTTATCGCACTATATGCATCATCAGATGATGAGTCGTATTGCCTACAAGAATTCACATCATTCACTCTATAATGATGATTTTTGATGGACTTTTGCTTACTAGAATAATAAGCATTTTTGTGCGTGTAAGCAATTCCATCTCTATCATTCTTTAAAGAATGAGAGATTTTGGAAGTTTGAGAAGTTCGCCTGCTTGAGCTTGGAACTTCTACTTTAGGAACTTTCTTTTTGGTAGGAGCGGGAGAAGGAGAATCTTTAGCAATGTCGTCCTTGGTTTTGGAAAATAATGTCGATTTTCCTTTCTCCTTCCTAATATTCTTTTGTTCCTAGCATTTTTACATGTATTGCTTTTACTTTTCGTTTCTGCGCTAGTCAAAGTTGACTTAGAATTATTAGTAAAAGTCTTTTTAATTTTAGGAACAAATGCGTCCGTTTGCGTTCCCTTATCCTGTTTAATGGAAGATATTTCTTTAGAAGGATTATTTAACACAGGTAAGGATGGGGAGTTTTTGAGATTAGAAATCTCCTCTAAGAGTTTTTGCTTTTCTGCTCGGAAACCTACTCTTTCTGATTCCAGAGTTGCGTTCAATTCTGCAATTTTACTAGCAACCCCGGAATTTCCCAACAAGAGATAGGTTTATTAGAATGTAAATTATTTTCCCCGTTGGACGCTAAGTCTTTAGAGGAACTTTGGTTTGTTTGATTTTTCGCAAGGATGCCCTCTAAGTGATGAACTTTAGAGTGCAATTTACTGCGTTCCTCAAATAAAAGTTTAAAACTACTCCGCGAATTGCTCAAATCAGACAGATAATTATTGCGTTCGAGTTCGCAATTGTTTAATTTATTGTTAGTTCACTAATTTGAGCTTTTAATTTTACTTCATGAGATTCAAGATTAGTGATTTTCTCACGCGCGTTTTCTAAATGGCAAGTAAGACTACCTCTTTCTTCTAAACTCTTGACTAAGCATTTGTAATTATTATCTAGTCTACTCTCTAACTCACTTATAGTCTTTTCGTGACTTATAAGTTGAGTTTGGCCTAGCTTAGAGGAATTTAGGTTCTTGGTTAGCTCACAAACGTTAGTTTCTGAGCTAGCTAATTTTGATTCAAGACTAGAAATAGTTTCTAGTGCACTAGCTAACTTAGTTTCTAACGTTTGGGTAGTCCTACGTTCGTGTTTATGTTCACGACGCATGGTTTTATAATCTTCCTTCAAAGAAAGAAAAGCTTTATATAAATCACTCTCGTCAAAGCTCATCTCAGAAGTTGCGGAAGTAGAATCCATGATTTTTAAAATTTTAAAATATTACTATTTTTTTTAATTTAGTTGGATACGCGATCGTTAACGCGTTGTGTAGATTTGATAATTTTTGGCTTTTGAAAAATTCAGTTCCGAAAAGTTTTGGTGTGTCGATAAAAGTCATGAAGTTTCGAAAATTTTAAGTCTCGAAAACTTTTTGGTGTGTAACGAAAAGTTTTAAAGTGATGTCGAAAAACTTCGAAAATGTTACCAAAAGCTTTTTCTATAATGTGTCAAGGCTCCTTTGGAATAAAAAACTGGCTTCTTTTTTTTTTAAAATTTTCTGCACCGAAAAGTTCGATTTATCGAGAAATATTGTGAAGTATCGAAAATTTTGGGTACCGAAAAGATGTTTGGTGTATACCGAAAAACTTTTGAGGTGATTTCGAAAACTTCGGAAATTTATCAAACTTATCTAGAATTTGCCAAAAATGTTTTGATGTGATATAACATGCAAAAATTTATTTTCGATAAGTGATGCAAAAATTTGATTTCCGGTATGTGTGTTAGGAAAATCAAGTTTTCGAAGTGATAAGATGCGAAAATAAATTTTTGGAGTGCTTGGGTGCGAAAATTTAAATTTTCGATATGAGTGCGAAAAGTATTTTCGAAATATAGTGCAAAAACTGATTTTCGAAGTGTTGTTTCGAAAATCTGAGGTTTTCGAAGTGAGCTGTTGCGAAAACATTAATTATTTTAATAATAATTTTTTTTTTAAGTGGGTGATCTTTAAACGTGTGTGGAACTTTGAAGTGTTGAAACTTGAAGTTAGTGAGGTTCGCGAACTTGAGCTGGATAGTGAAATCGAAGGGTTCGCGAACTTGAGCTGGATTCGTGAAATCGAGGGGTTCGAGAAATGGCTGGTTCGCGAATTGAAGACCGGTTCGTGATCTGCGTTGGCGAAGTGAGTTCACGGGTTGGCTAAATGATTCGCGAAGCTGAGTTGAAGGTTGGCGAATCGAAAGATCGCAGTTGAAGTGGGGTTCGTGAAGTGGCCTGAGCTTCGTGATCCTGGTTCGCGTGTTGAGGTTCGCGGATGTAGCGGAACACTTCGCGAATTGAAGTTCGGGGAGTGGCGGTTCGCAAAGCAGAGAGGTTCGCAAAGCAGAGAAGTTCGCGAATTTTTGTCTGTTCCGCGAATGATGAACAGGATGAAGATCTTCAAGCTGAAACCCAGAAAAATCCGAAAATCTTGCTGTAAATGCCCAAAATCTGCCCAGAAATGCTGTTTTTGCTGGAATAAGTTCCCCAATACCAGAAAATGGCCGAGAAACCCCAAAAACAGCTCAGAAAAGGCAGAAAAACAGCCAAAGAAGCTCAAAAACAGCTAAAAAAAAGTGACGAAAATAGCTCAATAACTCCAAGAATGGCTTCAAAGCTCCCTCACGCTTGCTCTGATACCACTTGTAAGGCCTAGAATATCCAACTAAACATTATTAAAACGAGTTTACCACGATTTTATGATCGGAAGAATGAAAGCTCGTGGGGTGCTTGTGTGTTCTTGAGAGGTTGGGGGCTCACTTTGATTTTCACACAATACACTCTTTATTATGTGTTAGGGTTTTAGTATTTATACCACAAGTTGGTATATAATACTTGGGCCCCTAACAAAGCCCAATTACACTAAGTCTCTTATAAAGAGAATCTTTATAAATAAACTACAAAGATAATTCTAATTAATTGAACACAATAAAATATTCCTAACACGTTGTATTGTGTTGTTCTTCGTAGGATGGAAGACACGACTTTGTACGGCCCTATCGATGATTCGGTGTTGACGATGCAGTCGAATCATCGATCTCGTGATGTCCTGCTGGATGTGGACGTGATCGATAAAACGATCAAGATTAGATCGTTAGAAAATGTTGTATGGGGTACGAAAGAGCAGCCTATAATTCTACACGGTCGTTTGCTGAAGAAGTTGGATGACATGGGATTGTACGGCGTATATAGCTGCATGTCGCATAAAGTAGACCCCCACTTGATTACTGCGTTAGTAGAGCGATGGAGGAAAGAGACGCATACGTTTCACTTTTTTGTTGGGGAGACGACTGTTACGCTAGCGGACGTCGGTATACTATGGAGGTTGCCGATAGATGGTGAGTTCGTTTCGGGTGTGATCGAGTCGAGGACGACGTCGCAGTGGCAGGAAGAGTGTGAGCGGTTGCTTGGATATCGACCACCACAAGACAAACTTAAGGGGACGGCGTTAGCGATGAGAGCTCTAGCGGATTGGTATATAGCGAATCCGGTCACAGATGACAGTGAGGAAGTAGAAGTCGAGCAAGCTGCACGTGGATATGCGATGCTGTTATTTGGTGCAGTTATGTTTCCCGATTGTAGCGCCTGCACCGTCTCGCTCACATTCCTCCAGTTATTGGAGGACATCGACGAGGTGCACACTTATAGTTGGAGCAGTGCAGTACTCGCCTTTTTGTATAGAGAGCTTTGTTCGGCATGTCAGCCGAAAAAGCTTAATATAGGCGGACCTCTACGGCTGTTGCAGGTAATAATTTGAAAATTTCAAATAAATTTGAATTTTATATTTTCGTAATCATAGATTTAATGTAATATTTTTTTGTAGGTGTGGGCGTGGATGAGAATCCTGCCTTTACAGCCCGTTCGTGTAGTGGAGCGCATCCATATGTCGCCCCAAGTAATTAATGGGTTTGAGCTGCCGATGCCACCAAATGCTGCAATGTATTATAATTAATTTATTATATATACTTATTATTATTTATATGTAGTAAATTGTTTATTTAGTCGAATATTATTAAATGTTTATTGTTTCGTAGGTGGAACGCTCGATTGGATCATACCAGTTCGACGCGTTCGAATATACGCACTATGCGCGAGGTGCTCGATATGATGCAGATGTCGCAATTTGTGTGGGCGCCGTACGACATTTCTTTACCGGAGATTGAGTCGTTACCTCCCGAGTGCCTGCCATTAGCTAGTCGTTCGATGTGCCCTTTGATCTTCTTCAATATCGTCGAGCTACATTATCCAGAGCGTGTTCTGCGTCAGTTTGGGATTATCCAAGGCATCCCCGCTCAGCCTAGCTATCGCGAACGGAATCTCCATTCGTTCGAACGTCGTGTGCGCACAGGGATGGACTGGACGACAGTTCATGCGGAGTGGATACAGAAATTCAAACAATTGGTAGAACGACGAATTCGCCGGTACCCTATAGGATCAATACTGTATTTGATGGTTGAATTAGATGTGTGAATAATTTCACCACCGAAATAAACTAACACTTGTATATTATTGGACATCATTTCTGTATGTGATGTGAGTGATCGGTGATGTGTTTGATTTCGAAGGTATGAATTTATAGGGATATAACTCGTATGTGTGAGATACGAGTTATGTTAACTCGTACTTTTAACATACGAGAAAAAGTAACTCGTACCTTCAACATACGAGTTAGCAGAGGTTTCGTCAGAGTTTGTTGGTTGCAGAGTTTGTCGGTGTCGGTAGATCTAACTCATATCTTAGAGATACGAGTTATAACTCGTATGTCAGAGTTACGAGTTATAACTCGTATTTCCATCATACGAGTTATAACTCGTATGTCTAACATACGAAAATACTTATTTTATTAATAAGTATTTTTTTTAA